>CM062809.1:594985842-595411713 GCA_031772625.1 Pinus tabuliformis | reverse complement strand
CAGCTTGAACTCATTTAAATCTGGCTCTCTTCTCACAGAGCGATCACTCTCAAGCACATACGTCGGGAAGGAAATAAAGTGGTTGATTTACTAGCTAATATCAGAGTAGAAAGTGGAATGGATCTACATACAAAATCACTCTCTATGCTGACCACTGAAATCCAATCAATGGAATACCAAAATCTTGTGAAGAATGAAATGAAACAGGGAGGAGAAGAGCACCCAGATGCGGGTGAAACTCAAGGTTATTAATGGCGCTACGGAGGAGTGACGGTGCTTGGCCCAGTAGCTGCTGGCTAGTACTCTTTTCCATGCCTAGTTATGGCACCTGCAGACTCACCTAAGGCGAGAGGAGGTCCACTTGTAGGACATCTTTAATGGTCGCTCCGGCCGAGATAAGGATGTTGTTTGTTTAAACATGGTGCATATGCCCATCAATCCCCTCTGTCTACCCTTCCTCCTTCAGCATTTTCCAGCTCCAAGTAAGAAACCCCTGCAGTAGAATTGTTACAGGCAATCATTGTTGGCTTCTTTGTTGTCTTGACTTTGGAAATGGGTTTCATTACTCCCATTCCCAGCTCTGCCCTTTGAACCCCATTCAGGAGCCCTTTGTGCATACTCTTCTTCCCATCCAGGCACCCAATTCTTCGGAGCTTCTCCTCCGCTACATTACCATGGTCTGTCACCGCATGAGAAGCCACCATGGTAGTAACCGAGGTGGTCGCGCTTGCTCGTAGGCATCGCAAAGCATTGATCAGCCACCACCACCTGCCTCTCTGCCTTCGTCTCAGGCCAATTCTCCCCCTCCTAGCCTGCCCCGCAGACACTTTCCTCATAATGCCTTCCAGTCGACTCATTTTAGATTCTAGAGTAACCTGAACCGGTCGATTATCACTGCTAATATAACCATCATTTTCTCTGAAGAAGAAGAACAACATAGTGCTCCGGTGCGAAACTCGGCAGAGCAACCTCAGGACATTCACAGAATTGTTGGTAGTCATGGCTCTAAGCAGATCCTAGCGGAAGAAGGCAAAGCAGCAAGGAGTGGCGGACAGCATGAGGAAGGTGATACCGCAGGCGACACTCGGCAACCTGGTGGCAGCTCCCATGGAGCCACAATTTCGATGGCTATTGCTGGCAGCTCGAGCGGCACCCTTCAGGCGACGGAACCTCCAGGTGGCACGGTGGATGGTGACGTGGCGAAGGAAGGTGAGATCTGGTATGGGAATGCATGCCCTGTCGTCAAGGAGTCTCTGGACTAGTACGTCCCAATGTGATGCCACATGGACTCCCATGTGCCATCTCAGAGTTATGTTGCTGACTGGTTAGGTTCTGTCGTTTGGTGGTTTTGTGGTTCTGTCGTTTGTGGTTCTCTTGCTAACATGCTTAGAAATTCTGTCAAATGGTGTTATCTGAACTGCTTCAAATGGTGTTGTCTCAAGTCTTCATTCTAGTTTTGACGTTGTATTTCTAATCTTCTGCATGCTTTTTTGCAAAGTTTGACTGGTTTTCCCAAATATGGGACAGTTTTGATAACCAGAAGGAACTTAGGTGCTCTCAGCTGAGGCTACAGCCTCATTGTAATTATATTTTTCTTTCCTTTTAATAGAATTAGTTTTACAGAGAAAAAAAAAATATAAGATATATTATTAGTAAACGTTTTGATACTTATCAATATTTAATAGCTATTTTCTTTGTAATTTTGGTGCGACATTTTTATTATGTCCAATATATCACCCAGATGGGGTGAGGAATTGAACCAATGACTTCACATTAAGGAGTACCTTAACATAACACCTTCACATCAAGGAATATCTTAACATAGCACCTTCACATCAAAAAATACTTTAATATAGCACCCTATCACTATCTATCCAAAACCCATGAACAACATTTAATAGTTATTTAATTTAAATAAATAAACTAATTTATTTTATAAAAAAACTAACTTACACTTTTACCAATAAAACAATATATCTTTAAATACATTTGCTAATTCAAAAAATCATTAAATTATTAATTCGAGATATAATAATAATAATAATTTTTAAGGTCACACGTGTATGAGACCCCCTTGTTTGTGGGACAAGGGACCCACCTCGGTGCAGTGATTTCACTACTAAGTCTACGAAGGTATACATACTCTACCACTGTGTTTTGAACCTGTGACCTCTTAGAATGAAACACATGCTGTTAACCATTAGACCCACTCAAGCTATATATGTGTGCATAAAGGGTTTTAAAAAACAATCCAATGAAAACAAATTATGGGAAAAAGTATTGTTTTTGATATTTGAATTTTTTCCAATATAATTATATATAGTTAAATAATAATATAAAATTTAATTAATATAATTAAATGTTTCTCTAGTATCCTTATAAAATTTATATATAAATAAAAATAAAAATTAAATAATATCATTAATATTATTTTTAATAATTAATTATCTCAATTTATGGCTGATATCTCTATATCAAGGATGATTTACTCGACAACAAACACAAAACGAAGTGTCCCATAATCAGTGTTTTAAGATCATTCGTAAATTTTTATAAATTATTTCTAAAAAAAAAAACATCTCTTCACTTCACCGAAGAAAACTGATAAAATTAAAAATATATATATAATTTGAGTCTACTTAAATTGAACTGTAAAAGAGAAGAAAAAAACTGATAAAATTAATATATATATTTAATATATATAATTTGAGTTTACTTAAACTGAAAGAAAACGAGTAATATGTAAGTCATATAAAATGTGTTGGTTGGGAGCTAACCAGCGATATATTGGGTATTTAATGCTTTCAGAGCAGCACGCCACTTAGCCCGATAACACGGAGGGACAAATATTTATTTAATGCCGAATTTGCCGCTCGCGTTAAGTCGGGTGTTGTTTCTGAGAGCATTAAATACCCAATATATGGATAGTTAGCTCTTTCCCAAAATGTTCATGTAGCATCGAGAAAATCTATACTCTCTACAGTGGAAATGGAGAGACATACCATTTGCTGGAATATGTCCGTGAGAAGCTAGCAAGTTGGCGTAGCGTTGGGAAATGGAGGCGGCTGCACATAGAGGCCAGAAGATAACCCTGGGCACTTTCATATTGCTTGCGACTTCCTCCGTACAAGACATGAAGGCGTCTGTGACGATGAACGTGATGGGTGGACATGCTGCTGATTTCTCTTCAGTGCTTCTAAGGAGCTCCTCCAAGGCGGGCCCTAACTTTTGCAGCGCAACCAAAAACTCGCGTGGGTTGGAAGTGCGACCATGGTTGTGTGGTAAACCATCAGGAATAGACAGAAACCGAATTCTCCATTCTTGCTGCTCCGAGCCAAGATCTTCTTTGGAAACAGGAGATCTAACTTTCGTTGAAGCTTCCACCATGCGTTTGTGTATCCACTCGGTATTGACGAAAGTGACAAAAACTCCCCTAATAGCCAGCAGCTGAGCCAAATTCATAAGAGCGTTAACATGACCCTGTGCAGGAAATGGTACAATCACTGCATGCAGAGCATCTTTCCTATTTTGATTCATCATATTCAGGCCAATATTGTCAAACTCTGTTCGTTTCTCTTCCCTTAATCCAGTACCACAGTTTCCTGCTCTGGATTTGAGCTGCGAATTATGCACCTACCACAGCGGAGTTTACAATTATAGCGATCATGTTCACTTCTTACTATGCTCAAATAATCATGGCCAACGCATTATAAAAAAATAACACGTAATAATACTTAAAACCGGAAAATTACATCAATTGACTTCTGAAAAGCTAAGTTTCCACTACGTTCCTCTCTGGTTATGTTTGTTTTGATATAGGTATCTATGACGAACTCTGGTGTTCTTATCAAGAAGATCCCATTCTTCGGTAACATAAGATCCCATTCTTCGGTAACATAATTAAGCAAAATTGCGGTACATGCTTTGGTTGACTGTTCAGGTGACGTCACCAATGATGGCTGGACAACGAACTTTCCTTTTGTTGTTCTATTCTCAAGCTTCAGAGTCGTATATTAGAATCGGAGTTGTTTATAATGCGATTTTTTGGAGATTTTGGTGACAGAATCCGGCGGAAGAAATTGAGGCTAAATCTTGATTTGTTTGCAGTTAAAATGGTTTTTTAATTGCATATTTGGATTCAGCACCTGGAAAACCCCTGAGACGCTTTCATTATGCAGAAACTAGCTATCAAACTTGCGATTCCAATAAATTCCTGCCGAATTTTAACAGGAAAAACCTACCAAAAGAACTTTCAAAAAGTCGCATTATAGACAACTGCATTAGAATCGGAGTTGTCTATAATGCGATTTTTTGGAGATTCCCGTGACGGAATCCGGCGGAAGAAATTGAGGCTAAATCTTGATTTGTTTGCAGTTAAAATGGTTTTTTAACTGCATATTTGGATTCAGCACTATAGACAACTGCATTAGAATCGGAGTTATCTAAAATACGTTTTTTTGGGGATTCCGGTTACAGAATCCGGCGAAAAAAATTGAACCTAAAATTTGCTTGTGACGCAAATATTTGTTAAAATAACATATTTCATGTGCCATGCCTATATAAGAAAATCTTAAGAAAATAAAGACAACCGAAAAAGCATCTCTATGTCCACGGCAGATTTTGGAACAAAGACAACCGAAAAAGCATCTCTATGTCCACGGCAGATTTTGGAATATTCTGAAATCTAACCGTCAATGGAGAGGTTGATTGTTTGTTGTGTGAATCGTTCTGGAATAGAAAATGTCTGCGTTTCTTTAAAGTATTAATATTTATTATAATAACATATTTTTTACTAATATTTTATTCACTAATATATATATATATTAATAATTATATATAAGTGTTTAAGAGTTTTAATAAATGGTGATCAAGTATTCTGTTAAGGCATTTTTAGATATGAATGACCAGTTTAATTTCTAGCTTGGATCTTGGATAAATGGTGATCAAGGGTTTTGTTAAGACACTCCTTCATGTGAAGTGACTATTCAATTCCCCATGTTGTAATGATATATTGGACATGATGAAGCTATAGTCCTGTGAAGCTACACAAAAAAAAACATGATGAAGATATAACACTGCCAAACTTACAAAAAAAACTTATATATAAAAATGAATATACATGTATTTTTTTATTAATTAAAAAATTGTATTTTTATAATTAACTTAATATAAAATAATATTTAATATTACCCAATTCCCAATATTAATTATAAACAAAATATTTTAATATAGTTTAAGTATAATAATATATATATTAACTTTATATTTATATATGAATAGATAACCACTTATAATAAAAAAAAATTATTTTATCAATAAGTGTTTTCAATTTTTCTTATAAGAAAGTTTATAATTCATACCATAATTAATAAAGATCTGATATATAATATTTTTGAAATTATTAATATCAAAAAAATATTTCAATTTATATGTTAAATAAATTATTTCATTTTAATATAAATTATTTTATATATATAAATAATATAATTAAAAGTAAAATTTGTGTAATTCTTATGCATGGTAAATTATCCAACACTAACTGAAAAATTAACACCAAAGAAGCCTCCAAACAAGTAGTTCGACATCGAAATTAAATTATCCGAGCACCAACTGAAAATCTAGCAGCACCTTTATTTTTCAGTAGAAGAAAATGATTTATTTTATTAAAAAAATAGAGTACATACAACATAGTTCCTTTTCTTGTAGACTATTTGATCCACGGAGGGCTTAAATGAGAAATAAAAACTTAGATTATCTAGTTTTTCATACTTGTCCTTTTCCTATCTCAATCATGATGTATCAACAATGATTTTTTATCTGATTCAAAATGAAGTCACAAATAGCTGATTCAAAAAACCATCAATGTCCACAAGAAAACAAAAAGAAACGACTAAGAGCTTATATATGATATTAATGCTTCTTACATTGAATAAAGAACCTTAGACAAAAGCCACAAAATAGATCACACCTAGTGCATTTGCTATTCCTATCTTGGAAAAAATGTCTGCAATCGAATACTGCTCTTCTACATTCTGCTCTTCTTTGTAGATGTGTCTAGAAGATATATGTTGAAAACCTTTTCCAGAGAATGAATGTGACACATCCAATTTGATAGCATATGTGGTTGAAGATGTGAATGACCATTGACCCAATCAATGGTGTCTTTTGAATCCCCATACACCTAAATAGTCAATACCCAACGATTTGGCGCAGATGAGAATGCCCCAAAGTGCAATGATTTTTGGTAAGCTATTTGAACATATTCCTACTTCCCACCAGAAATAATAATATCTACCCAGTTCTATGACAATGTATGCACCACAACTGCACAACCTTTGTGAACATGCACCATCAAAGAAACCGACCGAGAATTTCTTCCATATATCCCTTTTGTTGATCGTTTTATTTTCCTGTATCTTCATTCGAGGTCTAATCTCTAAATAATATGCCACTAGCTTAATCACGATGCTTCTAACATCAACCTCTTTCTATGCAAAAATCTTACAGATATGCATCTCCATATGTCCCATATAATGTAGAAGGGCAAAGAACAATGTTCATTATGTGTCCCAAACCAATATTTAAGACAATCCTCCAATGAAATATTTACCCAAAGTGATGCTATGCAAAGAGAATGTAAAACCCCACTCCATACCGTTGTAGCAAAGGGACAATCCAGGAATAAATGTCTCACTTCATTTGCAACATTCATACATAAAGAGCATAAACTAAGGCCAATGAACCCCATATGAAAAAGATTATCCCATGTAAGAATTTTTTTGTGGAGGGACAACCAACAAAAACAATTTAATCTTTGTGGGATCATCGAAGGCGAGGGTTTTTGGAACCATAACCTATAAACTAATGAATTTAATGTCAAAGACATACTATAATAAATCTCCTTAGCCACAATCTAACCCTTTTTTATCTGACCATCCCATATCAACTTATCCACTTGCCTGGAAATTGTTATACCTGTGGCACATAACTGAGAGGTGTAATTTACCCATTTCACTCCTAAATATCCTATAAAAACTATCTCATCCACCCTTAGCAACATTCATACACAAAGAGTATAATCTAGGGCTAATGAACTCCCTATGCAAAATATTATCCCATGTAAGAATTTTGTTGTGCAGGGACAACCAACATAAACACTTTAATCTATGTGGGGTCTCCCAAGGCTAGGATTTTTGGAACCATAACCTATAAACTAGTGAATCTGATGTCAAAGACATAGTATAATAAATCTCCTTAGCCACAATCTGACACTTTTTTATTTGACCATCCCATATCCACTTATTAACCTGCTTGGAAATTGTGATACCCGTGGCACATAACTGAGAGATGCAATTTTCCCATTGTATTCCTAAATATCCTATAAAAACTATCTCCTCCACCCTTAGCGAAGAATGAAAAATAGTAAAATAATCTCGAACAGTAGAAATATGGTTAAGAAAGAAAAAAACTCTTTCATGTAGATGATGAAGAGGAGGAACAAATAATGAGAAGTTTCCCTCAAATCCTTTGATGGCTTCTAGTCCCACCTCAATTCGTGAACCAGACCCAACATCCTCGCGTATGCCCCTTAAAAGCCAATAATTGTTTTTCAACATACTATGCCATATGAAAGAAGAACTACTCTTTTGAGCCACTCCTTCCTTAATCTATACTTCATAATCCTGGTAATTCAAGTATTTTCCTATGATGATTTGCAGCCATATGTTATTACCAGATAGCCCTCTCTAAAGGCTCTTTATAATCAGGTTTTAGTATCGAGGATGCTCCATCCACCTACCTCAACCACTCTACCAATGGTTGACATACAAACCAAATGAATTTTCTTGAACTGATTACGACCAGACCACAAAAATCTTGCCATGGTGGAATCAATCAACTATGGATGACCTCATTATGCTTAGGATCATTATGGAGGAGTGGAACAATAATGATATTAATCCACTTTTTCATTTCATTACTTTTAGAAAAGATTTTGACACTACGTCTTCCAATTTTACGATCATTTGGGATGGTTGAAAGAGATAAATTGTAATACAGGCATCGATCAAGGTTATTCCCTATTCGATATTCTTTTTGACATATACATTGAGGAGTTAGAAGAGTTTTTGGAGGATTTTGGTTATTCTTGTGGGAATCTTGCAGGTATAGACATCATCTTTGTTCTTTATGCTCATGATATTGTTCCTAATGCAAGGAGTTAGTATGAACCTGGTAAGCATTTAAAAATCCTCAAGAACTTCTTCTTCTATCTAGATATGACCATGAGTGCTCAAAAAATAAAGGTTATGATAAATTAAATCTAAAAACATCACCTATGATATTTTCATATCACAACAATATCTTAATAGAAATGCCTTCCTACAAAGTGTTTTTGGAGGATTTTTGTTATTCTTGTAGGTATAGACATCATCTTTGTTCTTTATGCTCATGATATTGTTCATAATGGGAGGAGTCAGTATGATCTTCGTAAGCATCTAGAAATCCTCAAGAACTTCTTTTTCTATCTAGATATGACCATTTGTACTACAAAAATAAAGATTATGATAAATTAAATCTAAAAACATCCCCTATAATACTTTCATATCACAACAATAACTTAATAGAAACGTCTTCCTACAAATATCTGAGAATCAATCTTCACCACAAGCCCAATTCAAATCATAGCATGTAGAAAAGTATAAATGAAAAGTAGAAATCTTATTTCATGCTTGAAAATGATTATAGGTTAGAATTTTTTTATCTATATGATAACAAAAAGATCCAAGTAATATCTTACCTTTCTTAAAGTCTAATCAGCCAATTTTGATTTTACTGGACCTCTCTCTATATATGTAATAATTTTACACAATTATATATACATATATGGGATGGTCAGTGTTATGAAACCAGCTCAAGAAAAGATAGAAAATATAGATCAACGCCTTAGAATTCAGCCTCTTCGAGGGGGCAAACCTCCTTTACATTACATAAATGAACAATTCTTGGATGATTCAAATGACAAAACCTCCTTTCTATATATAGGAGTCTAAGGAGTCATTATAACCCAGCCGACCTAACAATAATAATATAAAGCCACAAAATAAAAATAGGGGGTTCTATGGGGCACAGAAATAACAACATGGGGGTAATAGGGGCACAACAATATAAATAAGGGGTATAACTATAATAGTAATGGGGTAATCACTAGTATTATAGGGACCCAACATGCCCCTCTCCTTCAAAAAAGTGTTGTCCTCAACGCTTGAGTAGTTCTGGATACTTCTGCATAAAATTCTCATCCTCCCATGTGGAATCTTCAGCGGATAAGTTCTTCCACTTGATAAGATACTCTGAAATTGATCGATTTCGTAGCTGTCGAGTCCTTGTTTCTGTGACTGCTTCTGGTTCCAATATAATTTTTCCTTCCTCGTCAAGTTCTGGCAATATTGTTTGAACTGGGAGCTTGTCACCTATAACCTTCTTTAAACATGAAACATGAAAAACTGGGTGCAATCGAGAAGCTGCAAGAAGCTCCAATTTGTATGCCATAGTACCAATCTTTTGCAACACCTTGTACGGACCATAATACTTTGGTGATAATTTATTATCCTTCTTAGCTTGCTTTAGCGACATTTGCTTATATGGTTGTAGCCGTAGGAATACCCAATCACCTACATCAAAACTTCTTTCACTGCGATGTTGATCTGCCTGTTGTTTCATTCTATTTTGTGCCAACACGAGGTTATCCTTTAAGAGTTGGAGGACTTGTTGTTGATGTTCGATGTGATGTTCCACTGCCTGAACCTTGGAATTTTCTCTTAAATATGATGTGATGGATGGTGGTTGATACCCATAAAGTGCCATAAATGGGGTCATTTTTGTTGCTGTATGGAAGGAAGTGTTATACCACCATTCAGCCAGAGGCAACCATTTGACCCATTGTGTCTGTTTATCAGATACAAAGCAACGAAGATATCCTTCCAAACATTTGTTTACTATCTCAGTTTTCCCATCAGATTGAGGATGATAAGATGAGCTATGAGCTAACTGAGTACCAAGATAAGAAAATAATTCTGTCCAAAAATTTCCAGTGAAAATGGGATCTCTGTCACTTACAATAATCTTCGGGTTTCCATGTAGCTTTTGAATTGTTTCCATAAATGCAGTAGAAACTGTACTGGCTTTAAATGGATGTGATAATGCACAAAAGTGTGCGTACTTGGTAAGTCTGTCAACTACCACCATGGTGACGCTCTTTCCCTCAGACTTGGGTAAACCTGTGATAAAATCCATTGAAACCTCCTCCCAACGTTGGCTTGGAATGGATAAAGGTTGTAATAGACCCGGTGTCTTAATTGTTTCAACTTTATTTTGTTGGCAAACCAAACATTCCGCCACAAACTTCTGAATATCTGATTTAAGGCCATCCCAAAAAAATTCCTTCTTAACCCTGTGATAAGTTTTTAAAAATCCTGAGTGCCCTCCTAAGGGAGAAGTGTGCAATTCCATAAGAATCTTTTGTTTTAGCTGGGAATTCTTACAGAGGTATAAGCGATCTTTGTACCATAGCGAATCATTTTTCCAACTAAATGTATCAGACGTACTGGAATCTTGTTGTAGCTTTCGAATAAGTGCCCACACTTCTTCGTCATTCTTCCATTCCTCCCTTGCTTCGTTTATCCAATCTGGTTGGATAATAGAAATGGCGCACAACAATGCTTCCACATCCTCATCCTTTCTTGAGAGTGCATCTGCCACCACATTTTGCTTCCCCTTTTTGTAGATGATTTCAAAGTCATAACCCAACATCTTTGTGACCCACTTTTGTTGCTCTTCAGAGGATAATCTTTGTTCTAAAAAGTATTTAAGGCTATCATGATCCGTTTTTACCTTGAAGTGTCTTCCCATTAGGTAGGGTCGCCATTTCTTAAGTGCATGGAGTATTGCCAACATTTCCTTCTCATAAATAGCTTTGCTTAAAAACTTTCCCTTGATTGGACGACTTTCAAAAGCAATAGGTCTTTCATCTTGCATTAGAACAGCACCAATTCCATTTCCTGAAGCATCACATTCCACAATAAAGGTTTTTGTGAAGTCTGGTGTAGCTAAGACTGGTGCTTGGCACATTGCCTCTTTAAGACGTTCAAAGGCATTTGTTGCTTCCGGAGTCCATGAAAATGCATCTTTCTTCAATAATGTTGTTAGAGGTGCTGCTATTCTCCCATAATTCTTAACAAATTTGCGATAATACCCTGTCAACCCAAGAAATCCTCGCAGATGCTTTATGGATGTGGGGATTTTCCATTCCTTAATGGCTTTAATTTTGCTAGGGTCTACCTTAACTCCTTCATGAGATACAATATGACCCAAATATTCCACCTCCTGGACTCCAAAGAAACATTTGGATCTTTTTGCAAATAATTTTTTCTCCTCCAATAGTTGTAGCACCTTGTCAACATGTTCAACATGATCCTTCCAAGACTTGCTGTAGATTAGTATATCATCAAAAAATACTAACACAAATTTTCTAAGGAATGGTTTGAAAATTGAATTCATCAAACCTTGAAATGTTGATGGTGCATTGGTAAGGCCAAAAGGCATGACCAAAAATTCATAATGACCCTCATGAGTTCTAAATGCCGTTTTCGGAATGTCTTCAATCTTCATTCTGATTTGATGATATCCCGAACGGAGATCCAACTTGGTGAAGTAAATTGATCCATGCAATTCATCCAGTAATTCATCAATGACAGGAATGGGGAACTTATCTTTAATAGTGAGCTTGTTGAGCTCCCTGTAATCCGGACACATGCGCCATGATCCATCCTTCTTGTGCACCAATACTACTGGAGCAGAGAAAGAACTTTGACTTGGTTGAATTATACCCGCCTCTAACATTTCTGCAACCATGCATTCAATTTCACTTTTTTGGACATAGGGATATCTGTACGGCCTGATGTTTGGAGGAACACTTCCTGGAACTAGATGAATAGCATGATCATGGTCACGCATAGGTGGGAGACCTTTGGGAGTCTCAAATACCTTGGAATGATTGTCCAGGACTTTTTGCAGATCTGGAGAAATAGATGATTCCAATGTAGAAACATCTAGCGAACATAATTGTGCAATTACACCTCTTTGCTCCTTTTTTAGAAGCTTTGTCATACCATTAGAGCTGATTATCTTTCCTGGTTTCCCTGCAATACCCCTTAATTCAACTTCCTTTCCTTCTGTAGAAAATCTGATGAAAAGTTCTTGAAAATTAAAAGCTATTGTACCCAAGGATTGTAGCCATTGGACTCCTAGTACAACATCGGCACCTCCCATTGGAATGGAAAGCATTGGGCTAGTCAATACATATTCTCCCATGGATAGCTTGATATTATGACACCTTCCAGAGCAATTTATTGTTCCTCCATTTGCAATCATCACTTGACACTCTGGTGCTGGATATAGGAAGCAATTCAATTCTTTTGCTACCCTACAATGAATAAAATTGTGTGTGCTTCCTGAATCAATCAACACTATTACCTTTTTCTTCTTGATTTGTCCTTCTATCTTGATGGTTTGAGGAGTGGTAATTCCTGCTAATGCATTACAAGATATGGTGGGATTTATTTGTTCTTCGTCTAGGCTTTGTTCGTCGAGTATATCCTCTTCTTTTGACCTTTCTTGCTCCCTTTCTTCTTCCTCTTCACAATCTATGTAGAATAATTTCTTCTCAGCACACTTATGGCCTTTGGTGTATTTGCTATCACAACTGTAACAAAGCCCTTTTGCTCTTTTTTCTTCCAATTGTTGTGGTGTCAACCTTATAGGTTGTGGAAGACTAGGGGCAACAACACTTCCGTCTTTATAGTTGTGAGTGGTATGCTTCCTGGTTGCCATAATTTTGCTTTCCATTTTTCTTGCTAACCTGAATGCCTTCTCTAACGAATCAGGTTCCCAAAGGCGAACATCATGTTGGATATTATCCTTTAAAGACCCTATGAACACATCAATCCTATGCTCCTCTGGAATATCTTTTACCCTTATGTTCAATTTTTGGAACTCCTCAATGTGCTCCATTATTGAACCCTTTTGTTTGAGACTTATCCATTGGCTAAAAAAAGTGTTGCTTTTTGTATCCTCATAATGTGCTACCAATTCTTCCGTAAAAATTTCCCAAGTGATAAATTGTTTACGAGAGCAAAGCCATTGATACCATACAAACTGATTTGGTTCCAAATATAAAGTTGCCATACGTACCTTTTGTGTGTTTTGCACATTATTGAGATCGAAGAATTGCTCCATCTGCAATATCCATGTGGCGGGATCCTTGCCATCAAACTTCCTCATATCGATTTTTGGAATATGGTGGGTCTTTGATCCAACATTAGAGTCTATGGAGTCATGATTAACAACTCTTTTGTTCACATCATGAGTTTCCTTTACAACCTTTTCACCATTAGTAAGTATTTCTTGTAGAAAATTTGTCAAATCTGTCTTCAAATCTGCCATGTCTGTCTTCAAATCGGTCTTCAAATCTGTCTTCAAATCTGCCATGTCTGTCTTCAAATCATCCATCTTAGCTTCCATGCCCTTTATCTTAGATTCCACGCCATTTATCTTAGCTTCTGTTAGCTTTTGTGAGAGTGACATGTGTTGCACTTGTTCTTGTAATTTTGATATATCATGTATCATTTCTTCCTCTTCTTCATGAGTCATGCTAGAGCTTTCAGGTTCCTTATTAGGTGTTTTCATTTTCTTTTGGGGCATCAGTTACCGATAATAATGCTTTAATATGCCCTTTGAATTCCGTTAAACCAAGCTTATGCAAAAATAAAAAAAAAACTACACACCTTTTTTCACTTTGCAGAAGCCTGATATTGAATCTGATGTAACTCTGTAATTTCGGATCATCCAGTTCTGAAATTGTGACCTGTAGTAGCCTTCTGCGTCCTCTTTCCAATGCCGCAAGTCTGATCCAAATTGGATTCTCCAAGAAAGAGTTATGCACAATCTCCCACAGTGACTTTCTTTTAGACTAATTCAGTAGGGAGAAATTGTACGACGTGCCACGAGTCACTGTTTCGACCTTTGGATCTGAAAATCGCACACAAGAAACTAAAGTCCGTCCCCTTTCTGTAACTTCTTACGAAATTTCAATCTGATCCCCAGAGAGAAAGTTATGACGATTTTCCCTAGGTCACCTGTTTGGAATGTAATTCAGGAGTCTGAAAAGGACCAACTTCCTCAGATCATAACTCCAAAAATATAGCGCGAAAATCTCTGAAATTTGGAACCAAGGTTCAGCACGAAGTCTTCTAAAATGGTTTTTTTTTTTGACTTCTGAAACGTCACAGAAAAAAGTTATAGCGAAAATTCCACGATGACCTGTTTGGAGCAGCGAAACCCTAGAATCCAAAGCTCTGATACCAAATGTTATGAAACCAGCTCAAGAAAAGATAGAAAATATAGATCAACGCCTTAGAATTCAGCCTCTTCGAGGGGGCAACCTCCTTTACATTACATAAATGAAAAATTCTTGGATGATTCAAATGACAAAACCTCCTTTCTATATATAGGAGTCTAAGGAGTCATAATATAACCCAGCCGACCTAACAATAATAATATAAAGCCACAAAAATAACAATAGGGGGATTCTATGGGGCACAGAAATAACAACATGGGGGTAATAGGGGCACAAAGATATAAATAAGGGGTATAACTATAATAGTAATGGGGTAATCACTAGTATTATAGGGACCCAACAGTCAGATAGGAAATGGTTAGATTGTGGTTAAGGAGATTTATTATAGTCTGTATTTGACATGAAATTAACTAGTTTATAGGTTATGGTTCGAAAAACCCTGGCCTTCGAAGATCCCATGGACATTAAAGTGTTTTTGTTGGTTGTCCCTCCACAACAAAATTCTTACATGGGATAATCTTTTTCATAGGGTGTTCATTGGCCCTAGTTTATGCTCTTTATGTATGAATGTTGCAAATGAAGTGAGAAATTTATTCCTGGATTGTCCATTTGCTACAAAGGTATGGAGTGAGGTTTTACATTCTCTTTGTGTAGCATTGATTTGGGAAAATATTTCGTTGGAGGATTGTCTTAAATATGGGTTTGGGACACATAATGAACACTATTCTTTGCCCTTTTACATTATATGGGGCATATGGAGATGCAGAAACTGTAAGATTTTTGCATAGAAAGAGGCTAATGTTAGAAGCATCATGATCAAGGTAGTGGGATATTATTTATAGATTAGACCTGAGATGAAGATGCAGGAAAATAAAACAATCAACAAAAGGGATATATGGAAGAAATTCTCGATCGTTTCTTTGATGGTGAATGTTCACAAAGGTTGTGCAGTTGTGGTGCATTCACTGTCATAGAACTGGGTAGATATTATTCTTTCTGGTGGGAAGTAGGAATATGTTCAAATAGCTTACCAAAAATCATTGCACTTTGGGGCATTCTCATCTGCGCCAAATCGTTGGGTATTGACTATTTGATCTGAATTGGATCCTTAAACATTATCTAAGTTTTCGTGACTGTTTCAAATTATGTCAAGCTTCAAGTGGTAAGTGGCTTCAACCGAGTCCTACCCGATGCCATACTCTAGGTGACACACATCAAGCAAATGAGAGAGAAAACCACTCACATCGCGTGGGTAAAGGTCACGCTACTTACCCGCCTGATATGGACAGAGACTGTAGGATCTAGAGGCTCCAGATCAATGGCAGAGAAATGATCTGATGGATCACCAGATTCGATGGGGAAAAAGGCTGAGTCATATGAGATTTGAGGTCTGGCATGACTGCTAAGTTGGCAGAGGAATTAGTTTCGTGGGAAATCTTGGAGCAACAGAAATAACGACTGTTCAAAGAGAACTGACACCCAGTTTGTGAGAAAACAAGTGGCCACCTCTCTATGAAGCGTTACACAGTGACGATGACACAGAGCAGGGGAATTCAAGTGGACAGAGGCAGGAGATCCAGAGAGCCAGGAAGTGGAAACAAACAGTCAGGGAGCAGATTGGCTTTAAGCCACGAACATACAAAGAGTAAAGGCAGGCAGAGAAAGAGAAGCAGAAAGCCGAGAGGCAAGAAAGAATTGAATTATAGAGAACAGAGAAGTCGAGTTGACCTGCAGAGCAAAGGCAACATCGAGAAAATATAGACAGAGAGAGTCCGAGAGTCTGTGAACTCCAGAGAAGGCTTGAGAGGTTCACGCAACTCTTCTTTGTATACCTGTCAGGTATTGAGTACCAAATTGGACTCATACCACTGAGACTAGTTGAGGTTGAGATTCAGTAAGGGGAGTCTATGTACTCTAGAGACTTGGGGGATACAAGTACAATCCTACTAATCATCATCTGTTAAGCGAGACTCAGATTGAGCTCCTTATTGTAAAAACTCTGCTTTAAGACACAATAGAAAGGCCACCACTGAAGGCTGGACTAGGAGACGTAGCCCAGGAGGATTGGGTGAAATCCTTATTAAATTTGTTGTGTTTTATGTGTTTGCTTACTGTGTTCTCTTACTGTTGCAGTGTCTATGTATTTCGTAATCTTATCGATCTGTTGCATAAAATAACATAGGAACATCCCAGCACTTGAGTCTGTAATACCTTCATTCTTTGTTTGAGGTTATTTACTAGTGATTTCAGATCATGTGGTATCAGAGCTCTAGGTTGTTAAGGTTAGACAAGCTTGTGCTGGATTTTATTATTGAATGCTAACTAGATCAAAGCTTAAATTTGGAGAAGGAGAGTTGGTTGAAACTAACCCGGAAATTGGAAGAGTCTATCCTCAGAAGAAAATGTCGGAAGAAAGTCCCCTGGGACCAAACCCCCAATTTATAGATAGTTTCCTGGCCATGAGGTCCATGGTAGAGGAAATGTATAGGGACTTTAGGAAACATAAAGATGAAGATTCATCAGGCTCCAAACAAGATAAAGGAGAAGAAGAGTCTCTCCTCCATGACCACTCAAAAGGCAAAGGGAAAGAAGAAAACTTTCTCACCCCTCCTAATAGCCCGGAACATAAAAAGAAGACATCTTTGATTAAATTAGATGTTAAATTTGATTTACCAATATATGATGGAGAGTTGAATGCAGAGAAGCTGGATAATTGGATCAGACAAATTGATGTTTATTGCAGAGTGTAGAGTATCGACTCAGACAAGAGTAAGATTTAGTTGGCCAGCCTATGCCTCGAAGGCACTGCCCTGGTATGGTGGGAAGGCGGGACACAAGCTGACATGAAGAAACATGGTAAGATTCTTTTTGTCTAGAGTGAATTTGTTTCTGCAATCAAAAAGCAGTTCTATCCACTAGCTTACATGCAGCAAGCCATGATGAGTTGGCAAACTCTTCGCCAATTGAAAGGGAAAAGTGTACAAGGTTACACCCAAGAATTTAGGAAAAGAGCTTTGATTCTAGTAATTTCATTAGACTCACCTAAGTCTCTGTTGAAGTACATAGGTGGTCTACACAGCTACATGAGGCACACTATCCTCATGTTTAATCCCAATAGTATAGATGAGGTATCTGTTGAAGCTATGCATCGAGAAGCTAGAGGAAAGAATTGGAACCCAGAAGTTGGGGGATCATCCAAGCCCATTGCAAGCAATAATAAGGAGAAAAGAAAACAGAAATGGAAAGAGAGGAAGGCCAACACTACACAAAAAAGCAAGTCTTCATGCACTCACTGTAAGAAGGATGGGCATGATGATGAGCACTGTTGGATCCTGCATCTGGAGCTGAGACCTAAGAAGTTCGAGGGCAAGAAGAAGAAGACTGCTGCAGCTATTCAGAAAGATTTGGGGTCAGACTCAGGAGTTGAAACAACCATTGTAGCCACAGGTATAAAAGGTAAAAATTCTGAAGCATCTACTAGTAATTCTGCACAATCTACTAATAATGAAGAAAATGAGAGAAAAAGACATGAGCTTTTTCGTATTCGAGTTATTTCCAAGCATCAAAAGATTGATACTTTGTTTGATAGTGGCTCACAAGTAAATTTAATTTCTGAAGCAATTGTAAAGAAGATGGGATTACTGACTACACCTCACAAGAAACCATACCCATTAGGTTGGTTAAGTGATAAAGCACAACTACAAGTGACTAGACAATGTAAACTTAAGTTTTATTTTGGGTCAACATTCGTAGATGAGGTTGAGTTAGATATAGTTACTTTAGATATATGTGGAATTGTTTTAGGAAGTCCCTACTTGTATGATAGAAAAGCTATTTTCTATAGAGATGAGAACAAGTATCTCGTCGTTAAATATGGAATCAAATATATTGTAAGAGCTCATAAGCTGAAGAATAATTATACTCTCGTAAACTCAGGGTAGATGAAATGAATTGTAAATTCATGCAAACAATTTTTTACTGATGGTTGTAAAGGAAAAGAAACCTGATAAAACCAATGTATTTGAGGGCTGTGATGCTAAACAACAAGCTGATTTAGAAAACGTTGTTTCAGAATATGATATCTTGTTTCAAGAACCTAAAGGTCTACCACCCAAAAAGGAAATAGTACATGATATTAATTTGCAACAAGATGCGCCATTACCTGACATCAGAATGTACAGGTTGTCTACTTTAGAGAATGCAAAAATCAAAAAGCAGGTGCACGAGTTGCTGGAGAAGGGTTTCATCAGACCTAACACATCACCATGTGGGTCTCCAATCATTTTAGTGAAAAAGAAAGATGGCTTGTGGAGAATGTGCATTGATTACCGAGAACTAAATAAGATAATAATAAAAAATCACTATCGCCTTCCTCGCATACATGATCTATTAGATCAATTAAAGGAAGTTGTTTAGTTTTCCAAGTTAGACTTGCATAGTGGATATCACCAGGTCAGAGTTGCAGAAAAATATGCATGGAATACTACTTTCAAAATAAAGCAGGATTGTATGAGTGGCTCGCTATGCCTTTTGGCTTAACTAATGCTCTTGCTACTTTCATGAGAATAATGAATGATGTACTCAGACCTTTTCTTGATGATTTTGTTATTGTATATCTGGATGACATTCTTATATTTAGCAAAATGTGGGAAGAACATTTAAAGCATGTTAAGCAGACACTAGATGTCTTGAAAAGAGAAAAACTTTATGTTAAACTCTCAAAATGTGAATTTGGAAAAACATATTTGAATTATTTGGGACATATATTAGGGGATGGTGAATTGAAGATAGATCCCTCTAAGGTGGCAGTCACTGTAAACTGGCCTAAACCCAAATCTGCTATAGAAGTTAGAAGCTTCTTAGGAGTAGCACAATATTGGAGAAAGTTCATTTCTAACTTTTCCTTAATTGCAACTCCCTTACATGCTTTAATAGGATTGAAAAAGGTGTTTCAGTGGGGAGGCAAAAAACAGAAAGCTATCGACACCTTGAAAGAAAAGATTAGTATAGCACTAGTACTAGCACTGCCCGATCTTCAAAGACCATTTGAGATCCAAACAGATGCCAGTGGCTATGCTATGGGAGCAGTGTTGATACAGCACGATAAACCTATATGTTATCATTATGAGACATTTAATTCTGCAGTAGTTAACTATCCCACATATGATAAAGAATTGTATGCACTAGTACAGAGTGTGAAAAAGTGGAAACATTACTTAATGGGCAAGGAGACAGTTATACATATTGATCATCAACCACTCTAATATTTACACTCCCAAACTAAGTTGTAGCAATCAAGACACTATAGATGGATGGGTTTTCTACAACAGTTTCATTTAGCCACCAAATATAAAAAGGGCATACACAATAAAGTTGCAGAAATGTTATCTAGACCAATTATAAATGTATCTACTATACTTAAGCATAATTCAGTATTGCATGAGAGCTACATTGAACAATATGCTCAAGATATAGATTTTAAAGATGTATATGCAACTTTAAGTCAAGGAAAATGAGTAGAAGAATTGGATTATCTCACTAAGGACCAACTCTTGTATCATTGTGGGAAGCTATGCATTCCACAAACTTAAAGAGTAAAGATATTCGAGAAGCACACACTTCCCTAATATCAGGTCACTTTGGGGTAAGTAAAATGGTTGCATAGATGCAAAGATTTTGTTATTAGCCAAAAATGAATGAGACAGTTTCTAGATATGTAAGAGGGTGTACCATGTGTGCTAAAAGCAAGCCCATCAATAGAAAACTAGGCTTGTACACTCCACTACCAGTTCCTTCTCATCCTTGGGAAAGTGTTTCCATGGACTTTGTTGGAGGACTGCCTAAATCTAGGAAAGGTCATGACTATTTATATGTTGTTGTGGATAGGTTCAGCAAATGTGTATTTTTATACCCTGTAATAAACAGATTACAGTTGAACAAACTGCAAATTTGTTCTTTCAGCATGTATGGATTCATTTTGGATTACCCACTTCCATTGTATCTGATCGAGACACCAGATTTTTTTGGAAGTTCTGGTTGAGTCTATGGGAACTGATGGACACCAAACTGAAGAAAAGCATAGCCTTTCATCCACAAATAGATGGACAGACAGAAGTGGTCAACAGGACAGTGATCCAGTTGCTCAGAGGTTATTGCAGCAAGCATTCCAAACTTTGGGATGAACATTTGTGTTATGTGTAGCATGCTTACAATCGAGCAAAACATTCTTCCACACAGAGATCTCCTTTTGAGACCTGTTTTAGTTTCACACCAAGGTCTCCCTTGGATTTTGTCTTTGGTAAATACATAGCAGTTGATGAATGCAGTGATGTGGACAAGGAAACCAAGTTCATTGAACAAATCCAAGAGATTCACCAGGTAGTACAGGAACAGCTGGAAAAGAGCCAAGCCAAATACAAGGCAAGGCATGAAAAACATCGGATGGAGCATAGTTTCCAAGTTGGTGATCAAGTTTGGTTGTATATCAGCAAAGACAAAATGAAAGGTGAAGGTAAAAAGCTGAAGCCAATAAGGTATGGACATTTCAAGATACTTGAGAAAATTGGTGAGAATGCTTTCTGACTTGATTTACCAGCTGACATGCACATCTACTCAGTCGTTAATGCAGACAACTTGAGATTATTTGAACCTTCATTAATTGAAGATCCCGAAGAGCAGAGTCAATTGCCTTCTATTGATGATCTGTTACCTGAATATTTCAACGAATTACAGGAAGACACATCTCTATACAGGAAGGTGAGGACGATGCGCAGGGGAGATGTTGAGTACCTCAGGATTGGACTCAAGGGTTCAAAGCCAAGTAGTGCAAAATGTATAGAGATCAGACAAGTGAGACAGTTATACGCTCACTTAGTCGATTCTTGAAAACCAACTTTTGGTGGTCCAAAAGCTTTTTCAGTGGGAAGGTCATGATCCGAATTGGATCCTTAAACATTATCTAATTTTTCATGACTGTTTCAAATTGTGTCAAGCTTCAAAATCTTATGAATATCGAGCTTATCAGAAATAACCTCTAAACAATGGCAATTTGTGGTTAGCATGGAATAATGAGGACCCTTGGTCAAAGCACGTAGACCGTTGGCCCATGGTGACCACGCACTGGCACAAATTGACAAACGAGAGGTCAAATCCAAAAACAGAGGCAGTTTCTGCTAAAGTGCTAATTGCGTATCGCAGGGTGTCCCCCTCAGTGAAGGAAAGCCCCAAGCACTCGGTCACATGGAAAAGCATAAAATTGTATGGAAATCGCCGATTCCGTCAGAAGGCGGGTCCTGCACTAAAACTGGCAGGATATCAGAAGGGCTTCAAGTGGTAAGCAGGTTCGACTGAGTCCCTCCTGATGCAATACACTAGGTGACACGCGTCTAGTGGATGAGAGAGAAAACCGCTCACATCGCGCAGGTAAAGGTCATGCTACTTACCTGCCTGATATGGATGGAGACCGCAGGATCTGGAGGCTCCAGATCAACGACGAAGAAATGATCCAATGGATAACTGGATTCAATGGGGAAAAAGGCTGAGTCATATGAGATTTGAGGTCCGACATGACCGCTGAGTTGGCAGAGGAATCAGTTTCGCAGGCAATCTTGGAGTAACAGAAATAATGACCGTTCAAAGAGAATTGACACTCAGTTTGTGAGGAAACAAGTGGCCACCTCTCTGTGAAGCGTTACATAGTGATGATGATGTAGAGCAGGGGAATTCAAGCTGACAGAAGCAGGAGATCCAGAATGCTGGGAAGAGGAAATGAACAGTCAGGGAGCAGATTGGCTTTAAGCCACGAATAGACAAAGAGTAAAGGCATGCAGAGAAAGAGAAGCAGAAAGCCGAGAGGCAAGAAAGAAGTGAATTGCAGAGAACAGAGAAGCTAAGCTAACCTGTAGAGCAAAGGCAGCATCGAGCAGATAGAGACAGAGAGAGTCCGAGAGTCTGTGAACTCCAGAGAAGGCTTGAGAGGTTCAAACAACTCTTCTGTGTATACCTGTCAGGTATTGAGTACCAAATTGGACTCATACTACTGAGACCAATTGAGGTCAAGATTCAGTAAGGGGAGTTTGTGTACTCTAGAGACTTGGGGGATCCATGTACAATCCTATTGATCATCATCTGTTAAGTGAGACTCAAATTGAGCTCCTTATTGTAAAAACTCTACTTTAAGACACAATAGAAAGGGCACCACTGAAGCCTGGACCAGGAGACGTAGCCCAGGAGGAATGGGTGAACTCCTTATTAAATTTGTTGTGTTTTATGTGTTTTCTTACTGTGTTCTCTTACTGTTTCAGTGTCTGTGTATTTCGAAATATTATCGATCCATTGCATAAAATAGCATAGGCACACCCCAACAATTGAGTCTGTAATACCTTCATTCTTTCTTTGAGGTCATTTACGGGTGATTTCAGATCACTATTTAGGTGTATGGGGATTCAAAAGGAACCATTGATTAGGTAAATGGACATTCACATATTCAGCCACATATGTATCAAATTGGATGTGTCACATTCATTCTCTAGAAAAGGTTTTCAACATATATCTAGTCATTCACATCTTCAGCCACATATGCTATCAAATTGGATGTGTCACATTCATTCTCTGGAAAAGGTTTTCAACATATATCTTCCAGACACATCTACAAAGAAGAGAAGAATGTAGAAGTGCAGTATCCGATTGCAGACATTTTGAACTTCAGTGCTTTGCATGGACACCGCTGAAATTCCCCCTCTAACAAGTCAAGTAATATTAATGGAACAGGGTATATTTTTCTTTGAATATCGAGCATGCACTACTGAAATTACAATTTTGTACTCTTACAGTGTATTTGATTAGATGAAATTGGATCAATATTGTTGAGCCCATGAGTAGGACCTTTTGTATATGGTACTTTTATCATATGATTGTGTTTTATTTATGCATTAGAAATACTCTTTCTCTTGATTGTATTATGTATGAAAATCTGACTTATAGTTCCGCATTATTGCACTTTTGTATATTGTTTTAGCTTTGATTTTGTATTGAATACATGAACAATTACTATATGCAATATCATTTTCTCAATTGTTTGTATAATTATTTATCGAAAACAATTATCATTAAACAATTTTATTTCTTTTGGCAGTTGAATGATCCTTATTACTAATTTCTTTGAGACATATTTTTAGATCGCGTACCTTAGTTTATTCTTGGGTATATTTATAGCCACATAATGTTAGATTAAGATATATTCATGTGTTTATTATTTAGATTAGATTATACTTAGTTGAATCATTCCTAGTTACATCTTATATCACCCCAATAACATTATCAAATAAATCCTCTTTGGGAAACTAGTCCCATTATCCCCAATCAAACGCACTATATGAAACGAAAAAGGAGTTGCTTTTAAGGTTTGGACTGGGTGGTTATCTCCCATGTTGTCATAGCGAATTTCGAGACTTCAACATTTTTCCGCTAGAAGGAGGGCCTGACTGTGAATGACGAGAAAATATAAATCAGAAATCCATTCTAAGATTAAAACTCCCTCGCCCTCACCTCTGAATTCTCAGTCACATTCCAAATACCCAAATCCTAAATGAGAAGTTGTGAAGAAATATTTGCAATCCACTACTGTTTCTCCAAGGAAATTAGATCAACCTTCTTCAGTAGAAACTCTCGATGTTCAGACTTAATTCACAAATTTCAAGGGATTTCTCTGTCTCAAGAAGAATATGAATTATATCAAGCTAGTGTTTCTTCACATTTTCCTTCCTTTCAAAGGTTAACATGGTCACATAGTGAAAATTTTGGAATCCCTCCATTTGAGTTTCCTCTACCTCACCCTCGAAGGAAAACTAAGAAATCACACTCTGAAACTCATAGTGAGATTCTTTCATCATCACCAGAAACACCCTCATTGATTCCATCATCCTCATCTCAAACTCAATCATCCACCTCATCATCTCAAATCCTGATTTACACAGGTACAGGAGCATAGGTCTCCTCTACCCAATCACCTTCAACTAATGGTACATCTTCTTCTACACAGATACCCATAATCACTCAAACACCATGGATAAATCTAGAAGTTGTTCAAATTCTAGCACCATTGTGTCCATTACCTGCTCATCCATTGAAATGGTTGCCAAAATTTAATCCTGATGATGGTCTTCCTGTTGAAGAACACATAAACAACTTCATGTTGTCCATAAATCTAAATTGAGTTGTAGAAGAAGACACAGTTGTACGATTATTCCCGTATACTTTTCAAGGATCGGTAGGATCCTGTTACTTTTCATTACCATCTGGTTCTATTGATAGTTGGAATGCATTTTTGGAACAGTTCCTAACCAATTTTGGAGATGACCACTCAATGACTACTCTCATTGACGATCTCTCCAACTTGAATGCAGAATCGAAAGAGCCTATTAAGGAGTTCAATTCTTGAATTAACAGATTATTAAAAAAAATTCTAGTGGTGTCCAGGCCAAGCACTGAAGTTCAAAATGAATGGTGCATTTCTTCTCTTCCATCAAATGCAACTATTTTTGTAGACAGAGCTTCCAAACCAACTTTGGCAGAAAACATGAAAGAAGTCGTAGCTGTGGAAAAAAGCATTTTAGCTTTAGAAAAGAAGAATGCATTAGAAGAAAGAAAATCCAAGAAGGTCACTTTCAAGGATGAATCCAAGAAGAAAGCACCTAGAGATCCTTTCACTCTTGAAGGTCTGCAAAATGTACTTAAAACCACGTCCAAGTAAATGGTGACATTAAAAAGCAAGTCGCTCAGACTTCTTCTAGGAAATATTTTAGACCTTACAAAAGAAATTCCTCCTCTGATCCGAAACCTCCAAATATAATATCAAATGCTGAATCAGAATTGGAGGAAGAAGAAGTATCAACAACTGAAGAATAAGCAGATGACGAAGAGACAGTTGAAGTACAAAGAATGTGGGATCTCATTCTTCCTCTGTCAGATAATGAAAAATCAAAAGAAGCATTACCTGTCACTACCAGAAGCAAGAGCACTGTTGATTTTTCACAAACAAATAAAAAATAGGAATCATCAACTCTTGCTCCCAAATATTAAGCAATAGGTAGAAATATTCTCACAAATCCACTCAAACTACTCCTCCTCAATCGAATTCATCACCTCCAGCTAAAACCTTGCTAGTATCTAATGAAATGGAATACAAAATCGTCAAAGACATGAATAGGACTAGAGCTAATATCATGTTCCATGAGGTTAGCAAGATAAAACATCAACATAAGCTATTGCTCAAATAATTAAAAGTAGTCCCCACTTCTCCTCATCTTGTTGCTGTAACTTCTTAGGTTGTGCAAGAAATAGGTAGGCCTCCTAGTACTTCATCGGACAAAATGAGTTCAACTAATGTTTCTTTAATAGGTGGTAGATCTAAATCCCATACACCTCCATTTATTTCGACTTTTCAAGTCTTCAATAAGAATTTTCACAATTGTTTACTAGAATCTGAGGCCTTATCCAACATTTTACCTAAAACTGTTTGTGTAAAATTCAATGTTGAACCCAAGAAATTTGTTGCTCGCATTGTACAGTTAGATTGATCTCAAGTCGAAGTGATAAGAGAAATCAATCAGGTTACCATTAGACTCTCATCAAACCCAAAATTATGTCAAGTGATTGACATTCTTGTGGCCGATATCCTTGAATTCTATGGTTTGATCCTCAATAGAGATTGGTCTGAAAAGCTTCATGGCTATTTCTCAATATACTGGTCCCATATGTGGCTTCCTTATAATGGTAAGCTGAATCAAATAAGGTTCAACTGTGAGAAACATCAAAATTATATCGTCACGGACTTGGAAGGATAAAATGAGCCCGTCGCACATAGTAGTAATGCCATTGGAAATTATTCAGTCGAACCATATTTAGGGGATTTTAATGCCCATAAATCACCTTTTTTGGAAAATTCTATTACATTAAAAATTGAAAATTATTCTCAAATAGATTCTTCTAAATGTATCAATTTTGTAGATAAACTTGTAGTCAATTCTTTATTTTGGAAATTATTTTTTGATGGATCTAAATCAAATGATGGAGCTGGAGCAAGTTGCATATTGGTTAGCCCCGAAGGAGAAAAAAATATGTTAGCATGTAGACTTGAATTTGAATGCACAAATAATACTACCGAATATGAAGCATTAGTTCAAGGGTTATATAAAGCCATTTAGAAATTGTAATAAAATAGATGAGGAATACTATTCAATGTCTTTCTGGACATTTGAAACATTATCAATCATTAGTCCAGGACCTTAGCTCACATTTCATTACATTCAACATTTCCCCAATCCCAAGACTTCAAAATGCAAGTGCCAATCTTTTTTCTAACGATACATGCAAGCTCATACCACCAGGAGATTATAGTCCTATCGATTTTCTATAGAATTAATTTTTAGGCCTTCTATTCCCAGTAACATCACCAATTGGTGAGTCTCTAATAATGATCCAGATATCATAAATTTTCTGACATCTAAAGGCTCTTATGATGACTAGATAAAAGATGAAGACCAGCATGATATCTAGCTTAAGCAAGAAACAAACGTAAGTACCATACCTAAATTTGTGGTTAAGCTAGAAGATATGTATGTTCTTAAGGAAAGATTCAAGAAACCTACTAACTCAAAGCTTCAAAGTTCAACTTTGAGGTTTGATCTAGTTAACCTTGGAACTAACCTTAAGCCTCAAAATATTAATCTAGGTCTTGGTCTTACACCCGATGAGAGATTAGCCTTTATTCATTTATTGAAGAGATATGAAAATGTTTTTACTTGGAATTATGAAGATCTTAAGGTATATGATACTTCCATCATTCAACATACCATTCCTATGATATCCGATGAAAAACTATACAACAGAAGTTGAGAAAGATTCACCCAAACTTAGAAAATCAAATCAAGTCTGAACTGAATAAACTTCTCAAAGCCAAAATAATTTTTTCCTGTCAAACATTGAAGGTGGTTTTCTAACCTAGTTCCAATCAAGAAAAATAATGGTGATATTCAAATTTGTATAGACTTTCACAATCTCAACAAAGCTTATCAGAAGGACAACTTTCCATTGCCTCCTTTGGAACATATATTGCAATCAGCTGTGGGCTCAGAGTTAATGTCTTTTTTGGATGGGTTTTCAGGTTATAATCAAATTCTCATACATCCAGATGATTGACTAAAGAGCACATTTAGAACTAAATGGGGAACATACACTTATCGAAAGATTCCATTTGGATTAATCAATGCTAGCACAACATTTTGGACATGGATATAGCTTTCAAAGGTTTGGTGAATAAAATAATGGTAATTTATTTAGATGACATAACTATGTATTCAAGAAAACGCACTAATCATTTAAAGAACTTAAAACAAATCTTTGAACATTGTCAGAGATATGGAATTTCCCTAAATCCAAAGAAATCTTTCTTTGCTTTAAGTGAAGGTAAACTTATTATATTTATTGTATCTAAAGATGGCATCCACATAGATCTTGATAGGATAAGAGAAATTTCTGGAATCTCTTTGCCTCATAATAAAAAATCCATGCAATCTTTCCTAGGTCATATAAATTTTGTTAAAATATTTGTCCCTGACTTTTCATAAATTGTTTTACCGCTCCAATCTATGATCAAGAATATTTTTTTTTTTTAAATGGGGACATAATGAACATGAAGCTTTCAATCTTATCAAACAAGCGATTATAAATGCTCCCTCTTTAGCAACTATGAATTTTTCTAATCATTATTTTTTATATACTTTTTCTTCCGAGACATCATATGCAACGATTTTGACATAGGTCAATGATGAGAAAGCTGAAGCACCACTTTATTTCTTTAGCTCCAATTTGCAGGGTGCTAAATTGAATTCTTCAGATGTTGAAAAACAGGCTTTTGCTATTTTCAAATCAATAAAAATTTTCAGACCTTTCCTTCTTAAAACTCATACCAAAGTAATAGTTCCATTCTCATCAGTGAGAAATTTACTATTGCAAAGAGAATTAGGTGAGAAAAGAGAAATTTGGGTAATAGCATTGCAAAAGTATGACATTGAGATTAGACCAGATAAAATTGTTAGAGGTCAAGGTTTTTGCAAAATGTTAACTGGAGCATCCAACCTACCAGCACCAGAAGATTTAGGTGACGATATACAAATGTGTGAGGTAAGCCTCAACAATACTAAATCTAAATATGTTGATATGATCTTTTATTTGAAAAATGGATACGCTCCTATGCAACTTAGTTACAAAAGAAAAATGGCTTTGAGATTAAAAGCTAAGCAATATGAAATCATCAATGATGTTCTTTTAGGAAAAATTATGATTCTGTTTTACTTAGGTGCCTTGAAAAATTTGAGGCAGAAAAGGTTTTGCAATAACTCCATGATGGACTATCTGGTGGACATTTTGGAGGAGACACAACAATGCATAAAGTCCTGCATGCTGGCTATTATTGGGCAACCTTATTCAAAGATGCACACGAATATGTAAGGAAGTGTAAAATTTGTCAAATCGCTGCTGGAAGATAGAGGAAACCTGCATTACCATTACAGCCAGTTAACATTGAACAACCATTTGAGAAATGGGGACTAGACATAATAGGTGAGATCGTTCCTCACTCTTCAAAGCAGCATAGATATATCCTTACAAAAATTGATTACTTCACTAAGTGGGTGGAAGAAATTCCACTCAAGGTAGGCAATTCTGAAAACATCATTGAATTTACTGATCAATTTATTATTACCAGATTTTGCCTACCAACTTCCCTCATGTTTGATAATGCATCTTATTTCACAGGAAATATTGTGACAAGATTTGCTCTTAAAAGAGGTTTCAAACTTAAATATTATGATAACTATTATCCTCAGGGAAATGGTTTAGCTGAATCTATGAATAAAAATCTCATAAGGATAATCAAACAAACTATTGATCCAATTCAAAAAACCTGGCATAAATCTTTAGCATTTTCTCTATGGGCAGATCGAATAACATAGAAGGCCTCAATAGGCACTTCTCCTTTTAATCTGGTCTATGGGAAAGAAGTTGTTCTTCCTACAAATGTAGCTATTCCATCTCTAGCCCTGGTTCAATTTATTGAATAAATTCCTTCCTCTTATATGCAATTAAGGCAATCGAAAATCCTCAAACTGAAAGAAGAAAGAAATGAAGCCAAGATCATACATGCACATCATCAAAAGTTAGAGCAATCTTCATTTGATGCAAATTATGTAAGTCCTAAATATTTTCAACTCAGAGACCTTGTATTGAAGTGGGATAAAGCACATGAGAAAAAAGGTAAGAATACCAAATTCCAAAGAATGTGGCTTGGCCCATTTCAGATTATGGAACAAATCGGTCCATCAACGTTTCTATTGCAAGATTTATCAAGCAAGAGAGATTCACTGCCTGTGAATGGGCATACTTTGAAGAAGTATTTTTCATAGAAGATAACCTCTTCTATCCCTTGTACACTATTGCCTTTACTTTTCCTAGGAAAATAAAGTGAAATAGTATTTACTTTTGGTCTTTCAATAAAAAATCTCTTTTATATTTTGATTTTTTTTCGCTTGTATAAGTAGAGATTGTTAGAAAGATAACTATGACATTTGAAAAATAAGCTAAGTTCTATTTTTCTAAAATTTGCTTGTTTTCCACCAAAATCATTTATCCGTTGTGAAACCTCAACTTTATAAAGAGACCTTTGATCTATTATCAGTCAAGAAAAGTATCTCTAACAAAGAAAAGACTCTCTATAGATAAGCACCTTTAACTCTATAATTTCCATCCAGAAACTCTTAAGGAGTCAATGTTTCTCCCCATCTAGTAAACTTTTCTCTTTTTAGAGTGTAATTCTAAAATATACTAAAAATTAAAGGATAAGAGGTCTCATTAAGAGCCAACTTACCATGTTCATAGGGGAATAATAAATTGACATTACCAATACCGCATATCAAAATAGGGTAATGGCTTGATATTATTTTTATCAAAATACAAGGGGTATCATCACGAGCCAACTTGTTCAGTTGAACTACAACCAGTGAATGGAATTGTCACTTTTTGGCCACCAAACCAAGACAATGACCTTTAAGTAGAAAAAATGAAAATATTTAGAAGAGAAATAAACTGTATAAAAAAGAAAGAGAAGAGAATAAGTATATGAGTCTGAATTTAGCTCTAAAAATTGCACTCTTATCTGGATGGGATACAAAACCATTGATGGTTAAAAGGTAACCATGTCGAGGCTATGCATGCCTGCTGGCAGCAGAGACTCTACCTGTGACAAATGAGTACATCTAAAAGCTAATCTGCAAGAGCCCCTCGCTTTATCTTTGAACCAAGTAAAGATTGATATAGTCAAAGGAATTTTCATTTTGAAGAGGATATAAAATGGATGGTAATTAGGTGAGTTTTGTTTTCTTATTCAGAGAAATGTTACTTGTCTTAAATTTCATGTAATTCCTATTTTTTGAACTATCTTTATTTTGGAAGTTTTATAAGTTTTAAAAAATTATCAAAGATAAATGGTTCTTCCAGTGAATCACAAATTGTTGTACTGTTCAACAACCCCCCATTTATTTATTTAATAGTTAATATTCTATTGATAAATGGGGACCCTTTATAAAAAATCCTCCAAAAAACTTAACACTTAAGCAGTTTCTTTTTCAATTCTTAGGAATAAATTTCTAAATAATATAAGGTATGAATCCAAAACCATTTATGACTGGCAATTCTTGCTTTATCGCATATCGTTGGATCATGTGTGTCAAAGGTTAATTAACAAATAGGGATTTGTGAATTGTGATAAGAAGGGATCACCGTAATAAACTTATGGTATCATTAAAATTTCCATTTAAAACTAAGAATTAAAGTATTTCTTATAGAATAAAGTGCATATCGTAATCGCATATCAGCGTTCACAAAAACACAACTAACAAAATGTTTGGAATAAGTGAATTGTGATATTGCGATGTAACAAGCCAAAACTCATCGCATCATGACCCTTACTCAAAGGCCAATCTTGTGAACTATGAAAACTTTGCAAAACACGATATGAACCGAACCTGATGGAAGTATATGATAAATGTTATAAACTTTGGTTAAGTTTGGTACATAGTAAAAGGTTAGTTTATCTAATAAATATTCATTCAAGAAAAATGCCTTTTAAATGATAAAAGGTACGCCGCTCACATCGCATCTCGCAAAATTCTAAATAACTCCAAAATAATGCATAATGGAAAATGCAATATTGCAATAATCTTTATTGTAATCGCATAATCGGCATTTCACACATTAAACTCACCACCTTAAAGTTTTTTCCTTATAGGTTTGTGATGTGATGGCTTAAATGAATATTAAAGGCCATGATAAAATATCTTAGTGCGTATTTAATGAGTTTTAATGGAATTTATGTATAAAATGACTCGACATGATTTGATATCTTTCATCTGCATTTTCGAATAAAATCTTATTCCTTGTCACCATTTGGAGTTAATTGTATCATTGAATTTTCATTGTCATTTTTACTTTGTGTTTATTTGATAATCTCCATTTTATCCACTTCAGGAACCTCTGAAGAAAACAAGTTTTGAGAAGATGGCAAAGAAGGGAAAAGCTACTGCATATGAGAAATCATACATGATACCACTTTTCTCTGATACCACCTACAACAAAGACGGAGGAACCACATCATGGGAAGCTATGTATAACCTACTGGAAGAAGAGACACCCTGGACATTGGAAACGAATGCAAAAGCTTATATCGAAGAATCATCTAACGCTTCCTACTTTGAGACTACATGCTCATTTTTATACATAATAGAAGCAATACCTAAGATATTACCATACAGAGATATGGTAAAATGAGTGATTGACGATGTAGATGTCTTAGACAAAACTTTTAGGAATTCAAGACATGAGGTCATGGGGTATTTCACACCAGACAATTTGTGCCAGATGTACCATCTACGAGAGCCTCTAAATCTCTATTATAAATATTTCCTTGAGCATTTTGCCAAAGAGAACGAGGACACATTGGATGTTACACAGACGTGGAGGTCAGGTGAAGGCAAATTGAAACAAGAGAATTCTGGTATGTACTCGATTTCTTCCCTCTTTTCCCTACATAATTTCACAGCTGCGATGATGTGTATATTATTTTGTAAAGCTGATAGAACCAAATTTTCTATGGAATGGCTCCCATTAATTGATGCAGTAGTTAACACAAAAATTATGAACTGGAGTCAGATTTCATCAGACAATTTACCCATGGCTATTAGGGAATATAGACAAACAAGAAGTGTTTCCTCAAGAATTTTTCCTCCTTTTTATATGAGCACTTATGTTATGGACGTCATTTGTTTTTTTTCTCAATTTCCAAAAATGGGCTGGAAGTGGATTGTACAAAACCCTCTCCTCATCCATCTCTACCATACAATCTTGTGGGAATCCCAATTCAATCCCCATTTTTACAAAATCTACCAGGGTATTATGCTGCCTATTCATAAAGCCATTTTCGATAGAATTCCCCCCAGGTTTTCCGAAGAAGCCAAGATAGACATCTTTCCAGTCGCAAGATGGTTCGATGAAGAAACATCTTTCCACACAGCAGGGGAGGGTGGTTTAACCAAAGCCTTGAGGGAATAGAAGAAATCCATTTGGCCAGACTTCCCATTATACAATGTGGTGCTTTCACACTACATGGCTATGGATAGGCAGTAAAAGAAGTAGAGATTATTATGTCTCTGAAATTGGCCACAGTTCTAGTGCGACAATATGACACAAATCATGTTGCTAAAGAATTTACCACTATGGTTAAAGTCAAACATTTTACTGATGAAGAGGATGCCTTTGATGATCTCTTTCGAGGAGCCGAAACATTTGCATGGGTCCTACATTTAGTTTCATTATAGTTAAGCCTAGATGATATTAATGATTTTCATGTATATAGGAATAAAATATTGTTAAAGGTCCCATTGGACCTATTATAAATTGAACCAATAAGATAACCAACTCCTAGCATGCGGCTAGAGGGAAGTTCAAAGGAAACTTCTAATGAGGAAATGTAAGAGAAATCAACTCATGAGTCTGAACAGTTAGAATAACAATATTAGAATGGAGAAGGAAATCCTAATAAACATTTTGAGAAAGATATAGGGGGAAATACTGAAGAAATGACCGAACAGGCCTTTGTCAAGAAACAGACTGAGGTCGGTTCCACTTCAGCTCAAGAAAGGAATATTCCAGTCATTGACTTTGAAAAAGAAAGGGAGAAATTCAATAACAAGATCCAAACAGGTAAAAATCTTGAGGAAACATATGATTTTCAGACCCCCAAACAGACTCAACACAAAGAAAATCCAGAGACAAAAGAGCAAAGGGATACAAGCACTCAAGATATTGGGGTTATTCCCATTTTCCCCACTTTCGAAATTGTCTTGATAATTGAAGAGATGCCTCCATTAGATATATTCTACAGTCCTACTCAAAAGGCTTTAGTCAAAGGACAATAAAAGAAGAGGAAATTAGACACCACGGCTGTTGCAACTCTAGAAAACGAATCCATGGATGTTGTGTGGAAAGACACTCCTATTGACCTATCAAAAAATCTTACGAAGTTGTCACTGTTTGTGGGAGCTTATGCCACAACAACCATTGATAAAGCAATGAAAGCCTGACTGCTACTAAAAGAAAAAGAACAAAGAATTCTTCTTCTTGAACAACAATAAGAACAAGAAAAAACTAATCAACAAGCAGAACAACAGGTAGCTCAGCTTTAGAGGGAATTCAAGCAAATGTGGTTACAACACTAGGCCTTATGATCAGAAAAGGACTTGTAGATTCATCAAATGCAAGCCATGATGGATAGATTTAAAGATAACCCTTAAAATAATGAGTTCATGAAAGAAGCAATCAAACTAAATTCCCTATTAATACAACAAGAAGAAATGTTCTGTGAGAAAATCTCACAGATTAATCCTTACTGTGAGACAAGTGATAAATTAAAAAACCAAGTGATTTATATGAGATTTGATGTTGGCTTGTATGGGCTTGACCGAGGTTCAGAGGTGATTTAGCCAAGAAAATCTCGGTACTACTGGCCCTTTCGGCAGCAGTCCGCGGAGCACGGACTGAGGTCACACCCAAAGTAGTATGGCAGGGTGCTAGAACCAGGTTTCCGCACCCTGGGGATGTCTGATGAGCTTTTGGGGGTCCGCGGTTTGACCCTGCACACACGTCACTACGCGCACTTGTTATTCCTTCGCAACATTATTTAATCTGTTATTACCCAATTACTTAAATTATTTGTGTAAGACTAGTGATTATTACAGCATATTCACCAATCATATCAGTGCGCGTGATAAATAAAATAGTATAAATGTAAAGAAGGCAATGCACAAGCAGATACATAGAAATAGGAATCAACTTATATTTATTATTCTTCGATCAAGATTACAGACTTGACACTGCCCTGCGCACTTAGATGCAGGGGTCCGCACACTCAGCTGCAGACTCTACTAAGCCTCTACGCAATCAACTGCAGAGCCTCTTCCTACTACTATGACCCAATACACTTAGACTCTTACTCTATGCTCTAACCATTCGTATTCATCTCTCCTATTTTCTTCTTAGTTGCTCCTCTTACAACTTATAGCCTCTCTCTATTTATACAATCCCATGGTTCGCAGACCATGGATAGGCTGACATGACATTACATTACCTTACAATACTTAGGGCAGACAACACTATGACTTAACCTATACTTCGCGCTCCGCGCCCACAATTCACGGAGTCTTACAATACATTTGACCAAAACTTGGGCTTTGAGCTCCAAAACATGTTGTGGGGGGATTCCATGCCCAACAAGCCCTGAACACAATCATTGTGACTCATCCCCAAGTCACTCAATCGGCATGGAAATCTTGGCATAGAGTCCCTCCAACTGGTCCTGAACTATTCAGAGGTCCATAGTGTACTGTTTTGTGGTTTGCTGGATCTGCTGCATTGTTTCTTCAGAATCATCTATGTTTGAAATATTTCCTTACCTTGGTACGGGCATCTGTTGTGTGTGTTTATAGTCTTGTGGCTTGGTCCGGATCCTCGGGGCACGAGGACTGTGCTTTGGCTGGTTAGTCAGATAGCCGGCCCACGCATGTAGGGATTCAAGCGATTGTCGTTTACTTTGCCTGGGAAGGGTTGTCCATTGAGTTTAACTAGATGGACCATGCCTCCATCTGTGACCTCCTTAACCACGTATGGTCCTAGCCAGTGCACTAAGTCTTTTACCCTGAAGGTGCGCAACTTGATATGGTGGTCGTGCCAGGCCTTTTCACATTTATTTTGTACCTGCTGATGAAATCCAACTAGAAACCATTCTTCCTCAAGTTCTTCTAATTGTGCGAGCCTTTCTTCCAGAGCTTTGCAGTCCATCATGCCTATGAGCGCTGCTATTAGTAGACTAGGTATGATGTATTCCATCGACATGACAACTTCCGTGCCATAGACTAATCGGAAAGATGTCTATCCCATCAGTTTTTTGCATGTTGTCCTGTACGCCCATAATATGGAAGGTACGCATAGGTCCCAGTCGTTTAGCTGCGTGTTACATACTTTGGTCAGCGGATGGTATGGTGTACTTTTCTGATGATACACCTAAACTCTTCTATGAGGGTGTTGATGGTTTCATTCAGGAAATGTGTTCCACAGTCACTCATTAAGATTTTTTGACAACCAAATCGTGTCAACACATTTTCGAACAAAAAATTCGCAGCCGTAGCAGCCATGCAGTCCTTGATTAGCTGTGCTTCCACCCATCGTGTCAGATATTTTGTTGCGGTGATGATGTAGTGTACACCCATCTTTCCCTATGGTTTGATTGGTCCCACAAAGTCGATTGCCCATTTTTTGAATAGTTGTAGTGTCATTTGTGGATTTAGTGGCATCTCGTCCCTTCATGATGGCTTTCCAGTCCTTTAACATATATCGCAAACCCTATAGTGTGCTTTCGAATCCTAGCACAGGGTTAGCCACCATAACCCTACGCGAAGAATCTTCTATGCAGTCGTGCGTCCTGCAAAGTGTCATCCTACAACACCCCCATGTGCTTCCGCGAGGACCTAACCTCGTTCAAATTCAGGTACGTATCTTCGCAATATCACATCATTTCCCACTTTTTAGAGGTGCCCCACAATGACCTAAAAGTCCACTGCATGCACCACAAATTCCTTCTTCTGTTGGATTGAGTATTCCTTCGGCATAGTCCCTGTTGTTAGAAAATGGATTATATCTTCGAAGTGCCCGTCTGCGACATGCACTGCAGAGAGTTGTGCATTAGGTAGTTCCTCCTCCAAATTCATTGGCTCCTCACCCATCTCAATTCATGACAAGTGGTCTGGTCCTGCGTTTAAGCGTCCCGACTTAACTATGACCTCAAAATCATATTCTTGAAATAGTAAAAGGCATATGCATATTTCCCCCCCCATCACAGGCTTGTTCACCAGGTATTTCAACGTAGAATGGTCAGTATACATCTTGAAATGTCTCCAAGTAAATAGTGTCAATATTTTTGGAGTGCGTACACCATTACCAACCCCTTCCGCTCAGTGGTAGAGTAGTTATTTTCTACTCTAGATAGTCGCCGACTTGCGAACGCAATCAGGTTATCCATGCCCTCCGTGCCTTCCTTTGTGAGTACGGCTCCCAACGGAATACACAACACATCAACATGTACATGAAATTCCACATCCCATTTTGGGAAGACCAGAATTGGAGCGGAGGCCAGTTTCCCCTTCAGGACATCCAAACTCTTCATGCAATCATCATTCTAACAATATTTTGCATCCTTTTTCAATAAATTTTCCATCAGCATTGTTATTTGGGCATAACTTTTGATGAACTTCCTATTGTATCCATTGTGCCCCAAAGTAGCGTGTAGTTGTTTAACACTTTGCGGTGCTTCCAAATTTAGAATCACGACAATATTCGTAGGGTCCACCATCAAGCCTTCTTTGTAGACCACATGTCCTAGAAGGTTTCAAAAGGGAATGAGGAATGTGCACTTCTTAAGGTTCAGCACAATCTGGTGTCGGCGACAATTATCCAGCATCAAGCATAAGCTCACTACATGGTGCTTAACTAATCCAAAGACAGTCTAATCATCTAGATAGACCTCCAAGAACTTGTGGATGTATTCTTTAAATGCGACCACAACGATGCATGAAAATATAGCTGGTGCGTTCTTAAGTCCAAACGACATAACGGTGTATTGAAAGTGGCCCCATTCTATTGCGAAGTTTGTTTTTCTTCTATCTTCTGGCACGATCTTGATCTGATGGTACCCTGAGAACCCATCCATGAATGAGTATGCTTCCTGACCACCAACATTTTCCAGTACTTTATCTATGAATGGTGTTGGGAATGGATCATGTACACAAGCGTCGTTCAGCTTCCTGAGGTCCACGAATATTCTTATTTCGCCCTTCTGTTTTTTCTCCTGTACTACCATAGGACTCACCCAGTTGGATTCTTATATTGGTTCAATAATTCCAACTGTGAGCATCTTGTCTAATTCATCGTGGACCTTCTCATTATACTTCAGACTGAAGCGGTAAGGCCACTGCTTAACTGGCATCACGTCAAGTTTCAGAGTGATCTTCATCATCCCTAAGTTGCCAATGATCCCTTTTAAGTCCATAATTTTGGTTGGGAACAAGTCTTGGTATTCGCAAAGTATCTCAGCGACCTTACCCACTATGGCATCATCCCAATAGTTCCCAAGCGTTGCGTACTTTGGCTCTGGCTTCATTCCAATGTTTACCTGCTTTGTATTTAGCGGCATGGTAATGTCAGGATCCTCAATTGATGGTCCTCAAACCTCGCTACAACCTTCTGTTTCTAGAATATTAATATTTTGTGGGTACTCATCATCCTCCTCAACATTTACATTATAACACTCTAGCACGATGCTTAACTGTGTCGCCCATTCTGGCTGAAGTACTTCCATTGGCTCTTGTGGTATTTTGAAGATAACGGCTTTTACTGCTTGTAGCGCATCGTCAACAATATCCAACCAACGATCTTCAAACATGAAGGTTAACAAAAATCCCTCACGCAAGACATACCATGGTCAAGCTCCATCTCAGTATACCAATTCATGGGTATGACATCCAAGGTATGGTAGAATAAATGTACCCATTCTGGCTGTGGCTCTTCCCTGTAGACCTTGGTCCATTTCGCGAGGTGCGTGCGTGGATCATCTCGTCCATCATATTTGTCTACTAGCCATATTTTTGGTTTCCCAAATTGTAGGCACATCATTCTTCTGTGGCCGTACTAGTCCTCAGAACTTCCTTATGCATACCCCACCATTGTGTGGGCATTGCGTGCAGCGCCCATTTTAGAGCATCAAATCGCTGCTGTTCTGGTACTGCACTTTCAAATTTTCTTAGAAATTCATCCACCATTGTTAATCCATCATATGTCGGTAGCTCCCTTGAATCTGTTGTCATGCAACACAGTTATCTAATCATCATGTTGCAATTAAGCGTTGTTACTTTGTGTAGCCGATTCTGCCATCGTTCTACTTCTTCATCTGAATCTGAAGTGCAAGAGCTTTCGCTCTCCCACGAAATTATTCCATCTATAGTCAGCTTCACCCAATCCTATTCTTGCGTAGTTATCTTGTAAATACAATCGATATCATCATCACTATCATCGTCGTGCACCGGTTCAGTGCATCGCGCTCCTTTGGCTGGATCTAGCGGTACTACTACGTGTAATGACCTTTTGTCAAAGATGATTTTTCACTTCTTCAGATTTATGACTCCATTCATATTGGTGGCCCAACCTATTCCTAGTAGTGTGGGATAGGGATTACTGTCATCGACAATCTCTATCACTTCAAAATCCACTTGCATGCTCGCACCTTCAATGTCTACTGTTACCCCTTGCAATCTTTCCATGGGAAAAACCTTATGTCGGTTCGCCATTCGTAACTGGATAGGAGACCACTGTAGCGTGGGTCTTCCCATGCATTCCAATGTTTTATTTGGCAGTACATTCACATCTGATCTGAGATCTATGATTACTTGATCCATTTCATACTCGCCAATTTGCACAGTCAACCTCATTTCCCTTCCTGTGCGCAATGCATGCTTTCCAAGTTTCCAGAACACGCGTGGTTCTCCTAACCTCGAGCACCTAGCAATAAGTTCCTGTAGTCGTTTGACTGCCTTGCTATCGTTCAACAGTTTCATGCATGTCTCCAGAAAGGTAGTGAGCATTGAAGGATCCATCCCTAGTTCTAGTTGATCTTTACTACCTAAAGTGAAGGCCTCCGTGAAGCTCTTCTTAGCTTCCATGAATCTCTCCTTCACACATTCTAAATCAAATTCAAGTTCCTTTGTAGGAGCCTTGCAAACCCATTTACTTTCTTCTAGCTTCTTCCCTTTACCATCGCCCATGGTCATACTGCTCCTGAGCATCATGTTTACATTTGGGTCTTCTTCGTGAGGCTCAAACCTCATCATTTGCAAATTTTGAGTCGGAGGCAGCTGGAGTACCCATTTTTCGAGCATCCTCACTATCAGCGAAGGGAAGTCTTCTGCCTCATGATCAAATTGAGTATAGTACCAACATGATGTCCTTGTTGGGTTTGTACAATCGTGGGCATAGTGCTCTGACCCTCCGCAATTGTAAAAAATTAGTTATCCGCGACCCCTTCCTGGTCCCATTCCACCTTGTCCTCAACTGCACCCCTGGAATCCAGCACGTGTCATCCCTGTATTTAGGTTGAGCGCTTGCATTTTGGTCTGCACCCTATAGGCAGGAGTCTGATCCATCATTATTTCGTAGCTTTGGCAGGTGCGTTCATCATGGCCTATCGACCTACAGAAATTACAAAAAAATTGTTGGGATGTCTCCGTATACTTCTGCAATAGATGACAATTATCCGTAGTGTGTTTTTCTCCTATTTGACAGATCGTGAACCATAATGTAGGTGTTGCGCTCGGTCCTGCCTATGCCTCGGGTCTTAAGGGCACCGACACTCCTCTTGCCAAGTAATTCGCAAACACTAGACAATGGTCCTTGTCATGCCCTTGGCCTTTGCATTTTATGCACCATACCTCCTTGTGCGCCTTTGGCTGAGGTGTCCTGTCCTATTTCAAATTCTACATTTCCAAACACAGATTTTGTAGTTGCAGGTGGATTTGTTGGACTCCCAACACAGGGTCTTGTATAGGGGTCTCATGTAATCTCATTGCCATCTCCAAAGCTTCAGCCTGGGTGGAAAGCTTTTGTTGTGACAACGCCATCCTTAAGTGTGGCGTAAGTGATGCTACAAACCATGTGCGGTGCTATCCATCTGTCAAAGTCATATTGGCTTCACGAATCGTACTCTTCAGCCTTTTGTCTAGATCCTAGGGGGTCTCGCCTGGGAGAATCACGATCTCCTTAAACCCAATGATTGATTGTGTTTCTAACTTTGGCTTGCTAAATTCCCTATTCATCGTGACCTGGATTTCTGCGATTCCTGCGTTTGGATGGTCATTAGAATGATTGATGTACCAAGTTAACACGCGATCCTGCAACATGCTTACCAGCGTAGCCTTCCTAATATTGTCATCCACAATGCCTTTTGCTTCCCATACTGCTCTTACCATGAACCAAAATTGGTCCAAAACTTCATTCCCCACTCCTCTGAATACCGGTAGTTTGATCACACTCACCATACTGAATTTTGGTGGTGGCAGAGGTGGGGTGGGTGGAGATGGAGGTGAGGAGGGTGAGATGGGTGGCGGTGTGGGTGGAGGTGGTAAACGTAGAATTCACTGCCTTATCAAACTGACTGCACTTCTCAGAGAAACTTTCCCGAGTTCTTCCTCACTTTGCCGCGAGGGTGAAATTAAGGGACTGGTTTCTAATTCTTCGTTACCTTCACTTCTGTAGATCTTCCCACTTTGCGTAGCTCCAAACATTGATTTATTCGCATAACCCACTTTTCACATAATAACATCTTAATACAAGTGTTCAAAGATTTAATATACTTACCTCGCGGTCCCTTAAGGAAACATCGCTTCGCCTCACTGTAGTTGACGGTCGTATCTACCGTGAAATCAATGATAAATCATCCTATAATTCAGTCGAGAAAATGGTCCACAGCCCGCATGATCTTATCTCCTGATGCTTCTAGTCTGCGCGCTAATTCCAGAGTCCACATGATTGGTTTATCGAGTCTACACCTCCCTTGACTATCTACTAGCTTCGTGATCCACTCATACAACTCAGAAGGAATGGACACAAAGAAAATTTCATGGATTTTCGTATACAAGTAGAGCTCCAACCATTGTTCCCTAGATACTCGCTAATATCTCTTTTCCTGTGCCATGAGCTCATGAATCTTCTTTTCCAACAACCCTTCAATTTCCTTCTTTGTTGGATTCTAGTGGCATGACATTAGACATCCCTTATGCAGATCCCGATCCCAGCAATGGAACCATTTGTTGGCTTGTATGGGCCTGACCCAGTTTCAGAGGTGATTTAGACAAGCAAATCTCGGTACTGCTGGCCCTTTCGGCAATAGTCCGCAGAGCGCGGACTGAGGTCTCACCCAAAGTAGTATGGGAGGGTGCTAGAACCAGGTTTCCACACCCTGGGGATGTCTGATGAGCTTCTGTGGGTCCACGGTTTGACCCTACACGCACGTTGCTACGTGCACTTTTTGTTCCTTCGCAACCTATGATGCTGCTTCCACGTAGCCCTAGTCGGGGCACAACCCGTATTATACCCAAGTTCCTTGCTATTTAATCTATTATTATCCAATTATTTAACTTATTTGTGTAAGACTAGTGATTATTACAACATATTCAACAATCATATCAGTGTACAGGATAAATAAAACAGTATAAATGTAAAGAAGGCAATGCACAAGTAGATACACAGAAATAGGAATCAACTTCTCTTTATTATTCTTTGATCAAGATTATAGACTCGACACCGCCTTGCACACTCAGCTGCAGGGGTCCGTGTACTCAGCTGCGGCCTCTACTAGGCCTCTGTGCACTCAACTACAGAGCCTCTTCCTACTACTATGACCCAATACACTTAGACTCTTACTCTATGCTCGAACCATTCGTATTCATCTCTCCTATTTGCTTCTTGGCTTCTCCTCTTACAACTTAGAGCCTCGCTATATTTATACAATCCCATGGTCCACGGACCATGGGTAGGTCGACATGACATTACATTACCTTACACTACTTAGGGAGGGAAACCCTATGACTTAACCTATACTTCACGCTCCACGCCCACAATTCGTGGAGTCTTACAATACCTTTGACCAAAACTTGGGCTTTGAGCCCAAAACATGTTGTGGGGGGATTCCATCCCCAACATTTGAATATGAAGAAATCCATAAAAGTATTTCTGAATTTATTACCTGGCAGGAGTCGGATGACGGAATAAAGGCTGACCAACCAAAAATAGAAGAATCCCACAAAGTCATTTTATTTACATATTGGGATACACCATTAAAACAGGCAAAAAGGGAAAGAGAGACAACAACAAGTGCAACAAGCACTATAATAGAAGTCATTAATGAAAATGTCCACAATGCTAACCTTGTCAAAGAGTGTATACCAGGGTCTCTCCCAAATATCAAGCAATTGGAACAATAGTGGAAACAGACAGTGCAGACCAAGGAAGAATCAATCAAACGACTGACGAAACTAGATTGGGTGATATAGTAGCAATATCTAGTAAAACCACATAGCCAGTGGATGACTCTGTGGTGTTTAACTACCTCTACACAAAATATGGTTTCATATTTATCAGATCCCATATTTGCTGGACAGTTAAAATCCACAATCGTTTAGCCCCCACAACTCAAATCAATGATTGACATTTGTAATCTCAAAGATCAAGTTAGCCGACTAAGATAGTTCAAGTTGAAAGAAGCTTGTCATTATTTTAATTCTATTTTTAGTTTTATTTTTTCTTACTCTGAGGAAGGTTGTTTGAAACCTCCTCAACTTTTTTTGTAATAAACTATTTTTGAGGCATGTATTTTAGTATCTCAACCCCTCTCATGCATTTTGAGAGGGGTCCATAATTTTATCAAAAACAATTTTCAAGACATTACACTTCTATATTTTTTGGAAGGTTTTGATGAAATTATTGGAACAAGATATATTTTTCTTTGAATATCGAGCATGCTCTACTAAAATTACACTTCTGGACTATTAGAGTGTATTTAATTGGATGCAATTGGACCAATGTTGTTGAGCCCATGAGTAGGACCTTTCATATATGGTACTTTTATCGTATGATTGTGTTTTATTTATGGATTAGTAGTACTCTTTCTCTTGATTGTCTTATGTATGAAAATCTAAGTTATAGTTCTGCATTATTGCACTTTTGTATGATGTTTTAGTTGTGATTCTGTATTGAATACATGAACAATTACTATATGTGATATAGTTTTCTCAATTGTTTCTTCTAACTATTATCCAAAACAATTATCATTAAATGATTTTATTTCTTATGGTAGTTGAATGATATTTATTACCATTACTTTGAGACATCTTTGTAGATCGCATACCTTAATTTATTCCCAAGTATATTTATAGTCAGATAATGTTAGATTAAGATATATGTATGTGTTTATTATTTATATTAGATTATACTTGTTTGAATCATTCCCTGTTACATCTTATATCACCCCAACAACATTATTAAATCAATCCTCTCTAGGAAATTGGTCCCATTAGCCCCAGTTGGATCCACTATACCAAATGGAAAAGGAGCCGCTTTTATGGTCCAGACTGGGTGTTTATCCCCCATCTTGCCGCAACAAATTTCGAGGCTTCAACAGTTACCAACATGATCCATGAGCCTCAAGGAGAAGAGCTCGCTCTAATGACTCCCTAATTTAACAGTTCCTACACCTATTTCTTGATTTCCTTCATCTCGATAGAATCCATCCTGTACATGCCAACATTCAGTAAAGGAGCATCATGTTGTAAATGGATCTCATGTTGGATTTCCCGTTTATAGGGAAATCCTCTCAGTTCCTGAAACAATCCATCATAATCAAAAATAATTTCAAATAATTCTTTCTTATGATCAAGATTACTGCCTATGAAATCATCATCCATCTCGGCCTCTTTCACTCTCACTCTCATGAGCATGCACCCTTTGCTCGAATTAACCAATCATTTAATCTATCCTAAACTTATAAGGCTAGCATTAAATTTTATATGTTGAGCTCTGACTATATACTCTACCCCATCCTTTGTGAGGTGGTATTTGTCTTCATGCCGAAAGAAAATGACCTTTCTATCATATAGATATGGGCTTCCCAAGATGATTCAACAAATGTCTAAAGGAACTAAATCTAATTCTACCTCATCAAGTAATTTAGAAGAAATAACAAATATGGCCCTACATTGCTTGGTGACCAACAATTTGGCTTTATTGCTTACCCATCCAAGCCGGTATGGACTCAGATGAGGCATAGTTTCAAGACCTAAATTTTTCACTAAGGACTCTGAGATTAAGTTTTCTTGGGAACCTAAATCAAACAGAGTTTCCACCTTTGTATGTTTTATGACAACTCTGATGTGGAATAACTCAATTATTTTCCACTCATTACTTACAGGCTCATTCAAATAACTACTACTTACAACTGAATCAGAACTATCAATAATAGAAAGAGTACCTCTTGCTCCCACTGCTGTGATCAATGTCTCATCGTCAGAATCTAATCCAAGGTCCTACACTATTGCCACTGTCTTCTGCTTCCCCTTTCCACCGAATCTCTTCAGTCTCAACTCCGGATGCATCTTCCAGCATGGTCCTCATCATAACCATCTTTCTTGCAATGAGTGCAAGACGGTGTTGCTCCATCCCCTTTCTTGGTTGCAATAATCTTATTATCCTTCCCTTTTCCTTTCTTCTAGAATTTTCCATGCTGAGGTTTGAATGATGTCTTCTTGGCTTGATCATATTTGTCATTGCTTCCTCAACTTTCAAGATGAATAGCCTTTACGCTGGCCACATCAATTGTAGTAGGATCAAACAGTAATAGTGAGTGTCTTATGTAGCTATGTAGTGCACCAACATACTTAGTTATAGTGTCGGGCGAATCTAATGAGATGCCCAGATTGAGTTCTTGCTTTTGAGATTCTTCAGTGAAGCTTTGTACATTCTAGCCCTTACCTATCCTTAGATATTTCCATTCCATAAGGGCCTTTTGTTTATAACCCAAAGGGTAAAATTGGTCTTTCAATGTAGAAATAAACTAGACCAAGAGGACATAAGGTTAGCTGAATTTGTGGTGCCCTTCTACAACTTGCTCTCCCACCAAACGAGAGAAGTATCGCTCATCCAAAGAGATTCTAACTAGACTTTCACCTCATCTTCTTCGATCTGTTGGATCCGGTAATAAACCTCTATTTGTCTTATCTGTTTATTATGTTTTTATGCACTACACTCTCCATTGTACATGGGCAAGTCAAACTTTACGTCTAACTTGAAGAACGGTTTCTTAGATGTATTCTTGGAATTTCGATGAGAGTCACGAGAACCATCACTTGAAGAAGGAGAGGGAGGAGACTCTTCTCCACCATCTTCATGATTTTTTTACCCATGGTCATCGGCATATTTCTTCTCATGCCCAAGTGCCTTCCAATACTCGATGAACAACTTGTCTACTTTCTCTGCCATATCGTAGAATACCTTGCGGAAATTATGTTCCTCTTTCGAACGAGCTTCTTCATTGGCCATGTTTCTTCTTTGTTGTGCATGTCCTGCTTTAGGATCAAAGGACTTAAGCATTCCTTTTCCTTTTCATAGCTTGTTCTGGGTTAGCATAAACTCACACAATTCACATCTACAAAGAACTGCTCTGATACCAAACTTGATCCAAGATATTTTACTTACTTATGCATCAGAATTACATATAATAGATTTAATTAACCATGGAACTTAAAATCACGTAAAAAATGCGGAAATAAATAGAAGAACTCAAAAACTATGACATGATGATTTGATTACAAAGTTCATCGAATTTGGACTATGTCTCTGGTTCCTGCTCAATAGTCGAGAGGCCTTCACTCTATTAGTGGCATAAAAGAGATAAAAGTACAAACAACAAGCAATTACAATCCATATACCTCCAAGTTGGAAGATGGGTAGAGAATGGAGAGGCCAGCTTTAGAAAACAGATAGGACTATTGAACTCCTGGAAAAAAATAGTACAACAACACCTATCTAAACTCCCAATTTGGATAATCGAGCCTTCTGCAACCTCTCGAAACCTCCCTACTGCCCAAGGCATGGTTTGACCTGCTTCCAGGGTCAGGGTCTACTGCGTGTGTGTGCTTCTGAACTATCTACTGACTCCCCATGCCTTTTTCTGACACAACAGTCATATATATAAGCATGGTGGCATCCCTCAAAACCGGGGCAGTTTTAACATAATAACCAAGTTTAGGAAGGTAGGATCGGGCTGGAAGGTTATATGGCAACAACCTTGTAACAATAGTGAAATCTTGTTTAAACATAGTAAACCCATTAACCACACTTAAGGCCCAGTGACATGTCAACCAATGCTTTTAACTATCAGATGGCAATCGAAAGCCAATACAACAGACACTTATGCGATATATGGACCTGCTAGCTTATAGAACATAATATATAATATATTGCATCCAACTCCTCCTCGCAAATCACAATTGGTGTGGAACCCATCGATGTATCAACCTGATGAGCCCCAATTTTTGGTAACAATTTGGGCTCATTTGGCCTACTTACCTTGCTCAACCCTTCATCTTTTATCACTTATGCATCATTTCTTAGTATATTCGTGTTATTTGTAGGAAGAAGGGCATGCATTATTCCTATGTGACTAATACATGATGATTTCTGGTTTTTTTGACATTAAGTGGAGCAAAGACCACGCAGAAGGAGACAAGGAGACAACAAAGGTGGCATTGCAGGTTTATAGGGAGGTTTTCCACAGTATTGAATGACCTCCCTCGTGATCTCCACCCCAACTCCGAGCTCCAACAGCTATCCCCACCGAGCTAAAAGGCAGCCAACGGATTCTACAGGAACAACAGTTTACTTTTAGTTGGACAACCGAGCTCCACTAATTTAGGAAGCCAGCTTGATCCTCATCATGTATAAATATTGAGGCCGTAACCTTTGATAGGAGCTTTTTGAACTTTTGAACTACTGTTGCAATTTCTAAGCACGAGCTACAGCTCGGTTTTTGCTTTTTGTAAGCCAGTTTTGGCATGTTGCTAGACTCATGGTTATGATCTTTTAATAAAGGCAGGCAGATTTGGATTCAATCCTGAGTTCTTAAGAGGAGCTATAGCTCTCAGGTTAGGGCCCAACCTGAGAGCAATAGACCTCCTTTTCTTTGTATTGTTACTTGTCTTTCCTTTCAGCACTTTGTTTCTTTGTTTTGACATGCATTTGGAAAACACAGTCTGCTGATTTAATTTCTTTAATGTGATTGAGTAGGATAAGTTTATGGTTAAAGTGCTGTCAGCAGTTTAGATTAGAGTAGGAGGATTAGAATTCATGAGAGCTCCAAGAAAAGGTTGATAGTGCACTCACTGCCATCTCTATTTAGAGATTGGGGCTGTAGACCGTACCAACCACCAAAAATGCAGTCTTATATGTTCATGCAAGCTGCAACACAGTCATTTCCGTCATAGAACTGTCCATGCATTCTGATCTTGAGCAATACTTCTTCGTTCCAACACCATGCACAATTTCTCTCCACAATTTACATTGCTGTTCGTTGGTTAAATAACACAGTTATAATAGGTTGATGGAATTCTCGGTTTTGTGCAAGACATAGAGGATTTGTTCCGTTTACACTACGCAACATTGTTCTATTATCTTCTTCTTCTTCTCAACAGCACCTAAAGTCACCTACTCATCCTCTATTCAGCTTGTTTTCCTTCCAACCCTTCTACTTCTCACGTAGCTCCATCTTTTTGACTTTTCATTGCTTCCACCCTTCTATCCACCCACCAACTTTACCCACTCTTTCTCCATCTTACCTCTCTGGCCCTGAGCCATCACAAGCTCCCTTTTCATCCTACCTATCCACCCATACAGCTCCTCGACTCCTCCATCACCCAAAACTCCAACTGTAGAACATCCTGTAGAAGTTAGCAGACTTCCTATAGAAATCCCGAGCTTCCTGTAGGGTCCCCTGCAGACATCCTGTAGAAGCCTGCAACTCGGTTTCCAAGCACCTGAACGTTGTGGACTTCTATGGAATGATGTTAGAATCCCATGGAACCTCTCCTAGCCCTCCTGACCTTTTCCAAGCCTTCCTTCCCTTCGAACTAGCCCTGCACAATCAAAACCCAATAAGAAACAAAATCATAATAACTCCAACCACCTAAGCAAAAATATAAAAACAATGTTCTTTGCAATAGAAGTAGTTTAAATTCATGCATCTCATATCACTAGAAGTAATGGCATCATTTTTAGGAGTTACATTCCCATCGTTGCATTGTAAGGATTAAGCTAGTCAGATTAGGGTTTACTAGGGTTTCCATGTTTGGTTGGCTTTCAGTTCATTCTTGCAAAGTAGGTTAATTTCCTTTGAGATAGTCCTCATTCATCATTTAGAAAGCTTCTTCTGAGAAAATATAGAAGTTGGCTTGAGCCTTGGCGGACTTGTGCCAGCTGACCAAGTGACAGCTGCGACAAGAGCTAGTACTTGTGCATACAGCACCGTCGCTTCCAAGTTTGTTACGAACTACCGGGTTGATAAAATTAGAGAAGGAAGCCCCAGGAGTTGTAGCATTATTGCTACAATACTGGAGCCCACCATATTTTTGGCGCCGTTGTTGGGGAAGCGTCTGAGTATTAGTGATTGTTGCTTTTCTTCTATTTTCCACTCCAATCTTCTGCTAAGTAGTTTATTTCATTTCCATTATGCAATTTTGTTTATGCAAAAGTAGATTAGCATTTCCCGCTTTCATAGATTAGCATTTCTCTCTTTCATAGATTAGCATTTCAATCCCGCAATTTCAATTTTGCAAGTGTAGATTAGTATTTCAATTCTGCAAGTGTAGACTAGCATTTCCATTCCTGCAATTTCATTTAGCAAAGTAGATTAGTTCTTTCATGCTTTCAATTTAATTCTGCATCTTTATTTCAGTAAGATAGTTAGTTGTAGATCAATCTGTTTCAGTTTTGCAGGTACCAAAGAAAAACAAAAGCAATAAAAAAAAGTCTTTCCATTTCATGCCTTGTAGGAATCGAGATAAGACAGGCAAATTCTTACCCAACACCCCCACCACATCACTGAGTCACCCTTCTCTCTTCTTCAGTGACAGTGATCCAGAAGAACCTATAGGTGAACCTCCTGAGATATACGAAGATCCTATAGCAGAAGAAGAATTAGAGACCATCCCATATGAAGCTATGGCTGACAATAGAGGAGAAGATGAGAGAATAGAAGGTGCCTTCCCCATCCGAGAGACCAATGGAGAGATGAAAATGAAGAAAATTAGCTCCCCCGCTTTACCTCACTTCCATGGACTGACTACTGAAGATCCTGATACCTTCCTGTTTGAGTTTGCTGTCCTTTGTAGAACCTATGATTATACTGAAGATGAACAGAAGTTGAAACTCTTCCCTTCAACTCTTAAGGATGCAGCATTACGCTGGTTCATGGGCTTACCTGGGAATAATATCACTACTTGGGCTCAGATGCAGCAAGCTTTCAATTCCAAGGTCCAAGGAAACCAAGGGAGAAATCTTTCGGATGACTATGGGAAATGATGAGTCCTTAGAGGATTATGAGGAGAGGTTCCAACTTAGCTATAAGCGGGCCAGGTGCACACTTGACCCTGAATCCCTCAAGTTGGTCCTGCTCCGAGGAGTCCCTGAAAACCTCTTAGATACCCTTCACATGTTAGCTGGGGGGGATATTTACCAACTGCCTTATGAGGACATTAAGACTGTGCTTAGAAACCACTCCAGGGCAGCTCGGAAACGAGGTAGAGGAAACCTCCTCTCAACTAGTGTCCCTTTCTCCAAACATGAGTTTGCAAATCAATTATAAGATCTTAAGAGTGAGGTGAGACAGAGCATTGCCATGCAACTGGAAACATTCAGGATCCAGCAGAAGAAGGAAGAAGCTGAGAGAGCCTTGGCTATCTTTTGCCCTAGATGTACAAGGAGAGACCCTAAGAACGAATACCCATTTCATTCGGTTGAAGTGTGTTTCGTTTGTGAGGAGGACCATCCCAAAAACCAATGTCCAACCTTACCTGGACTTAAAGCCATGTACCAAGGGATAGAAGCTCCCACTAAACCTATCTATTTCCTCAACCAAAGGAGGCCACAAGGACCTAGACCTTACCAGCAGGGGATGTAAGGGGCACCCCAAGCTTATTACAGCCCCAACCAATCGACTCCTATGCCTTCCTGGGGTCCCCCTACTCATCCTTCTTGGTCTATGCCTCCTCCATGGTCTTACCCACCTCAGTACCCTACTCAACCCACTACTCATTCTTATCACTCACATGCCCAGCCATAGCCTCAGTGGAATGCACCTCAGTCGGGGTGGAGGCCCCAGTACAACACTCCTCCTGCCATTTTGCCTCCACCACCAGTTCAACCTCAACCATTACCTCCTGCTCCTCCAAGGCAACCTCAAATACCTGCTCAACTGAACCCGAACCCCAACAATAGACAGGCCCAGCAGGTATACACTGGGGAAACATCATGGCCTACTTATGCTGTGGAGATCCAGGAGAGCAACCTTCGATCTGGAAAGACTCTTTCGGATCGCCAACCTCCTCCCCCAGAGGATGAGGAAGATAAACAGGAAAGTGAACGAAAGGCTATTCTACCCTTTCTTGAGAGACTAACAGCCACCAAACAACCCAACCCAGAGGAGGATGAGCTCCTGGGTGAGCTCAAGCAGTTGTGTGTGAAAATACCACTTCTCCAAGCCATCAAGGATGTGCCAATATACAACAAACTGGTTAAGGAAAAGTGTTTCAAACACCCAGGCAGGCGAAAGAGAGATGCTTCAACCATCAATGTCTTAGGACAACTGTCTAACCTTATGTTAGGACAAGTCATCTGCCCAAAGTATCTAGACCTTGGGAGTCCTGTAGTAGATGTCCACATCAATGGCACCATCATACCTCACACCTTGATTGATTTGGGGGCTGCCATTAATGTGATGACCAGGGATACCATGCTTAAACTCAATCTTCAGGGTTCCTTGAGGAAGACCTCGACAGTACTGCAACTAGCAGATCGCTCCATTGTGACTCCCGAAGGGATTGTGGAGGATGTCTTGGTCTTTGTCGACTCTTGGGAATACCCTGCAGATTTCTTGGTTCTGCAACCCAAGGCAAAGCTTACTGGATATCCTCTTATTTTGAGAAGGCCTTGGTTAGCCACTGCACATGCTTACATAAGTTGTCGTGCAGGAAATATGACCATCAAAAATGGTCCTATGTCCAAGCAGCTAGTCCTATACCCTCCTGCCCAACCTTCCTTAGAGTATGACTTACCACTTTGGTTGGAGGAAGGAGAAGAGGATGAAGTATACTCAGCACCTTTGTGCACCCTAGATACTACTAGAAGAGACCCGCCAACCGAGGATGACTTGATTGAGACCTTGATCCAGAATCCACCTTCCAGTGCACTATCCTTAGAGAAATTGGTGGAGGATGCCCAAGCCAGCACCTTAGTGGATCTTTGTACAACCAACCCTGTCACTCCCAGAGTCAAGAATGTGGAGTTCGGCCCTGAGAGAACGTTAAAGATGAGCTCCTCCCTATCTCCTTCCCAGGAAAAGGAGCTGTGTAGCCTGTTGGCCAGCCATCTAGATGCTTTTGCTTGGAGCTATAAGGAGATGAAAGGAGTCCATCCTTCGGTCTGTACCCATCACATATACATCAAAGAGGATTGTAAGCCGGTTAGGAAACCTCAGAGGAGAATGAATCCAACCCTTAAGGACATTGTCAAGGAAGAATTGCAAAAACTGCTGGACGCCGAATTCATTTACCCCATCTCAGATAGTGAATGGGTGTCCCCTCTGGTGTTGGTTCCCAAGAAGAATGGGAAGTGGAGAATCTGTGTGGACTACCGAGAACTGAACAAAGCTACCAAGAAAGACCATTTCCCTCTACCTTTCATAGATCAAGTGTTGGATGGACTGGCAGGAAAGAAGTTCTTCTCTTTCCTGGATGGGTTTAGTGGGTACAACCAAATCCAAATCGGCCCGGAAGACCAAGATAAGACCACCTTCACTTGTCCTTGGGGTACCTTTGCCTACCGAGTCCTTCCCTTTGGGCTATGCAATGCTCCTACTACCTTCCAGAGAGCTGTCTTGAGCATCTTCTCGGAGTTGGTCCATGATGCAGTGGAAATCTATATGGATGACTTCACTCCTTATGGGGCCAACTTCCGGGAAGCATTGTCCAATCTGGGAAAAGTCCTAACCAAATGCATTGAGATGAACCTTTCCCTTAGTCCTGAAAGATGTAAATTCCTAATGACTGAAGGGACCGTGCTAGGCCATACCATTTCTTGCCAAGGGTTACAGGTGGATCCTAACAAAATTTCTCTCATCAAGAAGGTTCCACCTCCTCAAAAGGTAAGGGATGTTCGGAGTTTCTTAGGATTAGCATGGTATTACAGGAGATTCATTAAAGACTTCAGCAAGCTAGCCTTGCCATTGTTTGGCCTGTTGGCAAAAGATGTGGAGTTTAAATGGACTGACGATTGTCAGAGGGCTTTGAATGAATTGAAGGAAAAGTTGGTGTCAGCCCCAATCTTGAGAGGTCCAAACTGGGCCCTACCTTTCCACATCCACACTGATGCCTCGAACAAAGCCATAGGTGGAGCTTTAGGACAAGTTGAACAAAAACTTCCATATTCCATTTACTTTGTTAGCAAAAACTTGTCCAAAGCTGAACTGAATTACATTGTAACTGAGAAAGAGTTTTTGGCTGTGGTCCATGCACTGAACAAGTTTCGACATTATATCACTGGCTACCAAACATTTGTACATACAAACCATGCTGCAATTAGATATTTAATGAATAAACCAGATGTGAATGCTCGGATTATTAGATGGTTACTTTTGTTGCAGCAGTTTGATTTGACCATTGTTGACAAACCAGGTAAAGAAAATGTTGTTGCTGACTTTTTATCTAGATTGGATTTGTCTGAAGATGAGAATGGGACAGTGGATGACCAGATGCCCGATGAACATCTGTTTGCTATCTCAGCACTCTCTCCATGGTTTGCTGATATAGCAAACTACCTTGTTTCAGCACAGTTCCCTCCGCACCTATCTTCAAGAGAGAAGAGAAGAATCATCAGAAAAAGTGCCTCATTTACTTGGATCGGGGTCAATCTGTTCAAGCTTGGCCCTGATCAGATCTTAAGGCGTTGTGTAAGGGAGGAGGAAGTCTTTGATATCCTCCTCACCTGTCATGATGGGCCTTGTGGAGGACATTTTGCAGCAAAGAGGACTGCCTTCAAAATCCTGCAGGAAGGCTACTATTGGCCCACACTTCATCAAGATGTCAGAAGATATATCAGCCAATGTGACCAATGCCAAAGAATGGGGAAACCGACTCAAAGGGATGAGATGCCTCTCCAACCTCAAGTGACTCTTGAGCCATTTGTGAAGTGGGGTATGGACTTTGTGGGTCCAATCAACCCTCTTTCGAGGCAAAGGTCTTACATCATTGTGTGTACTGACTACCTGACAAAGTGGGCAGAGACTAAAGCAATCAAAGCAGCAACAGAAGAGAAGGTGGCCGAGTTCCTAAGAGAAAACATCTTCTACAAGTTTGGCTACCCAAGAGAGCTGGTCACCAATCAAGGGAGCCAGTTCACATCCAACCTAGTTGAAGACCTACAAGCTCATCACAAGATCAAGCATAGGACTTCCACCCCCTATCACCCTCAAGCAAATGGGCAGGTGGAAGTCACCAATAGAGCATTAGAAGGGATCTTGACTAAGGTGGTGAGCAGCAGCAGAAAGGACTGGGCAGATTGCCTGGTTGAGGCCACATGGGCTTACAACACAACCTGGAAGACCACCACTGGCTTCACACCTTATGAGCTGGTCCATGGGAAGAAAGCTTTGATGTCCATTGAATTTGAGTACAACAATTTGAGGATGGCAGCTCAGCTGGACCTAGATCTCAGCCATGCACAACAAGAAAGGTTGTTGCAGCTGAATGGACTGGACGAGCACCGAATGCAGGCCCTCCTTCACTCGGAAGTGGTTCAACTTCAGAGAAAGGTGTGGCATGACCAACACCTCAATGACAAGCAATTCCAGCCAGGAGATTGGGCACTGTTGTATGACTCCAGGTACAAAGATTTCAAGGGGAAGCTGAGAACCAGATGGTTGGGGCCATATGCAGTGGAAAAATGTCATGACAATGGATCTGTTCTTATTCGAACCATTGATGAGGAAGCCATCCCCATGCTTGTCAATGGGCATCGATTGAAGATCTACAGGAAGCCTCTCTCAAGACAAGAGTTCATCAAAACTATGGAGAAATCAGTGTTGGTCATAGAGAAGGGTTCTGCCTCTGCTTTGGGCATACCCTGAAAGATCTAAAGAAAATAAATAAATAAATAAAGATCCTTGGGTGAAAACCTCTCTGAGGCGCCCAAGGCAGGTGGTAGGGGTGAAAACCTCATTGAGGCGCCCCTATTGTCTTTAAAAAAAAGAGATTTGAAAAATATCCTTGAGTGAAAACCTTTCTGAGGCGCTTAAGGCAAATGGCAAGGGTGAACACCTCATCGAGGCGCCCCTGTTATCTTTCAAAAAAAAAGGAAAAAAGAAAAAAGAAAAAAAACAATAAGAAAAAAGACAAGGACAACAAGTTCATAATGTAAAATTGCATGCAGGTTGCAGGTGTTCTATGGAGGAGAGGAAGCCTCTCAACTCAAAGCCAAGGCTCCTTATCATGCTGTCAGGAGACCTCACTAGCACCTCCTCCAAGAATACTCCTTTTCTCCAAGGTATGTGCACAATTTCATCACGGTTTGAGTCTTCTACAGGAAGATGCAGATTTTCTACAGGAAACGCAAACTTTCTACAGGAAGCTCTGTATTTCTACAGGAAACTTCCTGTAGAAGTTCGGGACAGCCCAGAATTCATTCTATGAGGAGATCTAACGACTAAGGATCAGTTTGGACGCATGCAAGCTACTGTTGTCACCCTTGCACACTGCTATCACCTGGTCCTACCATCCTTGTCGACATGCAAGGAAGTTACCTGCACCAGCAAAGCAAATCGTTGAGTTATCAAAGAGAAAGCAATTTTTAAGATAAAAAATGCTGAGATGCCATACCATATCCATCCCAGCCATCCATGAGCTCAGGGAGCGTGATCGTGAGGCCAAATCCTTCGTCGTGCAGCATGCACCTGAGGAGGAAGAACTGTTACAAGACATCCTGCGGGAGTCCTGTAACAGTTAAGCCCGCTAGAGTGTAAACCATTCACAGCGCTGGCCATATGCAATGAAAACGCGGGCGCATGCAGCCAAGCATCAAATCCATCATCAACAACCTGTAAACATGAACCTCCGGGCCTGTGCAAATTCATCAGCGGCAAACGAATCCACTCATCATCGTCTGAAAGCTGAAAAATCGTATTGCAGCCGCACAGGTAAGTGTCTCGACCCTTTCTTCCATCAGATTGCATGAATTTTACTTTGAAATTGTTTGCAAAGTGTGAGGTGAATGGGTTGAGCGGCTGTATGGCCATTTGACTGGCCACGTCGACCAGTTAATGGTCTAGTCGGATGTTTGGGTGGCGGCCATGACAAAAGGAATGGGCAGCACACACGTGAGAGCAATCCCGTCGGGAAAAACAAGTTTAACAGAAGAGACGGCGGCGGATTTGCGGGGGGATGATGCGGTAGTAAGGGAACTCGCAGGCAAATGATGGGATGACGTCGTCCAACGGTCTGACAGGGACAGCTCACCCCCGCGCCACGGGTTCCGCCGATTCAAATCTAATCGGCTAGATTGCACCCCATGCATTTATCATTCACCGTTTGAAACTCGAGTGATCATCCGGATCCCTCTGCAGTTCGATACTCCGAGCCTTTAGCCATCAGAACGCCTGTGAAGCAACACCAAGAGCGCAGACCAACTGCAGTCTTTCCCAGAAATCACGCACTGCTCCTACAGGAACGCTGTTTCTACAGGAAGACGGGTTCCTCACGTCAAAAGGTGGCGGATTAAAAAGGTAAACCTGAACTCTCCATGCAATTGGCTTTTGAAGGTGGCAGAATCGTCGTCTACAGTCTGGTCGTAGAAAATTGTTGCAGTTGTTGTCTGCTGTGCATAAACTGTCATTCTACAGGATGTCCGTGTAATTAAGCTGTGTTAATGTCCTCAGAGATAAGCTTCGTGGATTATATGCATGACAGAAGCATAATTCTACGCTCTGTCTCAGTAGACCAAATTTCTTCCGCGTTCGCCACCTCTAGTTAAAGCAACAGTTTTTATCATGCCGGGTGGGTTCATTAGAAGGGAACCCACTGATCCAACAAAGTTAAGGGAAAATCTTGAGGTGGTGGAGCTCTTCACACGAGCACAATGGATATCCTTCTGTGACAAATTGCAGGGTTATGACGATGAAGTGGCAGAAGAGTTTTTGCAGGCTCTGAGGCCGAAATCCAAAACATTGGCCACCATGAACTTCAGGGGCCTAAGCCTCAAGCTCACCCCGCAATATATCAGTTGAATTACTGAACTTCCAATGGGTTTGCCATGGGATAAGGAAGAAAGGAAGTTGAGCCAACAGGCCAAGAAAGAATTCTTTCCCCCAGAGGAGGAATTCTCGGAAGATAAGAATGGGGTGCGTAGAACCAGTTTACTGCCACCATGGAATGAAGTTAGCCTGCAAATCATGAGGTATATAACCTGCGAAGGCCGTTTTAGCATTGTGTACGGGCATCACTTTAGGTTGCTCACTGAATTGAGGCACCAGATTGATCTTCCTGTAGAAAATAAACTGAGCATCCCCTATTTCCTGCTACAGTCTCTAATTGAGTGTGCCACAAAGTTAAAAGAAGGAATACCAGACCAGGTAGCCCACCATGGATTGATCAAACTTCTCGTGGAGGATGCGCTTCATTCATACAAGGTTCCCCTCTCATGGGAAGCATTCAGAAATTTGACAAGAGATGGAGACATAAGGATGTTGACCGAAGAAAGCGGTTCCTCCAGCAGTGAGGAGAAAGAATCAGTGGCCGTGGGAAAGAAAGAAACAGGCCAGAAGACCCCGACCACAGTGCAGAAGAAAGAGCAAAGGAAAAAGCACGAGAAAAAGGATGCCAAGGAGAAAGATGACACACCCATCTTGACAGCAAGAGAGAAAAGGTTGCAAGGCAGAACGGACAAAGCTGAGAAGGTCCACATCAGCAAAAGTACCTCATCAGCGACCGCAACCACGTCAAAAAGCAAAACCCATGCAGAAAAGCAAACCAAGGCAGCAACACCTGTTTCTACAAGAAAGCCGAAACCAGCTTCTACAGGAAGCCCGAAAATTATTGAAAAAGGGTCTTCTACAGGAAGCCCGAAAATTACCAAAACAGGGTCTTCTACAGGAAGCCCGAAATTGACTAAAACAGGGTCTTCTACAGGAAGCCCTGAAAAAGTGAAACCCAAGGAGAAGAAAGCTGATATTCGTGAAAGGGAGGTAGCAGCTGTGCTGGTCGGCCTCAGCACACCTCCTAAGCCAAAGGAGAAGAGAAAGAGGGAGACCCCTCTATACTTTGAAGCTCGAAGAAGTGCGAGAATAAGGACGGGCAAGCCACAGCCCCCATCCAGCAGCCAAATGACTACAGGGGATGCCCCTACTTCACCCAGTGAGAGGTCCCCCTCGAAGATATCAGTCACCTATGAGAGGGGAGAGCCCAAAGAAAACTACGTGGCAAGAAAAGCTAGACCTATTGACTGAAAAAGCTCGGCTACTGGACGCTGAAAATGTTCTACAGGAAACTTTGGCCCGACTACAGGAAACAGAGAAGATGGAAGGAGAAGGACCCTCCTCAACACCAAGGGAGGGCGAGGTAGAGGCACCCAAAGAGGTAGAAAAGGAGCACATTCCAGAGCCCAGCCCTCAGCCAAGTCTGAGTTCATACTACACCTTTTTAGAGGCTGGCAAAATTGTACCTCAAAAATTTACTGTGCCACTGTTTTTTGCATTGGAGGAAGAGAGAGTCCGTACACACACATGGATGAAGATAGCAAATTCAAAGGGTGTGGCGGACATAGGTCCTTTACAAGAGCAACTCAAGGAGGCCAGGAGTGAATTAACCATGGCTAAACATGTGGCCAATTGTCAAAGAGTGTACCTACAGGAAGAAAACTAGAAGCTAAGATTGCAGCTATAGGAGTTGAGGGCAGGGACAGGTACATCCTCCAAGGACACCACAGAAGAACAGCAAGGCAAAATGGAACTGACCACCGGTCTTGGGGAGCCAATGAAACTTCTACAGGAAGCAGAACAGTAAGCACAAATTGAAGTGCAAGCTCTAAAAGAACAGTTGCAGCAAAAAGAGGCACAATTGGCCTGCATGGCTAGTTGGGCCATGGAGGCAATATAGTGCAAACAACCTGCCAACTCCTATGGGTTGTACTTGAAAGACCAATGGCTGCAGTTCCAAATAAATACCTTGGCACAAAGAGGTATTTCTCAGATCCAAGAACCAAAACAATTTTCTGAGTTGTGCAGTACTAGTTCGTCAGAGGATAAAGCCAAATTAGCGGAGTTTTACCTCCATAATTTGGCCTTGCCTAATGTAGTTTCCTGGGATCCCAATACTGCCTTGGGAGATATACAATTAATGGTGTTCGCTTCATGGTTGAACCATGAGGATCAAAGAGCAGCAGAAGCAAAATCGGTCATGAACCGAGAATTGAACGAGCCATTGCTCATTCGGGCAGAACCAGAGGATCCAGTTGCACTCATCTCAGCACACCAACACTTGTCTACTGATCCTACAGCTTCACTAAGATATATGGATCAACAGGCCCAGGTCATAGCTCATTTTGAAGACATGGAGAGATGTTAGGAGAAAATGTTGTCCAAGCATGCACACGCAGATGGAATACATTGGCACACAGTTTGAAAATCTGAGAGTACCATACCCCAACTCGGATGAGGGAAGCTCTGGTAAGGGTAGCCCTTTACAAGAAATCCATGCAAAACCTCCAAGCCAGCTAGATTGGCCTTAAACTCAGCCCACCACTACTGCTAGGATTGATTGAAGGCAGCACAGAGGAGGATGACAGTGAACAATGGGAAGAGGTGAACAGGAAAGCTGGGTTTCATATCAGCAAGGAGGACACTACCACAGAGGCTTGGGATATAAGGGTAGCAGTAAAAGCAATGAAGGATGAAGAGTTGGACTAAGTTGCTCAAGGATGAGAAAATATTTTAGCTGGGGGGTGATGATGAGCCCCAATTTTTGGTAACAATTTGGGCTCATTTGGCCTACTTACCTTGCTCAACCCTTCATCTTTTATCACTTATGCATCATTTCTTAGTATATTCATGGTATTTGTAGGAAGAAGGGCAGGCATTATTCCTATGTGACTAATACATGATGATTTCAGGTTTTTTTTACATTAAATGGAGAAAAGACCACGCAGAAGGAGACAAGGAGACAACAAAGGTGGCATTGCAGGTTTATAGGGAGGTTGTCCACAGTCTTGAATGACCTCCCTCGTGATCTCCACCCCAACTCCGAGCTCCAACAGCTATCCCCACCGAGCTAAAAGGCAGCCAACGGATTCTACAGGAACAACAGTTTACTTTTAGTTGGACAGCCGAGCTCCACTAATTGAGGAAGCCAGCTTGATCCTCATCATGTATAAATATTGAGGTCGTAACCTTTGATAGGAGCTTTTTGAACTTTTGAACTACTGTTGCAATTTCTAATCAAGAGCTACAACTCGGTTTTTGCTTTTTTTAAGCCAGTTTTGGCATGTTTCTAGACTCATGGTTATGATCTTTTAATAACGGCAGGCAGATTTGGATTCAATCCTGAGTTCTTAAGAGGAGCTATAGTTCTCAGGTTAGGGCCCAACCTGAGAGCAATAGAACTCTTTTTCTTTGTATTGTTACTTGTCTTTCCTTTCAGCACTTTGTTTCTTTGTTTTGACATGCATTTGGAAAACACAGTCTGCTGATTTAATTTCTTTAATGTGATTGAGTAGGATTAGTTTATGGCTAAAGTGCTGTCAGTAGTTTAGATTAGAGTAGGAGGATTAGAATTCATGAGAGCTCCAAGAAAAGGTTGTTAGTGCACTCACTGCCATCTCTGTTTAGAGATTGGGGGTGTAGACCGTACCAACCACCAAAAACGTAGTCTTATATGTTCATTCAAGCTGCAACATAGTCATTTCCATCATAGAACCGTCCATGCATTCTGATCTTGAACAATACTTCTTCGTTCCAACACCATGCACGATTTCTCTCCACAATTTACATTGCTGTTCGTTGGTTAAATAACACAGTTAGAATAGGTTGATGGAATTCTCGGTTTTGTGCAAGACATAGAGGATTTGTTCCGTTTACACTGTGCAACATTGTTCTATTATCTTCTTCTTCTTCTCAACCGCGCCTAAAGTCGCCTACTCATCCTCTGTTCAGCTCGTTTGCCTTCCAACCCTTCTACTTCTCACGTAGCTCCATCTTTTTGACTTTTCATTGTTTCCACCATTCTATCCACCCACCAACTTTACCCACTCTTTCTCCATCTTACCTCTCTGTCCCTGAGCCATCACAAGCTCCCTTTTCATCCTACCTATCCACCCATACAGCTCCTCAACTCCTCCATCACCCAAAACTCCAACTGTAGAACATCCTGTAGAAGTTAGCAGACTTCCTGTAGAAATCCTGAGCTTCTTGTAGGATCCCCTGCAAACATCCTGTAGAAGCCTGCAACTCGGTTTCCAAGCACCTGAACGTTGTGGACTTCTGTGGAATGATGTTAGGAATCCCATGGAGCCTCTCCTAGCCCTCTTGACCTTTTCCAAGCCTTCCTTCCCTTCGAACTACCCCTGCACAGTCAAAACCCAATAAGAAACAAAATCATAATAACTCCAACCACCTAAGCAAAAATATAAAAACAATGTTCTCTGCAATAGAAGTAGTTTAAATTCATGCATCTCATATCACTAGAAGTAATGGCATCATTTTTAGGAGTTACATTCCCATCGTTGCATTATAAGGATTAAGCTAGTCAGATTAGGGTTTACTAGGGTTTCCATGTTTGGTTGGCTTTCAGTTCATTCTTGCAAAGTAGGTTAATTTCCTTTGAGATAGTCCTCGTTAATCATTTAGAAAGCTTCTTCTGAGAACATATAGAAGTTGGCTTGAGCCCTAGTGGACTTGTGCCAGCTGACCAAGTGACAACTGCGACAAGAGCTAGTACTTGTGCATACAGCACCGTCGCTTCCAAGTTTTTTACGAACTACCGGGTTGATAAAATTAGAGAAGGAAGCCCCAAGAGTTGTAGCATTATTTCTACAATACTGGAGCCCACCACAACCCATCTTCAGCACTCTACGATATGGCAGACCCACTGAGATTTATAAACCACAACATATAACATATCAAGTCCAGATCCTCCATGCAAATCGCAATCGGCATGGTGCGGGTTGTCACTCCATGCTACCACTCCCCTCTTGCGAACTGTGATTGTGATATATACTGCATCGCAACTGGACTCCAGTGAGGCCGATATGTATAGGTGTTCCACCTTTTACCTGCAATATGTGATATCTCAATCGCAACCGGGACCCTGCCAGGGTCGATTCTTAAGTCACTTCTTCCTCTTGCGTCGATATGCGATATGCGGGACCCAGTGCCAACCTACCATGTGGTGTTCCCTCATTCATTGAGACTTTTTCCATGTCATCTTATCTTGCCACTTGGACAAGTCAAAATCAAACTTTGACTTGCTCTAATTTCATCATCTGGACTTTGATTTGAGTGTCGCTAGGATGATGAGCACTTCGATCCGATGCTAAGTTTATCCAAATTCTTCCACTTTGAGTTTTGAGCCTTTTACCATGCCGATGGTACTTTTATTAAGATCCACCTGGATCAATCCTCCAGGATCCTCCTGGATCAACCAGTTAACTGAAGATGCACTCATAAATAACTCATGCATGTCAGTTCTGAGGAAGACCCTGTTGAGATTAGAGTTTAGGGATAGTGTACTATCAGCTGTATAATTTTCCAGTTTTACAAATCATGCATGTAATCAGTTGAGGGCCTATGATGGATTGTGTAGTTATGGAGAGAGAATTTCCCAATTAAATATGGGCTAATTCCCTCAGGAATTGCGTTAGGAAGTAGGGGCTTTGTAGACAATAGATTTGGCTAAGTGTTGGCTTGAGCTAGCTTTTGAAGCAGACAGATATATTATACCTGCATAGGAATTGTTCTGGTTGAACAAGCATTATATTTTCTTCTCACATCTTCTGGTCAATGCAATATAGATAGTCAGGGTTTCGAGTAGTTGCTTTCCCCAGAGAAATATTGTGTTATCCACGATTGAAATTCTTCCTTTTCTACTTATTTTTTTCATCGATCAATTTTGGTTCCGCTGAAGAGTAGAGTAGATTCTTGTGTTGTGCTTTAGCATATCAAATAATTTGTTGAATATATAGTAAAAATCTACATGGTATCTGAGTTGAAGACAATATAGAAGAGGAGAATTCAAGCTTGTTGTGTAGGTGAAATCGAATTTGCAGGTTCATACTTCAGAGTTAGAAATATGTCATTCTACGGTTTGAGACTTGAGTATGCCCTGGAGGAAATATCAAATTACATAGCTTGGAAGGATAGGACAGAGGCAGCGCTGGAAGACAATGGGCTCAAGGAATTCATAGATTATGGTATTCTAAAGCCTCCAACATCTGATGCTAATGATCTAGATGAATGGAGAAATTGTGTGGCAAAAGTGATAAGGATTATCCTAGAAGGAGTTCGAGATCACATTATCTCGAATCTCCATGGTAAGGAAACTCCATTTGCAATGTGGAAGGAATTGACAAACCTATTTCAAAAATAGAGGTGACCACAGGTAGCTGGAATTGAAGGGAAAAATTAGAAAGATCAATATGGAGAAGGGCGACTCAATTCTGAAGTACTTGACCATGTTCACTCAATTTTAGGATGAGCTTGGAAGTGTTGGGATTACTATTACTAAAGACAATATGGTGAGCCTAGCACTTTTAGGACTTCCCAAGAGATAGCATAGTTATTAGGACTCAGAAGATACCAGAGTGGGAGCGGTTATGGTCTGACTTGGTACAGGAAGAGATTCAGCAGAACAACAGAGACAGATCCTCATCAAAGCATGATGATGTGGAGAATTGTGCCTCAGCAGGTAAGGAAAAGAAAGGGAAGGGGAGGTCATCCCATTCGAGATTAGATTCTCATTATGGTGGCAAGAAGGACATGTTGAAAGTCAAATTCTTTCACCGTCACGAGCTAGGAAAGTTTTCCACAAAGTGTCTACTTGAGAAGGATGGTAATAAGACCTATGGAGGAGCGTTAGGTGAATCTCTTTCTTCATAGTTCGAACTAGACTTTACCCTCATTTCTTGTATGCTGTCATTGATGATGGGTAGTGTGTGGTACCTAGACAATGGAGCTTCTTTCCACATGACTTGTAACAAAGAACTCTTCAGTAACTTGGAGGAGAGGGATCTCCAGATGCATATTGATATGGGTGATGATGGGAGGTATAGCGCTACATAAATTAGTACAATTACCTTTCAGATGGAGTCAGGTTCTCCCCTCACTTTGTGAGATGTTACCTATGTTCCTGGGTTGAAGAAGAACTTGGTATCTGTTGCCATGTTGTAGGATAGAGGCTATGATGTGATATTTAGTAAGGGAAAGGAATTCCTTCACCACATAGCCACAAGAAGATGAAGAGGATAGGGGTTTTAGTGAAGAACCTCTACAAGTTGGAGGTAGAAAATTGTGTTTCCTTGAGCACTAAAGAAAAGAAGGTGTAGAGCCGACACATTGGTGAGTTGTGGTATAGGAGATTGGGTGACTTTCACCATGGTGTTTGAAGATCATGCAGAAAATTTCTACCGACGTTCCCAAGGGTACACTAGATCAAGTAGACACATGCAAAGGTTGTACATTGGGAAAGTATACCAAAGCTTCCTTTCATGACAAAGAGAGTCGAGCACAAGTGATCCTCAATCAAGTTCACTCAGATCTGTGCGGACCGTTCTCGATATCATCCACAACCAAGCACAGGTATTATGTGATATTTGCTGATGATTTTTCTCATAAGTTTTGGATCTGCTTCATGCAAAAGAAATATCATATTTTTGCTAAGTTTTGTGAATTTAAGGAACTTGTCGAGAAAGATACTGGTAGGAAATTTAATGCTTTCAGGAGTGATAATGGTGGAGAGTTTGTGTCGAATGAGTTCAAAAAAATTTGTGCATCAGAAGGCATTAACGTGAGTTGATAGCACCTCCTAACCCACATCAAAATGGGGTGGATAAAAGGAAGAACATGAGTATTTTGGGAGTAGAATAGGTGATGTTACATGACCAAGGCCTACAATTACACTTGTGGGATGAAGCATGCAACACAACTCTTTATTTACAAAAGAGAAGCCCTCATCGAATTCTCAGGATGAGTACACCGGAAGAGGATTTTTCTGGGAAGAAACCAGGTGTAGCACACTTCAAGATTTTTGGTTTATCCGTCTACTTCCATGTAACCAAATATGCAAAAAGGAAGCTTGAGCTAACAACAAAGTTGGTTATAATTGGGGGGTACAATGATACACTTCACAACTATCAGGTGTTCCTGCCAACCAATAGGATGATAGTGGTTCTCAAAGATGTAAAATTCGATGAAGAGAAGGCCATGAAATCTTCCCTTGAGAGGGAGCTTCAGCTACATGTGGTTGATGAGATTTTAGCTCCAAAGGAGGAACCTTAGGATGATGTGGAGAAAACACATGCAGAGGAGCGGGAAGTGGAGACACCCACTCCCACAAAGTCTTCCAGATATGGGAGAAAGTGCACCAGAGAGGCTAACAGGTTGTTGCGTGATGCTAGAGAGAATGTGGTAGCACCCACATCATAGCATTGGCAAAGGAAGTTGCCGAAGAGGTACAATGGCTACATGGCTCTGATGAGATGATGTGTAGAAATTGAGCCATTATCTTTGGAGAAAGCAGTGTAGTAACTAGTTTGGGTTGATGTAATGGTTGAGGAGTATGAATCCATTGTTAGGAATAGTGTTTGGGATGTGTTCCCAAGACCGATAGACAAGTTAGTGGTTAGTTCAAGATGGATTTACAAGGTAAAGAAAGAAACATATGGTAGTGTGGAGAAACACAAGGTGAGGTTTGTGGACAGAGGGTTTTCTCAAATGTTGGGGTTTTATTATGATGAGACTTTTTCTCCTGTAGCAAGATACTCTTCAATCAGATCCATTCTAGCACTATCAGCACAGATGGGATGGAATATACATCATATGGATGTAAAGACAACATTCCTCAACAACATGATTGAGGAAGAGGTTTATATTGAGCATCCTGAAGTATTTGAGATCTTCAACAAAGAGTCACATGTGTGTAAACTCAAGTGAGCATTGTATGGATTGAAACAAGCACCCCGTGCTTGGTACACCGGGATGGAATGTTGAGGGCCCCGAAATCGGGTCAACAACAAGGTGGATACCCACCCGGTCGGGAACCTGGTTGGCGGCTCCTTGCCCGTTTGGTGTAGCGGGTCCGACTGGGGATGATGGGACCAGCTTCCCAATCTAAAGGTTATGTGTGTGTGTGTAGATTTTGATGGTGCTGATTCTGAAAGTATTTTAGAGCTAACTCAAATCTAACTAGTAAACAAACTCTATCTTATTATAATCTAATGAAAACAACACATCTAATCTACGCTAACCCGGGATATGTCTCTTATATTATGCGATCTAAAAAGATTTCGAACAATAACTGGTAATAAAGATCATTCAGCTATCATAAGAATATGAACCATTTAAGATAAACCATTCTGCATAAGAAGTTAGGAAAAACAGTTGTGAACAGCATATCGCATAATAAGTCATTCATATGTCAAGCACAAACAAATGATTCCACCGTACAGAAGTGCCAAATGGTAACCCAAACATCCATACATTAACATATAAACAACTAAAACTGCATATCACTTTAAGAATATAAGCAGAAATTCGTCAAGATATAAAAGTACCATTTATGACTGATTTTCACTCACAGAGTTCAAGCAATAACGATTTATCTCTACTTGCTTCTAACATCTACTAAGAGTACAGAAGTGCAACATTAGTAGCAGACATTAAAATGCAAACATAAATAAATCTCGATCCTTTCATTCATCAAAACCTCCTCTGAGGGTGTAGAAGTGCATGTTCCGAGGACAAGTTTTTGACAAATTTCTGGACCCTTCTCTAAATGCACGAGAAGGGTTAAAATACTACTTCCTAATTCTAATAATAGTATTATTACAAAATTTCAGGATACGGTTCTCAAATGACCGCCCTTTTTCTAATCTAGTTAAAAGGAAAAAACAACATTCTAAATGAAATCATTTGTGAACTTGGTCTTTGAAGTTGCAAGTGTCCAGCATAGGCTCGAGAAGAGTCGGCTGGCTGATTTCTGCGCTAAGATGGGCTGCGAAAACGGTATCTATGAGAGCTAGCGCTACCTTCTCGGCTGCGTTCGTAATGCACTTCACCGTCATCCATTGGCTGTGTGGTTTAACCAAGTACGTCCAGTAACCTTCCCAATTCAGCCTAGCCAATGCGTGGATTGCTTTCCCTTTTTCCTGCGCTTTCTGCCTCCATTCTGTCTCCAGTTGCAACTTGCTTGGTAGGTACCCCGGGGTGGTCTCTGTAATTAAATTGGCCCTGTGTAAATTTTCATTTACACAGTCGATAAGAATGCTCGCCTGTGTCGCCGCTGTCTCTGCTGCTTGCTCCGCTTGCGTGATTTGTTCGTCCCATTTATTAAAGAGCAGCTCCTTATGATTTTCATTAATCCTGGGTGCCTCTGCTCTTTTCCCTTCCTCATCATCTTGCCAAGTTAGATATTTTGTCACCCTCTTGTCGTTCTGATCATAGTCGCTTCACAATTCCACCACCTGATTGGTGATTTTGTCGCTCAGCTCACAAAAGTGCCTCCACTGTGATATTTTACGTCCCAACTCTTCCTGTTGATGCAGTAGTTTCTCGTTCAAGCCGATGGACTCTGAAATAAACTCTGCCAGCTTAGGCTCATCTTTATGCATTTCTTGCACCGTCTGCAGTTGTTTTTCTTTTTCTTCAAGACTTTTTTGATAGCCTATCTGCATCTGTTGAAAGTCTTCCTGTAGCTTTTCGAGCTGTCTGGAAGCTTCAGTGTTCGCATTGGCTTGTTGCAACTGTTGTTGTAGCAGCTGTATATGATTTTCTTGTTCTTTTAAAAGTTTCTGAACTTCAGAGGCCTTGTCAATAGTTGCAGAAGCATATGCTCCTGCAATCTGAGACAACTTCGTAAGATTTTCAGTCGGATTATTATTTGGGTCTTTCCACAAGACGTCCAGATGTTCAGCACTTTGAGACAGTGTATTCTCAAGCTTTCTCTTCTTTCTCTGTCTCCTTACGACTGCTTTGTGCTGGGGACTGTAGAATACATCCAGTGGAGGAATTTCTTCTACATTAAGTAGAAGTTCTGAGGTTGGAGCGATAGGAAAGTGTTCAGCTTCTGTGGCGCTACTGACCATGGTCGAAACGACTTCTTGCACCACCTGTGTATTGATCACAGGTGTCTTCGGGACTTGCCCTTCAAGATTAATTAATTCATTGAAGGTTTCCCACTCTTTATCTAGCTCTGTTGTGACAAGAGGTGCTTCGATGACAGGAGGGGGGACATCTCTTGGTGGTGAGGCGATAATTTGCTGCTGAGATATTGCACTCGACTGAGCTGTGTCTTTAGTCTTTTCTTTGTTTTTTCCTTGCTCGTGACCAGACTCTTCAGGATGCTCAAATACTTCTTGTGCGGCGTTCGACTTAGACCTGGAGGTGCTAGAGTTTTCACTGAGTTTGATGCTCAGAGTCGGTTCTCTAGTAGGTATTCGCAGTCTCTCTAGTGGGATACTAGCCAGCCTTCTTTCTCTGTATAACGTGAATTTCTGGAGGTCACCTGAAGACAACCTCGACTGAGCTTCCTGCAAAATTTCTTTGAGCGAGCTCTTACTCTGAAAGAGATCATCAAACAGATCTTTCTTTCCAGAGAACACTCTTATCTTGACGTTCGTTGTGAATTCTTGGGCCACATTATTTGGGTCGAATGGCCTCGCTGGGAACTTAAATAATTGAAGACACGTCACGTTCTCCACTTCGCCAAAAGCGTGTCCTACATCGAACAAAGAGAAGGCCCCACAAGTGATGGGAAATTGAGGCCAAATGGCCTTCTTCTTGTCCTTTAGGTCCTTGGTCAACCCACCTTCAGAACAAGTTTGATAAGCGATTTCCCGGGCCAAACGTTTATCAGGGATATATAGGGGTAGGACATGTGGAGGTACAATGCTTCCAAAAACTCTGATGTAAGTAAACCATTCTTCCCCAAACCATCTTGCGACGGGGATGATGTCAATTTGGGCCTCGGGGGAGCACCTTGGGGGGTCCTTATCGTATATCATTCTATATAGGGGCAAAATAACCCCATGGCAAATCTGGTAAAAATGAGGGCCAAACTGGGAATCCCATAAGATCTTGTGATAAACATGGATGGGAAATGGGTCTTGGGTAGTCCATTTCCATCCCATAGTAGGAAAATTAGATACAAGACAAACAGAATCCATAATATAGGCAGACATATAAAAAGGAGGATAGACCCTTTGAGAAAAGGATCTCTTAGACTGGTAATTGACAACGGCCGTGTATAGAATATCAGAAAGGATTTTGGCCCAATCTAGGATTTCGGCGTTAGTGGCAGCATCAATTATTGGCAGCCACTCAGATGAAAACTTGTTGATGTCTGGCATCCCAAATAACCTACAGAGCATAGCCGCAGCAAAACAATATGGAGAGGTGAGGGAACCAGTGTTGTACATACCGTTTTTATCCTTTTTTAGCGGCTCGTCTCTTCTAGACCATTCTTTAGTGGTGTCTGATAGATTTGGATTCTCCGCCGCGAACTTCTTAATGAATTCTGCATTATAGGTTGCTTGCGGTTCAGGAAGATGATACATAAGTTTCAAATCTTGTGCAGCAAACGATCGTACAAGCCCATGTCCATGAACTTTGAATTGTCTGCCCTTCAATTCTGCATCATCCAATATCCATTTGATCATATCTGTGTATGGTAGAATTTTGGGCCTTGCCACTATTCTGTGGAGGAATGAACATGCTAGGTCCTCCAAGGTCAACTCAGAAGAGCGTGGTGCGCCCGCGATAGCAGTCACCTTCATTATTCTAGGCTTTTCTTCTTCTGGCAGCCTGTACATACCGTCCCATGTTGATATCCCTGCGTCTTTGTTGCAGGCTGTGTCTATGTACAGGGGTGCCATCTCCTTGGTCTTCTCTCTTGCTTCGAAGCTTTGAGCTTTGTTCTTCTTTCCCATTTCGCTTTGCATTTCTGTCTGAGTCGTCTTCGCGTTTTGTTCCTGCAAATTACGAGTGAAATGGAAATGGCTGACCCAGAAAGGTGATGGGAGAGTTTTAAATGCAAGAGATAAATCAAATATGCCACCTTACGTGAAGCAAATCTCTACCAAGGCACGCATCTTTAATCCATTTAATAACTGACAACTAATTCATTTACTATCATTAAAAGCGCATGATTTCGGGTCAGATTATAGTAAGTGGCTTTTTCTTTGGATGGCGCGCCTGAAGGATTCGTACCGAAGTGATTTATGATTTGCTGACGTAACCTCGCATGTCGCGTGATCGCTAATCGCATCATCGCAAATCGCATGGATGTGGCATCGCAGCGATCGCAATATCGCAAATAGCAGGAATTTGATATTCACAAAATCTTGCTTGACTCATTTCTGCAATATGCGATCTAGCGATCGTCGTTATCGCAGATCGGTGGATCTTTAAGTTTTCTTTATGAGCGTTACTAATTTGCGATGCGATGTCATTATTAACATGAGGATGATGCGCATAAAAAGGGGAATGAAGGTTTTTCCTATCTTTTGCAATGCGACCTTAAGGTTTTCTCTTTTATCATAGACTTAGGCTTTAAAATATCTAAGAGGCTTTTTCCAAGCGTATGATTGTGACTTCAAAAAGAAACTTTTTCTTTTCCTAAAAATTAACTAAGGGTCCCCATTCATTCAGTATCATGGCTGATACTTAATTGAATAAGGGGGGGTGTTGCTGGCTACAACAATTGGTGATTCACTTGGGAGAACCAGTTATCTCTGCTTTTATATTGACGCTTTGAAACTGCTGAAAAAAAAAAAAAAAAAAAAAAAATTCTTAAAGAAAAACTTGAACTTTATTATAAAAAGATAAAGCAAATGATACTTCAAACTGTCAATGATGTTTCGTTTCAACCTCTTTCTATTTCAATTACTTTCATCTTCAACTTGTGCTTTGCATTTAAATTAGTCATTACTTGGTCTTGTAAAACGTAAAATAAAGTCTTCTCTATGTATCAGCCCTTTTTAAATATGCTCCTTTGTCGCAGGTAGAGCCTCTGTTGCCAGCAGGCGTCCATAGCCTCGACAGGGTTACCTATTACCCAGCAATGATCCTTTATCCTGCTTAAGGTTATTTACAACTTTTTCAGAGAAAAATCCTTTTTTGACACTTTTTCCTTTTTTATTCTCTAAAGAACAATGTCTTGGTTTGGTGGACAAATTATGACATAGTCATTCACTTGATTTACACTTTTTCTCAACAAGCTGGCTCGTGATGAGACCCCTTGCCTTTTGATTGCAACAATCTTGAGTCGTTGCCCTGTTTTGATAGACAGTTTTGGCAAAGTCAGCAAGTTATAATATCTGTGATCATGATAAGCTGGCTCGTGATGAGACCTCTCATTCTTTGAGATATAGCGTCTTTTTAGATTATTCCTCTGAATGCTGCATTTTCCTTTAGCAAGGAGGAAATCAAATTTTCTTTCCTTAAGAAAGTTCTGGACGACAATGATAGGGCTTTTTTTGGTAATGACTGCTTTCACAGAGAATTTTTATTTTAATATTGATACCTTTCATTGTGCTGACCTAAAAACAAATTTTCCACTGAGATAGCTTTCTTTAAAGTTTTTGTAGTTGAAACTATCATCATATCTGGGTTAAAGTTCTATTGATAATAAAGATCAAATTCCTAAAAGATTTGCTGTTCATAGAAGCAAAAGTTTCAAAAAATTTCAATAGAGAAAAAAGGTGCCTTTAGTAAATGCCAAATGCCGTTAACCAAAGCAAACATTATTATGAGAGGCAAACATTCCCTAGGGTTATGTAGAGAATATGAATAACTTTGCCTATCGATTTATTAAAAGCAAACATAATAACCTAGCTAAATTACTCCTACTCCTATTCTAACTATATACATGAAATAACTATGTGAAATGATATTTCCAATGGAACCATGCATTCATTTTTATTCCTAGCCGTATGAATCTTCCAAGCATGAGTAAAAAGAACCAAACTTTCCTTGGATCATAAATATTGGCTGTGGAATAAAAACATACAACCCCAATTGGAATTCTGTCTGATTTTCCTTTCTCATGAGAGCTCTTTTCCAACTGGATACCTATTGGATCATAAAAATTAGGATGAATTTCTGTTATGAATTGATGATCTCTCAATAGGAAGGATAACAAGTCATAATGCGAAAATGATTTTTTAGTTTTAATGACTTGTAACCTGTTTTTTGTTAACACTGAGCTTTTAGCGATTTCATTTGAAATGAAAGTTTTCATATCTAAATCGCTAAAACATAATCTATCAAAAGTTTGAAAATTTAAAAAGGAATCCGATTTTGTACAAAATGAGTCCAAGCGAGAAAGAAATGATTGGGTATTTACAGAAATAGTGTTACAACACAACTGGGATTTACTTGTAACATCTTGCTCCTCACAAGAACTGGCCAGGTTTTGTGAATCAGGAACTAAGTTACGATTGCGAACAGGGATGAAGCTTTCCTCATGATATGAATCATAGATCGGGGTATTGTCTTGGATAGTAAAATTATTCAAATGAGCTTTTACTTTGGGATGAGGGTCGGCTGATATGATTTCTGATTTGAGATGTTCCTTATTATCTGACCCTAGTTGAGTTACTTGAGATAACTCAACAACATCATCGTTGTCAAATTAACTATCGCAAAAGACTCTACGGATTTCCCTAGGTTCCTCTTTATCATTATATATTTTCAGACAAGGGAGGTCAGGAAGCTCTTGTTTGACATTGATCAAAGGTTGTGCTAAAGCAGTCTCTTTATCTTGAAAACCCAATGATGAATCGTTTGAATAACCCTCTGTGTTTTTTGAGATATGCTTGATATTGAGAGGGGAAAAATTGTCATCACTAAAAACATCGGGATAAAGAGAAAAATGTGAATCCTCGACAAGTTCAATGATCCCAGCTTCTAACATCTTATCCAACTCCTTGAGCACCTTTTCTTTATACTTGGGATTCAATCAGTAGGGGAACTCCTTTACTAGCTTCGCATCGGACTTCATAGTAATATTCATGATGCCCAGATCGACTACTATCCCTTTTAGATCAAAGAACTTGGTGGGCAACAAATCCTGGTACTCATGCAACAACTCCATGGCCTTATCAGTTGTATCATCATCCCAATAGTCCCCTATCTTCACATACTTCGGCTGTGCTAATATATCAAGGATTTCTACCTTAGGTCCCTTGACTTCACGTTGTCCTTTAGACTTGAGAATATTGATGTTTCTGGGATCATCTTCACATTCCTCTGTGATCACATTATAACATTAAAGCACATGACGTAGGTGTGTACTCCAATCTGTATGTACCTACTCAACTGGTTCTTAAGGCATTTTGAATATCTCAACTTTGATATCTTGGAGTGCCTCATCTATACACTCAAACCCATCTTCAAAGCTTAAAGTTAAAATAAATATCTCCCTTGGGACATCCCATTTTGTAGTCCCGTGCCCCAGCTCAATTTCCAAACACCAGTTCATTGGGATGGTTTCCAAAGTATGAGAAAATACATGAAGCCACTCCTGCTGCGGTTCTTCTCCCCATGCTTTCGTCCATCACGCCAAATTCTCACTCGTATCGTCTCTCCCTATGTATTTGACCACCATGTGGGTATTGGCATACCCAAACCTCAACTTCATCATTCTTCAGTACTCCTAATTGGTGAAGTTGTCCTTATGCATACCCCACCAACGGGCAAGTGTAGCTCGCAGCGCAATATCTAGATCTTGGCACCCATCTTCCTTTGGTACATCCCTTTCAAACTTATCCAAAATCAAATTAACATCTTCTCAACCATCATAATAAGGTAAATTTCATACCTCCATGGATATGCATCTATTTAACTTTGTAAGCCTGTTACAGAGCAGCGATGATACTTCATGTAGTCAGTTCTACCAATGCTCAAGTTCCTCATCAGAATCTGAAGTGCAGGAACTATCCCTATCACACGCGATCCATCCAACCGTAATGGGTTTGATCCAATCCTCATCACACATAGTGATCTTATAGTTCTAATCAATATCATCCTCTTCTTCATAATTGCAGGCTGGTTCAGTATATCGCTCAACTTCAGTCAGATCCAATGGAACAATAACCTTGAGCTCCTTCCTTTCAAATTCCATTCTACGCTTTGACCACGTCCATGTCAAAGGCCCAATCAATGCCCAGCAGCACGGGCTAAGGGTTACTATCATTAGTTATCTCGATCAGTTCAAAATCAGCTAGGGCACTTGCTCCTTTAATATCTACCATTACCCCAATAGGCACCCCATAGGAATGATCTTTTCCTGATTCTCCATTCGTAGCTGGATAGGAGACTAATGCAGTGCATGTCTCCCCATTATTTCCCATGTTTTATTCAAAAAAAAATTCACATCAAATCCCAAATCAATAATTACCTGATCCATTTGTATTCTCCAATTTGTGTAGTCAGCCTCATCTCACGACCATTTCGCTTCTTGATTTTTCCCATTTTCCGTATTGTGCTTTATTTCGGTAGAGGTTTATTTTTAGTTGTACAATTATCTATTAGTTCCTATAGCCCCTCTACCACCTTCCTATCCCTTACAAGCTTCATGCAAGTCTTCAAAAATGTCGCTAACAACAAAGGGTATACATCCTACACATTATCTTTTCCTCCATACTTTCCCTAACTTCCAAATGTAGAAGCTTTCATGAAGCTCTTCTTAGCCTCCATAAATGTTTCCTTTGCTTTGCTTAAATCAAACCCAATTTCTTTTTCAATGGGGTCTTTCAGACCCATCCATCTTCTTCTAGTTGCTTCCCCTTGTCTTCTCCAATGGATATACCACTTCTCATAACAATATTAACACTAGGCTCATCCTCACATGGCCCCGCTCTCATAATTTGGATATTATGTTTGGGTGGTTGGGTGTGAGTCTTCTTTTCTTGCATCTTCTCTATAAGTACTGGGAAATTTTCTATGACATGGTCAAACTGCATACAATACTAATAGGAGGGATGTTTCGGATTTTGAAAATCGCATGAAAAATGACCTACCTCCCCACAGTTGTAACAAATAATCTTCCCACGACCCCTTCTAGCTCCTCCTCCTCGCCCTCTTCCTCGACCTTGAAATCCTCCATGCACCGCAGTTGCACCCTCATCTTGAGGCTGATTTTCTGCCTGCATCCTATATGTAGAGGTCCACTCCATCATTAGTTCCTAACTTCGACAGTTGCACTCAACATGACCTACAAATTTACAGAAAGTGAAAGAAAATTGTTGTGGGGTCTGTACAAATTTTTTCAAAAGATGAGAGTTATATGTCGTGTGCTTTCCATAAATTTGACAAATAGCACACCACAATTAGACTCCTGCACTCAATCCAGTGGTGTTTTATGGCTTTAAGGGGAGAGGGACTCCCCCTATAAGATAATTATGATAGAATGGTTAATGGTCCTTATCATGACCATGGCCCTTTCAGTTAAAGCACCAAAATTTTGCACGTACCTTCGGCTAGACTTCCTTTCCCTTCTGGAGGCTCTATAACTCCATATGTAAGCTGGACAACTATGACAGAATCTATTGCACCCCCATATTCATATCCTGCATGGGTGAAGCCTCTAATCAAATAGAAATGACCAAGGCTTCATCTTGCATTCCTATTTTGTGTTGCCACAGTGGCTATCTCATATGAGGCAATAGTGAAGCAATGTACCAGTCTCTATGTTGATAATTCGTGATGCTCATATTAGCCTGCTAAATCAGACACTTTAGTCTTTGATCAAAGTCCCACACAGAATCATTTACCCTTTGCTAGATCTCTTTAAACTCTGTGACTGGCTAGGCCTACGATTTAGGCTTCTTAAACTCAGTGTTCAACGCTTGTTGTGTTTCCAGCATAGTCGCATTGGGTTCACCCGCACAAAACTTGATATACCAGCTCGATGCTCTATCCTGTAGCTCTTTAACCAACTACGCTTTCTTCATGTCATTGTCCATAATCTCTTGAACCTTACATACATAATATGCTACTAACCAAAATTATTCAAGGTCTTTAGTCCCCATAACCTTAAACACATGCATCTTCATCGTGTTCGCCATGTTGAATTATGGAGGTGGAGGTTGAGGTGGAGCTATAGGTTTGTGAGGAAGAGGTGGAGGTGGAGGTGGAGTGAATGAATGCAGAATCCCTGTGATACCCTAACTCATAATCTGCAGCACACCTCACGTTGTCTTCAGATACTGTTTTCATCGTCACTATCAGACGATCCCAACAATGAATTACATTTAGCACCCGAATCTAGTTTCCTTATAAACGATATTCTACTTCACATAGTCCCAAAACATCATTTCGAAGGAATTTTTCGCACAATAAAATTTAATCTAGGTCTTCGAGGATTTCAGGTACTTACCTCTTGGCCCCTTGAAAAACCTGCGCTCTAGTTCGCTATAACTGGTGGACATATCGATCGCGAACTTGATAATTAATCATCCCATAATACTATTGATCCAGTAATCGACAACCCACATGATTTTGTTTTCCGAAGCCTCCAACCACTTCACCAACTTTGGGGTCCACACAATAGGGATGTCAATCATCCAAGTACCCTGATTTTCTGCCAATTTAGATAACCACTTGTGTAATTCACATAGAAAAGAGCAGAAGAATATCTCATGTTCATTTGTAAATAAGTATCTATTCATCCACTCTTATTTTGACAGGCGCAGATTCTTATTTTCTTGGGCTGCAAACACGTGTCGTTTCTAGTCTATCCACTTTTCAGTCTCTTTCTTAGTATGGAACCACTTATCACACATCCATGAAATAGATCCTGGTCCCAGCAACAAAACCATTTGTTTGCTTGAGAGGGTCTTAACCCAGGTTTTGAGTTAGCTACGCCAACCAACAAAATGCTAAACTGCTGGCCCTTTTGGCAGCAACCCATGTAGTGCAGATTGTAGTCTCACCTGAAGAAGTATTGGGGGATGAGAGAACTAGGTTTCTACATCCAAATATTAGTGCGATGGAATTTAGTGGTTCTTAGTGCTTATTCAAATCTTCGTGAACCCTAACCATTAAAATATAGATAATTGCAGTTACTCACAGAAACAGAATCCAGACCTTCGCAAAGTGATTTAAAGATTCATAACATTCAGTAAATGAGATGATCTACTAATTTCGTGCATCAATTAATCATTCATTCACATAAATTTAGATAACATATAGAAACTATAGAAACTGCATAACTAAATATAGATGCTTAGATACACAATTATAGCTTCAAAACAGCCTTTATTGATATAATCTTTTTGTTACAGACTTTTCTTCCCTGCACACTCAGTTACAGGGGCCCACACACTTAGTTGCAGAAACCTTCCCCTTTGCCTAAGTACAAGAAACCAACTTTTTTGCCTTAGCTTACTTGCCCATACAATGATCTTCTATTATCGGATGATTTCCTCAACTCGCTATGACTCCTTTATATATCTTTCTATTTTACAATACCACTGTCTATGGACCATGGGTGGGTCATAAAAATCCTTATATTTTAATAAACTAAGGGACTAAAGCCCCTTTTGACTCCTATTACCTTTGTTCTCTGCTCCCTCAAAACACGGATACTTACAAGTATACAGAATTAATTACAAAATTTTACCCCAGGGGACTGTATCCCAACACTCCCCAATGTGAAGTTTCAATTATACCTCACACCATTTCAAGTAGGAGTGCCATACAGAGTATTGACCCAACACCATAAAACTAAGCTTTTCCTTGGTTTCAACAAATAACATAAGGGATTATATACATAACCCTTGAACAAGAAAGTAAGTTGACATTGTGAAACATCAATTGCAATGTGTAAACGAATACTTTCATGAAGAGAGATGAGAGTGAGTCTCTAGGAGGAAAGTAATAGTACTAAACTAAGAGAGACACACCAGAGTAGAAAACAATTTGTTATAAAAATAGTTCACATAATGATTATCAAAGCAACTACAAGACACGTTCAACAAGATGACCAGCAAAGCCACCAAAATAGTTCAGTCCAGTGAATATGAACACAAAATATACCGCAAACATCCCAAGAATAGTCCTAAAACATTCATGATACATGCAAGAAATTTTTTTGGCTCATTGAATTTCAATTAGGTGAAAGATTGAAGTACACAGTTACAATGATGAGACACTCATTCCAGTAGTGGAACATTAAGTCGCTTCTTTCTTCAACAAAGAATAGTTTTCTCACCTATGCCAATTAGAGAAGCCAAGAATAGCTCTCCAAATCTTAAGCCTCTAAAATCCCTTTCTTAACTTATGAGGTTGCTTTTATAACAAGAGGAATGACCTTTCATCTCCTCTTGACTCTTGGTGTACCCTCATGAGCCTAAGACTTCTATCATTTTCTTTGAACTTCTAAACAACTCTTGGACTTCTCTATGTAACTTTTGGACTTCTCCTAAATACATTTTGTCCATATATGCCTAAGTGACTTTTCATATTCCACATATGACTCTTGAAATTCCACACATTACATTTTGTTCTTTCCCTATAAATACATCATTACATTAAACATTATGATGTGATATGAATCATGAACACATATTGACCATTATGATAACACTTGTACAAGTTAGAACTTGACAGTGGTGACATGGATTTCGTTATGAGATGGTAATTCCAAGTTGTCTTCCTTCCTGCTTCATCTTGCATTCTTGATGATATATCTAATCTATGCTTCATCTTCATGAAATATCCACTTTGTTGTTTATCTTCACCCTCCAAAGGGTCTTTGATAAACATGAGAATCCTCTTATTCATCATGCAATCTCTTGTTTATGTCTTAGTCCATGATCTACTTCATGTCTTCATGATAACTCTCTTTTGTTATTCTTTTCTGCGGGTGTTTCTTTATGCTTTATCCTTTCTATTTACTTTAAGAATTACCTTGTCATGCTAGGAAGGTATTCCTACCCATTAAAATCATTCATGACAAAGAAAAATGAATCTTAAAAGAATTTATTCTATCCATACCTATCTTATGGAATGATTAGCTCATGATAGGCCTGTGACAGGGTTACACGAAGGAGGATTGATTAGGAGGGTGCAATCAAACTCAATAGTGACTTAGGAAGAATTAATTGTTCATTTTTACAATGCCATGCACTATGAGGAGGATCTCTCATTTGTCCAACATAGTGAGGAAGCTTGAAGGAGGAAGGATGAAGGCTTCAGGCTTCAAGACTATGCCATGTCCCCTAAGGGAATGAGAGGAAGACTTTAAAGCACAGTTTGACTAGTCAAGGGTTAGAGGAAGGTTTCCTTGAACCTTCCCTCCTATGCCATGAGCTCGAAGGGAGGGTCAAGCAAGGTTAGGGTACAGAGCACATAGGGGAAGATGGAAGTGTGAAAATTTCATGCTACAAGATTATTATGTAGCTGAGAAAATTTCGCAATGAAATTTTATCGCATTGACTGGAATTAGTTATTATAACTATAATTTAATTATATAGTTTATTTATTATGGAAACAATGAATTAATCACTACTGCAAAATTCAAAAATAAAATTATGGAAGAAAATAGGGCTGGAAACTAAGAAATTATAGCACAGACAGATAAAAATTAACACAATTATTTTTGGAGAAATTACCCCGGAAAATCACAACTTAGGAAAATCGGCGTAGCAACTAAAGGTTTTATATTATTAAGAAGCAGTGAAATAATATGAGTACAATATAGATGACGAATATTAGCTATCTTGTAGAGAAAATAGTGGCAAAAATATATTTTCAGAAATTACCCTCACTCTGATTAATCCTGACACTCGACTACCACTAAAAATAAATTTGTCCACCTAGATTTGCGTAGTTTCTGCGTCATTGTAGCATAGTCTTCTACACACTCAACTCAAAGCCATTGAAAACCAAGAAATCGTACCTACTACTGGCCATGAAAACGCTTCTCTGGCTCTTTGGGGCATCTGCTCAACTTCTGGAACTGAAAACGTCTTCCTTCCCAGCAAATCAAATTTCATAATGAAGCTTCTCCATTAACTCTATGTAGCTTCCTGGAGAAATTTTGGCCTCTCTACAAATGCACTCACCACATATGGAAATCTTCTTCTCACCTCACTTTCCCTACCCCTCTCTATTTCTTCTTCCTTCTAAAGCTCAAACTCTTTCGACTACTACCTCTACAAAATTGAACTCTCTAAGGAAATCAAACTCTTTGTGGTTCTCACAAGCATGTTCTCCATCTACCTAATGACTTCTTCTTATAATCCATTGTTGGACCTCCAACGACCAAGATTAAAACTTAATCAAGGGACAATATTATATCAGAGTCGGTACTTGTGAGTTTCTAGACGATTCACACCCTATATCAATTAATTTTGATTAATTGACTAGATTTCCTAAGTTTAGACTCAAGAAATATTAAAAAAATAAGATAAAAATCTAACTGAGACACTTCTAGGAGGAATTTATAGAAACAATTTCTACGTTATGAAGATCTCATATGTTTTGGCCTCTCCACAAAGTTTCGAGACTAAAACATCTCTGATGGTACAAAAACTGACACTCTGTCTTAGTGAAGAAGGTGTTCTAGTGTTGCACCACTACTACTACAACACCCTGTCTTTGTATCATCGTCTGTCACACTAATATTATTTAACCACTATGACTACCTAACACTTACCACAAAAAATTGCACAAATCTAATGTTTCTTATGTGCCAATGATGAAACTTCTATACTGCTTCCAACCTCGCATCTGCACTCCAACTCCCTCTCATATATTATTCGTACAACTACAACTAAGAAGCATCCAAAATACTGAATCATACGTGTTTGCATCTATCTCCAGAGCATGTGACTACTACTAGCCACTACACTGTCCACCAAGGAATCTGTGTTGTTGTTGACTCTGCATTGTGCCACTCTACACTGTTGCAAACTCTACACTGAACTCCTCATCAACTGATTTCTACTAGTATGCAACTATGACTTGGGAATCTGACTGCAATACTAGAATTGATCTATCCTACTACTGAATATTGTGGGCCCCCATAGAAAGGTAATGATCCATGATATGGAATCCTCAATGGACCTTGCCCATGCCTATAACTCTCTAGGACTATAATTCCATATCGTTCCACCTCTACCCTAGAGGTATGGCTACAAACATCGAAAAATATTCCTCCAACCTAGAGGACAACTTGTTTATCTTCACAAATGTGTCGGCATGGTATTACTTCTTCATATTTTTCTTATTCCTAAGAGGACATTGCATATTATAATGACCTATTTCACCACATATGAATAATTTGACCTTTGACAAGTCCTTCTTCTTCTTCTTCTCCCCGATCCCTTACTAGGACCCTTCGATGCTAGGGCCACATTCTCCTATTCCTTCTCACTCTTCATGCCCTTACTATTGTCTATGTTGATGGTTCTCTTTACTAAATCTCGCCTCAATTCCTCTTGTTATAGGTTGACTCACATCCTATCCCATATAGGAAAAGTGTCTCTAACCACTATGCTTTGGACAACCACTTACTAGTCCTCTGAGACACTGTTTATTGCAAACCATACAAGCTCTACGGGTTGGGGCTCCTCCCCAATGACTGATAGTTTATCTTAGACCTTCTGAATCCACATGAGGAAATGCTTTATTCTGTCATCCTTCTGTATCTTGATGCTCCTAATATTCTCATGGATAAACATATTCCACTACACAAAAGAACTCTAATATATAATGGTTAGAGCATCCCACATCTCCTTGGAAGTATTTTTTCTAGCTATGTGTGAGGCTATATGATCTCAAACTCCATCCAAGATCATCTCCTTCACCTTTATCATCTCCTTTTTGTACCCATTGTGCTGATCCACATCCTGGGGTACTTCTACCACATTCTCTGCATAGGTCTTCAAACCATGCTCATCAAGGAGAAAATACATTATGGTCTTCCAAATTACATAGTTGGATGCATCACCCAATATGTCTTGATCTCTAAGCCCAATTGTGGCCATATCAAATTTGGTTGAAAACTCCCTCTTTACCTCTACTTGGTTGCTATATTTTCTATTCACACTCCTTTCTGGATTGATAAGATCTTCTCATAGCTACTTCCAATCTACAACTAGAAACAAATCAGACCTCTAAAACTCAAAGTTCGATGAGAGAAATTTTCCCTTTGTGTGTGCTTTTCACTTCCACCCGAAACTGATTCTGCTACTACAAATTGCTATAAAAACCCTCTACACCCAACCAGGGAATCTACTTAGTAAAAATATAAGTTGTTGCTACTCCCAATGCCTGTTGGAATCACTCAACTGAAAGCCATATTTTTCTGCCAAACTATACTGGAAAAAATCGAACTTCCCTAAGATCTTTGATCTTCCTAGCTCAGGCTTTACACAACCCTAGAAAATTTCGACCTGTTGCTCCCTCTAAACAATGAAAAATTTCCTTCTACTACTTCTAAGCTTCCCAGCTCCTCAATCAAGCTTTGATACCATGGGAAAATTTCGTGCTACAAAATTATTCTGCAGTTGAGAAAATTTCGCTACAAAATTTTATTGCAGCAACTGGAATTAATTCTTCTAACTGTAATTTAATTATGAATTTTATTGCTTATGGAAACAATGAATTAATCACTATTGTAAACTTCAAAAATAGAACTATAGAAGAAAATAATGCTGGAAACTAAGAAATTCTAGCACACACACATAAAAATTAACACAATTATCTTTGGAGAAATGTCCCTAAAAAATCCCAACTTGAGAAAATTAGTGCAACAACTCAAGGTTTTATACTATTAAGTAACAGTGAAATAATCTGAGTACAATATGGATGCCAAATAATGGCTATATTGTAGAGAAAATACTAGAAAAAATATCTTGAGGGAAATTACCCTTACTCCAAGCAATCCCGACACTCGACTTCCACTGAAAATCAAGTCGTCCACCTAGCTCTGCACAACTTCTAAACCACCTTGGCATAGTTTTCTACATGCTCATCCTAGAAACACTAAAAATCAAAGTGGCTTGCCTGCTACTGACCAGAAAATTCTTCTCTAACCCTCTAGAACCTCTTCCCAACCTCTGGAACTGAAAAACACTTCCTTCCCGGAAAATTGAAATGCCCAATGAAGCTTTTGCGCTACGTCTACACAACTTCTTGGAGAAATTTTGGCCTCTGTAAAAATGAACTCACTAGATATGGAAATCTTCCTTGGACCTCATTGTCCCTACCCTCTCTACCACTGCCTCCTTCTAAAGCTCAAACTATTCTAGACACTACCTCTGGAAAATAGAACTCTCTAAGGAAATCAAACTCTTTGTGGTTCTCACACGTCCCTTCTCCATCTACCCATTAAATTCTCCTTAGAATCCTCTATTTGACCTCCGAAAACTAAGATTAAAACTTAATCAAGGGCCAAAATCATATCATAGTCGATCCATGTGAGATCCTAGATGATTCACACCTTATCTCAATTAATTCTGATTGATTAACCAAATTTTCTAAGCTTAGACTTAGGAAAGATTAAAAAAAAGGCTAATAATCTAATTGAGGAACTTGTAGGTGGAATTTATAGAAAAAAAAATTGGGTTATAAAGAACTCATGTGTTTTAGCCTCTCCACAGAGTTTTGAGACTAGAACACCTCCAATGCTACAAAAAATAATAGGAAAGATGAAGGCTTCAACCTTCAAGACTATGCCATGAGCTTAAAGAAAGAGGAGGCTCTTGGGAAAATGTAGTTTTAATGGTCAAAGTCTAAGAGGAGGCCTCCTTTAGACGTACTTATTGTTCCATGCACTCAAAAGGCTTGTTAAGGAAGGGGATAGGGCACAAAGCACATTAGGAAAGGGGGAAAGGTGAAGACCTCAACCTTGAAGGTTGTGCCATGCACTCAAAAGGAGAGAAGGCTTCGAAGGAAACAAAATTTTATTCAACAAGGGATCATTTTTACTTTGTAATGCACTTTTCCTACTAGGTTAGCATATTTTGACTTAACAGTGGGTGCTTGACCATTTGGAGTGAGCCTTTCATTGAGGGGAGCTAAAGGGAGGAAGTCAATTTTCCTAGGAGGGTTTTTATTGCACTAGGAGGATAAGAGGGTCTATTCACTACATGTTTTGCCTCTATAAAAGGGTGGAATAGATCCATGTTATCAGCTAGGATTTCTTTATGTGTCATGCAAGGTAGAGGTGATTGAAACTCAGTGTAGTGAGTCAATATCAGCAAGAAGGGTTAGCTAACTACCCTTGGGAGGCTCATAATGTGCATCAAACTTGAGGTGATCTTGAGGAGGAATTAGTGCACCAATATTGGTGAGTAGGATTACATCATTGGGTCCCATGAATAGTTTAAGCTCCTCACTTGGTAAGAGGGAAAATTCCTTTACAACTTTCACTGGGCTAAAGGACCAAGAAGGGCTCCAAATTGGCTAAGTGTGGGACCAAGAGAGTAAGAGAGGGAAATGCATCCTATCATGACTCAAACTTGAATCACACACATAAAACCTTGAAACGAAAATGAAGTGACACTTATTTTTAAGTGCAATATTTGAAACGACATTTATAACACAAGTTATGACAATGTGATGTCTACGAGAAAAATGTGTGCTAAGATTTTGGAATGTGTCTAGTGCATATCCTAATGATATATAAGAATGTGTAAAGTAGGAGAGGGCACCGTAACTAAATTTGGTGATACGCAAAGGTGGAACACATGCTAGAATGACAACAACAAAAGTATGCCTGCAAAATGAGGAGAACTTGAAGACGACACTTGCGAAATATGAACGAACTTGAGAGTGACACATGTCAGAGTGAAGATAATGTGAAAAAAACACTTATTAAATTGAAAGCAAGCCAATATTATATCTTTGTGTGTGAAACTGACACTTGTGAAACCTGAAGTGCGCAAAATATGACAATTAAAAAACTCACTGAAATATAAGTACAAACACAACCAAAGTGAGGGAGACTGTCAATGAAAGTGTGCATTGACTACCAACATGAGTTTAACATCACACAAGAACTATCTTTATGGACGATGCTATTCTTCATTCTTGTGCAAAGAGTGCGCGCTCATAAACTCATCAAAGACTAGGCATGTGTGTGCAAGTGACTTTCAAAGTTAAAACTTTGGGAAGAAGACTTAAACACTTTGAAAACAATCATTTGACCATGAAGGGACCATAGAGCGATAGATCATAAGATCCTGTGTAGTCTCCAAAATTCAAGTGTGGGAAAAATTTTGCAGAGTGTTGATCTCGACGTCAACATATTGAAACTATAATTGTAAAATTACCATAAATATTTTTCTATTCCATAGATAGTTCATACATATTCATTCTAACTAAATTCTTATTCAAACGAGGGATGCTAGAACAACAATTTATTTTACACAATTAAATTGTACAAACTGCTAACAAAACTACCTTTCTAGTCATAGTCAACCATTGAAATCAGAAAGTTGTGACCTATACTTATAATACAATATTGTAACATGTAATTCTTAAATAATAATTTCAAAATGTTTATAATAAAATCAAAATATATAATCGATTGGTCTATAAAATCAAATATATTTAAAGAACTTTGTTTATAAAATATTGAATTATAAAAATAACATTACAATTAATTTGATTTTATAAATTACTGTTTATTGATTAATAATAATTATGAATGAAGCATCATTTAAAAATATTTTTATTAACTATAATTATTATTTTAAATATAATTTTTAAATTAATATGTATTTTTATTTTTTATTTTTTTTTTGTAAATCGGTCTTCTATTCATTCTTCAAAAAGGTGTACATCATTAACAAAAACACAGGTAGTCTCATCTCGACAAGGTTTATTGACTATTGCTAGTAGCAAGTGAAAGTAATATAAAATAACATAATGTAACAAACACCACATCTGAAAGGGCTAGAAGCACCAGAAGACAAGAAAGATACATAAAACACCTAATATCATATAAATGGTCAAAGGTGATGGATTTTGGGTTGTCTAGGGATGTTTCAAGAGGCGGAGGAGGGTGGAAGAGGCATTGCACATGCTCCTAAAAATGGGCCATCCAAGCCTCCACCCTTTCAACTTTCTCAGAGAGTAGATTCTGGCTATGCATTATCTGTTACGTCGATAACATGCATCTCGAACACTGCTTTTAATTTTTGTGCTTGCTTAATTGAGCAGGAGGATTGGAGGTAGGAATTGGAGGTATAGGTGATGAGCCCTAGTTTTCCAACAAGAATGTTGGAACTCCCAAGGCTACCAACTTAAATTATCAACCCAAGGTTCGTACAAAATTAAGAGGGGTCGAAATTGTATGTGCAACATACACCTTCCTCTTCCTGGTCTGACTCCCTTTGATGTAAGTGGAAGGAGACAATGAAACAAATTTAAATGAGCAAAGCTCTAGGAAAGCCACCAATCCTAAGTTGCAAATGGTAAATAACAATAAGAAAAGCTATTCTATATTTGCTGGGAAGTAAATATAGACTAATTGCAGAAATCAACATTCAAGAAGCAAGAAATGTAAGAGAAAAATGGTGACCTAACCAAGCGTCAGCTAAACCAAAGTGGTCTCTAAGCATTCATAGCCTCAGCTCAACCAAAGTGAATTTGGGCAAGGAAGATCTCAAAAACACACTAGTACATGATTGTTGTTTCTCAAGTTAACTTGTAAAATTCCCAAACAAATCAAATGAAATTGAGGTTGGGTAAATTTTGTTATTAATTAAGATGTCCCGGGACTTTAATCCAAGTGTAGTCATTGAAAATACACTTGTTAACATGTGCAAAGAATTAGCAGAAAAATACTACTCTAAAAACCAGAAATTTTAGAATTATTGAGCCAGTTAACCTACGAAATGCCTAACTTCAGAAGTGAAAATTTTATGGGATAAATATTTTTATTCAGTAGAATTGTTTTAGGAATCGATCCAAGAAAAATCAACAAGTGTTAAAATTTAGCAGAAAGTTACTACTAAAAACTAGAAATTTGAGAGCAATGAAATAGTAACCTTATCTAAGTACCCAAATTTCTAGGTTTATCAAGTGAAAATTTTGTGGGATAGATTTTTTATTAATTTGGATGCTTTTAATATTGAAAGCAAGTGGAATCTGCTCGAAATAATATTATTAATATGCGGTGAAATTTAAAAAAAAAATTACTATTATTTTTCTACATGATTCTTCGAGAAATTCCAGAATTGTGAACGAGTAAACCAATTCAAGTAGCTCAATGATGAATATAAATTTTCAATGTTTTTCTATGGATGCATCATTCTTGTACATGTATAAATGACCTACAAAAAAATTTACTTCATTAATATAAAAAATATAACCTACAAGAAATGAAGCATGAATATTAACTAGAGAAAAATGCAAGAATAAAAATTGCAAGTGAACAAGACCTTCAAGGAATATAAAGATATTGTACAACAGGGCTTTGAGGCTCCTGGATGGCCAAGCCCAAGCATACTCAGAGACCTATGAAGGAAGCCAAGCCTTAGAAGCTTAAAATGACACCAGACTTCATTTTTTGAATCAATCTAAGTACATCCCTACTAGAAATGAATGTAGAGCTACTAAATAACATTTTTTCTCCACAAGAAGAGTAAGAAATACCTACCCCCTAAGGAAAATTTGAATTGATACTTATAAAAATTGATGGGAAAGTATCCTCTTCAAAATGAGGCAAATTTTCCCTTCAAAATGCCCTGTGGATCTAGTTCCCAACAATAGGAATCTTCACTAAATGACAAGGAGCACATTCCTAGATTTTTTCAATGACTGGAGCTCCAGAATCTATTCAATAATTTCATAATATATTTTTCATCAATCTTAGTCCATCATGTAGTAGGGAGCAAGTCCCTATATTATCTCATTTATAATTTACTCAATATTCTCTCAATATTCTATAAAAATAAATATTATTAGGCACATAATAAGCAAGGATAAATCAAATTCCTAACGATCCATTAATACTATGATTTAACTCTGTGATGTGCAAGTAAGCAGGTCAAATACATGTTTTAAGTGTTGGGCATAATAAAATATATAATTTTGGTCGTGTCATTAGGGTATTCTTTATGCATTGGATTTGGGTGAGAGATGAGAAGGGTTTACGACAATTTTTTTTAAGATCTTAGTAATGAAAAAAAAAATTCCCAGTTCATGCAATGTAGGGCCCTTGGGCAAAGATTTATTTTGTTTGCAGGCAACCATAATGAGCCCCACTGACAGCGCCTATGTTGGGGGGAGCTTCCTTGTTATGATTACTTTCTCCGAGTTTATCCCTTCAAGCCTTTGAAGATAAATTTCCAAGCCAAGGTAAGTAAATTAGGTATTTATTTTTTTGTGTGAATTTTTACAATTGATGTTAAAAGTGACACACAGGGTGAAGAAAAAAAATAGTTTTCTAGAAAAAATGATCAGCTACCATATGTTAATATATTGTATTGGGAAAAGATAATAAAGTAGTTGTTGTGCAAGAAAGAATAACGTTTTGAAAAAAAACAAAATTATGTGATTTGTAAAGTACTAGTTCATTCAAATTTATGATGGATCGTGTTCTAGATTTCTTATACAAATTTACTTTGATTTAATTTATTTGATCATGTTATAAATGCTTTGCATCGATATTTCTCTATGATTCATGGTATTTTCCCTTTCAAAAATACATAAAAGAAATTTAACAAGTGTTTGATATATTTATACATGCCTAAATCTTTTAGGGAATTTTTTTAATGTTATATTGGCAGGTTATCAATAATATAAGGCAACGTGTGTTTTACTAAATTTAATTAAAATTACAACCTACTAATAATATACATAATATTGGATTACTTAAAAAAGATTCTTATTATCAATATGTGATTTAGATTAAATTTAAATATAAATTACTACACAACACATTTCCTGGTATTTCAATCTTACACATTTACATAGATACCTATTTAGAAATTGTGAAATTTTGTAGCACAAATTTGTGTTAATCTTTAATGAAAAAATCATAAACACTATTATTTATTATTTTTGTTGGTCACATGCTTTCGTGAGCAATCAAATATTATCATTTGTGTTGAAATTTTGAAATTTTCTTAATAAAATATACTAGAACTCATTGAACTTTTTAATATTAGATTCATCGATTGCTAAGCTTTTGGTCGGCTAGATCATGAGCCATACCAATATAACAATATGTGATTTTTATGCTCTTTGTAAATGTAATTAATATTTATGTATTTGAAGAAGAATGGTTTGAACTAAGAAATAGCATTTCCTTAATGTTACCATTTATCCTAAAATTTGGAAAATAGTATTAATATATGTGATCATGTTTAAAAAAATAATATTGTAGTTTTAATTCAACGTGAAATTTTTGATGTTTTAATTAACTTTACATCATTATGAGTAAAAAAAAAAATCATAATTAAATTGAACAATTATTAGTTCAAAACATGATTTTAATTATCATTAATTTAGCATTAACCAATATAAATTAAAATGTACATTTATACAAAATAAATATTTATTTTTCAATATTATTGATTTTATTTTTTAAACATTTGATTGCATCATAACTAGAAGGCTTTACCATAGTCTTTGTACAATAAAATGTAATGTGGATAATTACCTCCAAATTTTTTACCATAATTTTGTGGTTTAACTGCACTATTTATGACATGAATTTTTTTATTTAATTTGCGCAATGATTTTTTATTGTTAAGTTTTATAGGAAAATAATTAAAAATTAAAATCTTCGAAAAATAACATCAATTATGTTCACCATAATGTCACCCATAATGTAAGCAAGTATTTGCATAAAAAATGGATAAAAACAAATATAAATAAATATACATACTAGGAATTACTTCCCACCATTATTTATGTTTTCTGCAACATTTTAATAAGAGTGAGTAAAAATGTAAATGCACAAACTTCTTGGTTTTTAGCACTAACCAAAATTTATGCAAATATTTGTCCCTTAATACCCAATCAACCTTCCCACTTCACATATTAAATATACCTATTAAATAAATTATACATATCGAAAAACATTAAAATTTGTTTGGTTTATTTGACATTTTCTAATTATTCGGAATATGAATTGTGAGTTTGCCAGTAACTGGAATACCCATTTTCTTGTTCTAGATTCCACATGAAGCACTATACAATCCCGAATGAATCAAACAAAATCTTAAAGTTTAACTATTAAAATCATATCATTTAAATTATATTCTACATTCCACCTGAAGCGCTATACAATCCTGAATGAATCAAACAAAATCTTAAAGTTAAACTATTAAAGTAATATCATTTAAATTATATTCTAAATTCCACCTGAAGCGCTATACAATCCCGAATGAATCAAACAAAATGTTAAAGTTTAATTATTAAAATCGTAGTTGAGGTTATTATTAATTGTAATATTAATAATTTGAATACCCACTTTCTGGTTCTAGATTCCACGTGAAGCACTATACAATCCCGAATGAATCGAACAAAATCTTAAAGTTTAATTATTAAAATCATAGTTGAGGTTATTATTAATTGTAATATTAATAATTTTAATAGTTGAGGTTATTATTAATGGTAATATTAATAATTTTATTGAGTATCAATTAGTATTTAATTTATTTATTAAGTTTATGAATTAGTATTTGGTGGCCATTGCCTAAATATTATTAAAATTAAGTAAAATTGATATTATTTTTTATTTTTTTTGTATTATTGGTTATGATTTTGTATTTAATATTTTTATTAAATTTATGAATTAGTATTTGATCACTATTATATTATATAGATTAGGTAGAATTGAGATTACTTTCTATTTATTTTTTTTTAATTATTGACTAGGAATTGGTAATTAATACTTTTATTAAATTTATGAATTAGTAGTTGGTTCGTAGAATATTATAGAGATTAGGTCGAATTGAGAATATGTATATTTTTTAATTGACTATGACTTCATGCTTAATATTTTTATTAAATTTATGAATTAATATTTGGCTATTAGAATATACATATTAGGTAGAATTGAGATTTGTTTTTAATTGATTATGAATTTGTATTTAATATTTTTATTAAATTTTTCAAGTCCCATTAGCACGATCGGTTGAGGATGGGCCTCATCAACAAAGCGACCCAGGATCAAACCTAATGGGGGGGGGGGAGGGGGGATTGTGCCATGTGCTAGGGGGAGGAGACATTATAGTCAACTAAGGGTTGTTGTGGCCCACGGCAAGTGCAATACTTGAGTGACTTTGAAAGCTTAGATTTCCCCCCGGTCATAGCTCCTCAAGCCACAGGGCAAGCCTTGAAGATCACAGACAACTCAACAAACAAAAAAATATAAATATTTTTATTAAATTTATGAATCAATATTTGGCCACTAGAATAAGCTCCTCAAGCCACAGGTCAAGCATGCCTTGAAGATCACAGACAACTCAACAAACAAAAAAATATAATTATTTTTATTAAATTTATGAATTAGTATTTAGCCACTAGAACAAGCTCCTCAAGCCACAGGTCAAGCCTTGAAGATCACAGACAACTCAACAAACAAAAAAATATAATTATTTTTATTAATTTTATGAAGTAGTATTTGTCCACTAGAATATTATAAAGATTAGGTATAATTGAGTTTTTTTTTTTAATTATTGAGTATGAATTTATATTTAATATTTTTTTTAAATTTATGAATTAATATTTTCCCTTTACAGATTAGGTAGAACTGAGATTCCTTTTATGTATTTATTTACTAACTATGAATTTGTATTTAATATTTTTATTAAATTTATGGATTATTATTTGGACACTAGAATACTATAGAGATTTGGTAGAATTGAGATTCTTTTTCATTTTTTTATTATTATTGACCATGAATATGTATTTAATATTTTTATTAAATTTATGTATTAGTATTTGACCACTAAAATATTATAGAGATTTGTTACAATTGAAACTTTTTTTTTTTAGTATAATAATGTATTATATTAAGTCTTACTAGAACAACCTGTTGAGGATGGAACTCCTTAGCAAGGCGACCCATGATCAAACCTCACGGGGTGGTTGTGCCCTGTGCTAGGGGGGGATACATGCTAAAACATCCAATCAACTTAGAGATGGTGTGGCCCAAGATGGGTGCGATCCACAGGTGACTTTGACAGATTATATGCCCCTACTTTCTGCCTCCTCAAGCCACAGGTCAAGCCTCGAGGATCATAGAAAACTTGACAAACAAACAAAAAAGAATAATATTGTATTATATTTGTATTTTTAAATTTTTCTTCTATCATTAGAGCATTTTTGTTTTAAAATAAAATTTTATTTTGTAAATTTGAAACTTTTTATGCATGTAAATATAATTTCAGTGCTACATGTAACACAAATGCATATTTAATGTTACTAATAACTAGCACAACAATTGAAAATAAACAATGCATAAATGTTGATAAGCATATCATTTTTTTTAAATTAAGTAAATTATATATATATATATATATATATATATATATATATATATATATATAAACTATGAAGATTCATCTCATTTGGCCATGTAGATTCTTAATTTGTAAATAGACATTCTTAATATATATATATATATATATATATGTGTGTGTGTGTGTGTGTGTGTGTGTGTGTGTGTGTGTGTGTGTGTGTGTGAGGATTCATCTCATTTGGCATGTAGACTCTTAATCATTTATAGACATTGTTACAATATTATGCACTAATACAATGGCTTATCAATACCCCAAGCCCAAAAAGCCATAACTCAAACTCATATCACACATGTTCATATGACATTTTCTTAATTAATCAATTTAATTGATAGTGCATAAAAAACATAACTACTATGGAGAAAAATCTCAATATTTGATTTGTGTATACTACTAAGAATATTCTAAGATATTCCATGGAGGTTAAATCCCACCATCCATCCACTAATTATTGATAATTAAATTAAAATTCTTGAAGCCCTATTTCCAAATAGACACTCCAAAATAAACAAGCATATCTGTGTAATTATTATAAAAGGTAACATGTATATACAATATTCTCATAAATTGTTGAACCATAATTTTTAATTTAAATGATAAGTAGTGGAATGAAAACAATAACATTCAAGACATTTTAATATAGATATAGCATAATGTGAGGACTTATTTACATGGAAGAAGAATAGAAGCATATAGACTATAAGAAAGATCCAAAGTAAATATGTGGAGGATCATTAATGTTCCTAACCCACAAAGAACTATTAACAATATAGAAGAGGAATGAATGTCTTTAAAAGTCTTATTTGGCTATGACTAAGAAATTAAGGGTTTCTTGGGGTCCTCAATTTTATGGTATTTTATTAAAAGTAAAGGAACATTGAGATTGCCTTCATTCTAAAAGGATATTTTTTTATAAACAAGGGTGGTTCTCAAACTATATGAGAAAATGTGTAGTGAACTTTATAGTTCTTATGAAAGAAGGTAGTAAAGTTAGAAATGCGATGAGCATATTTAGATATATCAACTCATGTAATCATGGCACTATCGGCCTGGAAATCCCATGGTAGTCCTTCACTTGTGGTATTTTAGAAATTCCAAGACTCGTGATAGAAGATACAAGTTTGGGCTTTGCAAGGAAGGGAAGCTTTGAGGGTTTCTATAGACAAATTTTGAACAACTCCTCAAGTATAAGAGTATTGATTGTTGTTAGGACTATAGTTGATGGAGGTACTAGGTCAATTTCCAATAAAGGTAGGAAATTAGACATTATGGGTATTTGTTATGTGGTGTGAAGTTTAAACGCCAAGACAATGAGGTAGTGGTCTACATGGTAAAAATGAAGAGATATTGTGTCAAATTGAAAGAATGGATTTAGTTGGTTCTTAGTGAGAAAATGTTGAAGCACCTAATCTTCCACATGTAAGAGAAAGTGGCGGTTGGTATTTTCTTCTTAAATCACTAAATGAGTGGGTTAGTATATATTTGAGAAAATCCTATTGGGATGCATGCCTTTGTAATATATATAGGCTGAAGGAAGGTTGGATTTTATTTTCAAAACTTATAAGGATGTTAAGAGAGTTAAATAATGGAAGTGGATATTGGGAAATATGATGCTTTCTTGAAAAACTGATTTCCTTGTTTAGACTCTTAGATGCAAGAGAAATTATACCAACCTTTTTTGGTAAAATTTCTAGTATTGCACTTGGAACTTTGAAATCACTCTATGATTAAGAAAATAGTAGACAATATTACTATCTTCCTCAATATCAATGAGAGATTGCAATCCTCAGTGTTAATATATTTAGCCAAGATACTAATAAATATGGATTATGGGTTAGCTTGAAATATGGAGATAGAAATAGGTAACCTAAAGCACATACAAGCACTAGATTACATGAGGATTTCATTTAGGTTGCTCTTGCCATTATTGTCATCTAAAGGATGAATTCCTATGTAGGTCACAAAATCTGATAGAGATTAAGCTCAAACTTCATATTATACAAAGGTGAACATGAATATAGAAATTAGCATATTTGTTGTAGAAGGTAAAAGTAGCGATTAACCTCACAACATGAATGAGATATAAAATTTTATGCAACCAGCTTAAAAAACGATATATCAACGACTTGAAAATTATCCTCTTTTAGGGGGAAACCTCCTTTACATTACATAAATGAAAAATGATTGGATGATACAAATTAAAAGACCTCCTTTCTATATATAGGAGTCTAAGGGGTCACAATATAATCAGATCCTACATAAAAATAATAATGAACGGGCACAATAATAACAGTAGTGGGCTTCTATGGTGCACAATAATAACAATATATGGACTACATCGACACAACAATAAAAATAAGGGGGCTACACTAAAAATACTAATAAGGGGCTACACTAGAATTATAGGTACATAACATGCCCCTCTCATTCAAAAAAGCATTTTCCTCAATGCTTAAGTAGTTATGGATGCTTCTCTCTAAAATTCTCATCGTCTCGTGCGGAATATTTAGCGGGTAAGTTCTTCCACTTGATGCGATACTCTAAAATTGATCAATTTCATAGCTATCGAGTTCTTATTTATGTGACTGTTTTAGGTTCCAATATTATTTTTCCTTCCTCGTAAAATTTTGGCAATATTGTTTGAACTGGGAGCCTGTAACCTATAACCTTCTTTAAGCATAAAACACGGAAAACTAGTTGCACTCAGGAAGATGCGAGAAGCTCCAATTTGTATGCCATAGTACCAATATTTTGTGACACCTTGTAAGGACCATAGTACTTTGGTGATAAGTTATTATCCTCGCGAGCTTGCTTTAGGAACATCTTTTTGTATGGTTGTAGCCATAAAAATACCCAGTTGCCTACATCAAAACTTCTTTCACTACGATGTTGGTATAATTATTGTTTCATTAGATTTTGTGCCAAAGTGAGGTTATCCTTTTTAAGAGTTGTAGAACTTTTTGTTGATGCTCGATGTGATTTTTAACTGTTTGAAACTTAGAATTTTATCTTAAAAATGATGTGATGGATGGTGGATGATATCCATAAAGTACCATAAATGGGCTCATTTTTTCTATAGTATGGAAGGTATTGTTATACCACCATTCAGCCAGAGGTAACCACTTGAGCCATTGTATTTTTTTATCAAATACAAATCAATGAAGATATCCTTCCAAACATGTGTTCACTATCTCAGTTTTCCCATCAAATTAAGGATGATAAGATGAGATATGAGCTAAATGAGTACCTAGACAAGAAAATAATTGCATCCAAAAAATTCTAGTGAAAATGGGATCTTTGTCGCTTACAATAATATTTGGGTTTCCATGTATCTTTTGAATTATTTCTGTAAATGACATAGCAACTGTACTGAATTTAAATGGAATGGATAATGCACAAAAGTGTGCATATTTAGTATGCTTATCAACTACCGCCATGATGATACTCTTTCCTTCGGACTTGGGTAAACATGTGATAAAATCCATTGAGAAATCCTCCCAACTTTGAATTGGAATGGCTAAAGGTTCTAAGAGACCCAGGGTCTAAATTCTCTCAACTTTATTTTGTTGGAAAACCAAACATTTTTCCACAAACTTTAGAATATTAGATTTAAGGCCCTCCCAGAAAAATACTTCTTGACCTTGTGGTATCCCTCTAAGTCTTTTTTCCAACCCCACAAGTGAGACTAAGATTTGAGTATTCAAGAAAGAGTTATGCCCAATATCCCATGAAGACCTGATTATAGACTCGTTCAGTGGAGCGAACTTGTACAGAATTCCATGTGTCACTATTTTAACCTTAAGCTCTGAAAATGATATACAACAAACTACAGTTCATGCACTTTGTTGTACCTTTGGAGACAATATCTAGCTGAAAGGAGATCAGTGCCCAAGACATTTATTCAGTATAAAATAATTAATTGACTATCCCATCACTTCACAAATCCCCATAATTTTGATTAAAACCCTTTAACTTTCCATATGTGAATTAATGTTTCCAAAGTTGCCTTTTGATGTTGAATACAAATGAAGAAAGATCATAAAGAAGTAATGATGGAACTTGTTTTATAACAAGTTTCCTTACACTGAATCTTTTATCTTCAACTTTAGAGCAAATATGATTAGCATGCAATGAAATTTAGAAAAGAGGAGTGCACCATTAAGGGCTTTTAACTTTAATTCAAAGAAATTCAAACTAACAGCACTATAAAATCAAATCCCAACAACTTCATTGCTATTTTCTAAGAATAAGAATGAATACAAAATGAAACAGGAAAGACTTATCATACCCAACAAATTATTGCGTCAATATGAAAACCTTATTCATCAACACATGAAAAGTGAAAGTACAAATTGTATTTTCCTCTGAGGTCCAAAATTTCGGAACCCCTCTAATGTGTCATTCGTGATATTTTATTTTTGTTGCTAGCCCTAATTGTCTGACTGTTATAATCAGTTTCAAAATTTGATTTGCAAACAGTTTCCAAACTACTACTTCTTGAAAGGATTCTAAAAATAATAAAAGTACAATAATAATTTTAAATATTATATATTATATAAATAATATATATATATATATATATATATATATATATATATATCTTAAATCCCTCCCTTTATAATGCTTTAAATAGATTTTAATTTGCAATGAGGAAAATGTCGAATATCGACGACGGATGGGTCTCGTTGTTAGCGAAAATGCCATACAATTTTAGAAACCCACATACTACCTATGGGGCCTGTTAGGATTCCAAGAAACTCTCCTAGGTTGTAGCTCGGAGATGCCTGGTAACATATAAATTCAACTTATTGTTGCAAATGGATGAATGGAAGGAATGATGCTTGCCCAAGCCAGATAACCACTTCTACTTTGCATTACTCCAGACATGTGTGAACACCCTCAGACTACAAGGCTTTAGACTACCAACTACTCATAGTTTAAGGTTGGGTCAATATGGAGAATACTGACCACACTAGCAGATGCACAAGACCATGTGATGGTTGGCTGTAACCAGTAAACAAGTCTGCAAATCTAATATACTAATGCACAGACAAGATGACAATTCTCTGGCCCCAGATGAAGAGAAACCTGAATAATTTATTCAATGATACATACAAGACTTTAACACAGAGATAGGATGACAACTACTCTAATGCTAAACATCAAGAGTTCAGGAATACAACATATCAGGCACAACTTGGAAGAGAAGATAAATGGAAAGTGAGCAATTAACAACAAAAGAAGCTTGTATTAGCTGAAAATGAAGACGAGACGCTGCAAGTGTCAAAATAGTTACAGTCTCCAGAAGTTGAACCTTACATCAAAACATCAACCATCAACCCTGATTACATCTTGTTTGTGGGTATATATAGAGTTTCATTACAAAGGCACTTGGCCATTCTAGGTATGGAGGGGTCATAATTGACCACCAACTGCATTTAACTGCCTGATGGAGCCTCTGAGTGCGTTTTCTTGCTTCAGTGGATGAATCTAATCTTTTCAGGTGCTCTGCTGTCCTCTCGAGCAGCTAAAGTGTTCGTAGCCATGAAGTCCATAATTGCTAAATGCAGTTATCTGCTCGCACTCTGTCCTTCTCCTCTTCGGCCATACTATCTATTAAATGTGGTTGTTGAGGTGCAATTGCGACTGGTACTGGTGAGCCGATCGCCTTCGTCCTTCAGGTGCATGGAATGGTCAATGGACGTGGACTGCGTGGCGAATGGACGAGCTAGATGAGGGAGAAAGGTTGTCCGTTGGATCGGGAGGACAGACAACGGAGATGGCTTGGCGGGGGATACTGGAAGAAGCAGGAGTGAAATGAGCATGGGCCGTTGGATCTCAGGCGGACAGATCAGACGGTGATCGGGTGGTGAAGGCACGCGCGGTGGTTATCGAGTGGGGACGGAGGATTAAGCAGTAAGCGGTATCAATCGCACCGCTTTCGGGGCATTGGGCGGTAAAGAGTGAGGGCGCGCGATTCCATTCGGCGCGTGATGCGTGGCAGCGGAGGAGAGAGGAAATCCACTCTTCATCACGTTAACATTTCATCACTTTTTGGGCACCGGGATAGCGACTACCATTGGATCTCCGGTGGAGATGATCAGACAGCAGGGGGAAAAGGTCATGCAAGTCGCTTTGTCGGGCGCGTCGGGAGTCATTGAATCGGGAGGGGCGAAAATCAATGGTTGTGATTTAAAGAGGGGTTTATGAGTACGCGAGGCTTCACGGATAAGGTTTTATGGTAGTTTTTAGGCCTTTTTACATATAGCGATATGCGATTGCGATCAGATCACACCGTAATATCGCATTGGTGAAAGCCAAAGGGGCGTAGCCTTTGTACACACATGGATGCGACTTGCGATAGTGATTAAACCCGGGCCCGATAAAGGAATTAATCATTTTTTTGGGTTGATGAAGAGAGAATGAGTAGGGCAAAGGGAAGTGAGGAAATGACCGTTATGAGCTTCTTTTGAGCATGACCAAGGACCAAGCTCACTTCCAACCTTTAGAAAATCATCATCATATGGCAGGGCTAACAAGGCCACTTGTGATGGTTTCTAGAATATAAGAGGGTGTTGCTGTAATGATTGACAATCGTTGATTTTTTGACGAGAAGTTTGAGAAAATCTGCTTCCTAGGACCACTTATTTTCGTAACCTTTGAGCACTTTATGCCACTGTAATTTCGTTGATTTAGAGTGCTATCACCCTGAACCATTGATTGTTTTGGTACCTGTAAGAGACATAAAATCTAAACTTCCATTGACCTTTTCACTGGAGAGAGTTGAACAACCTTTGGCCTAAGTGGCTCTGGAAAGCGAGTTAGATGGCCTTGAGCGTATATAGTAGCATCATAATATGCATGTCCAATTGTTTCTTTTTTATTTCTATGAATCGCAAAGGAATGTCCAATCACATCTTCAAAGTCACGTGATGATTTTTCTACTGCAGCTTGCTCACCAACAACATTACAATCATATTATATGGTTGAATAACTCTCCATGATCCTATCATAAACTAATCTCCTTAACCGACCTCTTTTCAACGTAGATTTCTCTAGGTCTCTGCATGGATAACTAACGTTAGCATTATCAAAGCATTTAATTTCTATTCTAGCAACGATATTCATGACTTCAATAGTGTTTTGATTCATTTGCATAGAGATCGTGATTTCTCACTAATATTTTACCATACCTTGGTCACAATCTATTATGATGTTTATTTTCCATTTCCAATACTCAACCCAGAATTTAATTCAACCTTGATTTTTCAATTTTTCTCAATGCAGAGAAATATTGATCCATGTCATTACAACACAGAGGACTCTATCACCTTCACCTGGGAATTAAAAAATAGAACACATAGCAACACCACATTGATTCAATACACAGAAAGTGTTTCCAACCCTTATACAAGAATTTTTGTTTCCTATGGCCAATTACCACTGGGAAAACACAAGAATTTTTGTTTCCTATGGCCAATCACCACTGGGAAAACCAACCAATCATTGAAAGGGATACATTAATAATCCACTACAGGAATTACATGCAGATTCCTGAACACCATTTCATGATATTTAGCATTATCACATGACCTATTCCTTTCAACTACTTTTGTTTATATCCAAATTCATCACTAGACAGATCAGATATGCATTCTTAAACTGAGAGATAATAGAGAGCACTGCTACAAAATGTCTCTGTAACATCCAAGTAGTGTCAAGCAGATCTTGCACAGTGTCTAGCAACTCTTACACACTCCCTTATCATTTTTAATAATGTCTTCTTACTTTTCCAATCTAATCCTATGCTAGAGATTTTCTTCTAAGATATTTGACCTTTTAGTTGGGCTATATTGTGCTACAACATCTGGCTCCAACTAGGGACAGTGGTTTGATATCAAAGTGATGAGAACTTGTAGATTAGTGGCCTTAGTTGGGCAAAGAGTCATAAATTCCAAAAACCTCGAAATTTGAAAGACTGAAACCTAACATTTTGAAATCTAAACCCTTCCAAAATTGTTTCCAACTGGGACTTCCACCCTTATTTATCAACTTAAGAACTCTGACTACAAATAAAATGCTTAACACCTGAGCTTATTTTTGTATAGGTTCCTACATATGTACATGAATGATCTTTATCATGTGAAGTCAGTCTTCCAATGGTATCATGCCATATTTTCAGTGTTAGATCTTACACCATGTCCATGAACTTCAAGAATAAAAATGAGCATAACCAAAATAATTAAAAACTAGTCCACAGGAGAAAGTTCATACCTAGCAAAAGAGTTTGGTTGCCAAGAAAACAAAGATTCCATATAATCTGCTACACGATCATAAATTGTATAAAAGAAGAAGTCACTTTGATCAACAATTTTATTTTCACTCAAATTTATCCACGGGAGCAAGTACATACCTAGAAAAAGAGATTAGCTTCCAAGCAAACAATGTTTCCATATAATCTGCTACAGGATCATAAAATGTATAAAAGAAGTAGTCACTTTGTCAAAAAATTTATTTTCACTCAACTTTGTAGTAGATGTTCGATGTATTTCATAAAATATTTCCACCAATTTTATTTTTTTGGGACTGTTGGAGATGTCTTATTTTGCATGGCAATCATCATAATTAATCGACTCTTCAGCTTTGGTCTTTTGGGAAAAATACATATTTCTTTCTAAAAATTTATGTGTATGAACAATTTTTTGAAAAGCTCCTTCCTTCATTTCAAAAATCCTACCCTCTTTCTCCATCAAAAGATATATTTCTTGTCTTACCCATGAATTGTACCAAATTCCTACTCGAAATGATACAACTCATAAAATGGAGTATCTTTGCTAACTTCATGATCACATTCCTCTTCTCATATAACTTCCCATGGCTCATCTTCTGTATCATACTAATCATAGATAGGAGAACAATCAAATTTAACCAAATAGGATCTTTGAGGATTTGTGTGCAACTTAATTATTTTTCTTTCTTCTCGACTATTAGGCAGAATTTCTTGATGCATGTTTGAAATTTTCTCCTTTTTAATGCTCTCTTGATTTTCTTGGAATAGGGTCAACAAACTTTCTTCTTGTAGGATTAATGAAGATTCTTCTTTAAAATTTTCAACATTATTTTCAGAAAAGGATAACTCTTTGCTTTCAGGGACTTGTTCATAATTAATTTGGCTATAACCTCTCTGAATTCTTGATATTAACAACATGATCATCCGTTTATTCAAAAAAATTGTCATGAGATTTAAAAGTTTCTTTAGAAATAGAATATTCACAACAACCTTCAAAAATAAACGTGTGTGCATATAAATTGCTGTAAAATGAATTAAACGTTGCATGGAAAGACTTCAAAGAAGAAATACTTGAATGAGATAAATATCTATACCAAACCCTTGCTTCCTAGTCCAAAGAAAACATGAACGACTTCATCGTCACATCTTCATGAATGCTACTTTGTTGCTCCATGCATTCATGAAAGCTTCTAACATGTTGAACCAAAATTCCATCTTCCTCTCCACTGAATCTTAGAAGATACTCATTCCACCCATGAAATGTAGGCATGTGATCAAGGTAGCCATGATCCCAGCAAAATATAGTGGGAAAAACTTATTGGCTAAGAATGTAGGGATAGCCATTAAAGACTAGAAAAGAAAACCCCAAATTGAAGATCACATGTGACAATATACAACCAACTGCTGAAACTTGTCACCCTTAAGAACCAACATTAAACTTTATGAAAACCTAGGGAAAAATAACTTCATGTCTCTATTCCCCGGAAATGCCGCCAAAAAATGTTGTACCTTGGGAGACAATCTCTAGCTGAAAGGAGATCAGTGCCCAAGACATTTATTCAGAAATGTAAAAGAATTAATTGACTGTCCCATCATTTCATTAAATTTATGAATTAATATTTGGCTACTAGAATATACATATTAGGTAGAATTGAGATTTGTTTTTAATTGATTATGAATTTGTAATTAATACTTTTATTAAATTTGTCAAGTCCCATTAGCACGATCTGTTGAGGATAGGCCTCATCACCAAAGCCACTCAGGATCAAACCTAATGGGGGGCGATTTTGACATGTGCTAGGGGGAGGAGACATGCTAAAAAATATAGTCAACTAAGGGTTGGTGTGTGTTATAGACATTTTTGTGCCTTACAGCTCTAAGCATGAAATTTTCATAAACCAAGGGATCCTAAGTCCATAAAAGTGTTTTTCCGACCCCTAAAGGAACAAGGTCAACAAATTACAGCTTCTCCCAGAAGTTCTCCACCAGAAACTGCGCAGAATCAGTCAAATCAGGATCATTTCAGTTGCTCCACTAGCTAGCTGCGTTGCATAGCACCCAAATACACTAGCTAGGTGCGTTGCAACGCACCTAAATGCACTACCAGGGTGCGTTGAGCAGGAAATGACAAATGGCAGTGCCATTCCGCGAGGTGGAAAGACAATGGAAGCTTCCAGAATCTTCTCCAATGACACTTGCCTCACTGAGTTCGACCAAGGATGAGTAAGAGGCTCTCAGTCTCCAAGTGGAGGCAAGAACTGACATAGAGAAGCCACTAGTCAGATCATAAGCTGACTCATACTCCTTGCAGACATCTATATATGGATCCCTCATCCCAGAGATCCAGAGGCTCGAATTTTGTACATTGCAGAGAATTGTTGTTGGTTTTGAGATAGATATCATAGTATTGGGTGATTTATGCTTTGTTGGAGGTGAAGAGGGGCTTCTTTGCTAGGAGGTTGATGCTGGATCAGGAATCATCGGTTGTAACTCCTCCTGGATCTTCTTGTTATATCAATAAAACTATTTGAGTTTCTCCTACATGCTTGTGTATCATTGATGTTTGTTACATTTGTATGTTTAGCTTAAATCTGATCCTAAGCTATTTATGAATATAAATCCATGTCTTTGTGTATTTTTCTTCTTCTGTGATCTTACAGGAACTTGGTGAAGCTGGGCAAGTAAGGGAGCAGGTAGCTGGAAGCTGTCAAAGAGGAGAGAGATTGGATCAAAGGACTAGCGCAAGACACAGGTTGGTTCATCCTATTCCTCTTCGTTTATAGTTCATAAAGAAGAATACGAAAGTAGTTTTCTCTGTTTGTTTCTAAGGTCACTGTCACAGCTTAGTGGGATAGGGTCGTTCTGAATAGACACTTTTCCCGTTAACAAAATGGCGACTCCACTCGGGAAGATTGTCTAATTAGTTTGTTTGTGTTTCTCTTGTTGTTTGTTTCATAAACTTAGAAGTAGAAAATCGAACTGCATTTGCCATTAACAAATGCAAAGTAGACATTTTCTACTTCAATCCATTCACTGGATCTGTTTATGATTTGAACAGCTGATTCACAAATGATCTGATTTCCCTTTGTGATAGCTCTTAGACCTCCTTTAAATCTACCCTCTGATTGTGCATTACTGATTGCTTTTACTCGGCCAAAAACCATAGATTAAACTACAAACCGTGACCCAGAACCTGGATAGAATTCTCGTTTATGCCCCAGCGCAGGCTCTGTGAAGAGGTTCTGCATTTCAACGCACTTCTCGAGAGGGCTACCTGCGTTGCAATGCAGTTTCTCTGTGTAATAGGTGCGCTGATCAGCCTAGCCCTGTGCAGCTGAGGTTCTTGTGCTTCATTCTTTCCAGTTTTGTCTCTGTTCTTTACAGCCTGTGATCAATGTATGTGACATCATGGAAAATTTTAGGGGCTAATGTTCGCCCAGTGGGCTAATTTCCACGATTTTTCTACAAAAAAGATTCACAAATTTTCAATTTTATAAAAGACGATTCGCCCAAATTTTAGAATATAAAATTATTTTACCTTAAAAATTGCCAACATTATATAAAGACTATATATAAAATCATTATAAATTTGAATAAGTTTACAAATATATCAATAAACATTTTATAATTTGCATATTAGGGATTAGTGAGATTCGCCAATGTTTTAAACTTCAAGAAAATTTTCCATCCTTAAAATTTTCCTTGGTATGTGTCTTTTTAAAAACCCCTTTTCCTTGTCGTAATTACGCCTCCTTTGTATAAAAAGACTGTAGATGTTTTTGTGTGTTTGTGGCATCATTTACAGTTTTCCATTGCAAAAGTAGAATAGTCATACTGTCGTCCTTTGATTTAGATCTGTCACAAGTGTCGATTTTGATCATAGGAGAAAATTTATTTGCTGTTGACAGTCGATTATGCTTTTACTTTTGCCTTTGGTTTGAATTTGTAACTTTCTAGTGTCGAAACGAGTATTTATTTCAAAATCATAAAGTGTCGTAATCATCTCTACCTTTTGATTTCGAAAAGAAGCTTGTTTGTGTTTGTCACTTGAAAGCAAATTCAGATTTGTACATCAACTTTCTTTTTAGGCATCAATATTAAGAAAGTGAAAAAAAAATACATGCACATGTGCATTTGCATATTGACAGTCTATTTGGCTTGATTTAGGAAAGTGCATTTACAGTGTGCTCTTTTCTCTTTGTGAAAAGATTGTGTCTTTCTTTTCCCCTTGTAGCTAGGATTTTAATTGCTGAAAAGAGATAAAAGTTTTCTTATCATCTTTAGATTGCATTTTAGGAATTACATCTACATCTCGTGGTGATCCCAAAAGGAAAACTTCATAAGAAAGATCAACTTAAAATAAATTGAATGAATCTAACAACGCTTTGGAACTTAACGCACAACATTTAGAGGTCTAGGCTAGAGACGTATTTCGGCGTCGTAAAGCCTGGTAACTGTTGTCCTCACTGATGGTTGGGTGATTCCTCCACTTTGAGACGATAAGTGCCAGTACAAACTTGTGCTCCCACGTACCGTCGAGTATATACTGGGAGACCCCTATAGGCTTAAAACCTTTTATCCATAGGAAGCCATGTCGGCCGCCCTACTGATTGCAATGCACCGAACACAGCATTCGGGAAGATTGACTGCCGTACCGTAAAAAGTATTCTGCAGTTTTGCAATTTTTTTGGTACTCCCTCTACCTAGATCTCCAGATCAGTCCCTTTCATTCCTTTTCAGGCTCCTTAACAGAAAAGGTCCATCTGAGCACTCGTCACTTCAGGCTCATTAAAAATCGAAGGAGACTAGAGTCATCTTTTGTTTTTCCTTGACTCTTAAAAATTGAAAAAACAAGTTGTGTCAAAAGCATCTAAAATTCATTTAATTCGGAAACATACTTCCCCTTTTTATTTTGGTTGATCGAGTAATCCGCAATCGTGGAAGAAAGTAAATTGAAACCCCGTCGTTCGCGGAGGCTTACGAGTCAACCATCTTTGTCTCCGGAATCGAAACCAGTACAGACAAAGCGAACTCATTTAACCGGTTCCAAATCTCCTATTAAAGTTAGAACAAGTGTTCAAACGACATCAGAGACTCCGGTTACTCCAAACATTTCTGGAATCCTTGCCTCTATAGAAGAAGTTCAACAGCCACAGAGGGACAGTGATACTGATCCTAGTCTGAGAGTAAACACTTGTGAAACCGAACAAGTTCCATCTACAACCAGTTCGAAGAGTCTTGCTCTTCAAACATCTGTCGCTGTCAATTCCACACCTTCTTTGGCACCATAAATATTTTACGGACCTGATGGTCTTCCCCTTCCACTTGGTCTGGTTGCAATTGAAGAAATTGTAGAAGATCCTCAAACAAGTACTCCAACGCACTTTGGAGTCGGGATCACTCTATATCCTTCTTCATCAGAAGTTAGTCTACCACCAGCGGAAGCTCCTGTAGAATCGCTAGGTAATCTTTTGGATAGACTACAAATGTCTGAACAACCGTCAACATCTAGGACTGTGTCATCTGACACAGCGATAGCAAAACTCCTTGCTGTCACTCCGACAATGTTTGCCGGCATACCATCTTTCCCAACTAGCTCTCAACCGCTAGAAGGAGCCTACTCAGGGGCTATTTCGACAGTCTGGTCTATTCCTGTTTGTTCATCCGGAATAATATCCGGAAACTCTTATTTTGAGTCTCAACAAATTGATCCGTTTGGAGGTCAGTTTGGGCAGTCCGGTCCCCAAGGGAAAACAATTCCCTTGAGTTCTGGATTACCACCGTATGGGGGGCAGTATGCCCTTTCATTATCCCCTCTGGGAGGGTATCCATACGGGAGTTCACAATAATATTCAGGTTATACTGGAATTACCTCAAGTGGTTGGGTACCTATACTACCTCAACAACTAAGAGTTGTGTATTCGATGCAACAATGTGTACCTATGTCGAATATCCCGACTACACCAGCTATTGTGACGGTGTCACAAGTTCAAACGTTGCCTGTTGTATGCCAACCTCAGGTTTCTCAGGTTGTAATGCAACAACCCCTTGACCCTACGACTCAACCACAATCACCAACTAGTGGGGCGACACAGGTCTAGACGGGTACAATTACCCCACACCTTGGTCCAACGGTTAGTATAGCGCAACAGCACATGGCTTCACAACCATGGCTGGTGCAATACCAACAACCACAATTCCAACAAGTATACCAAGGTTCTGAGCAACAAATATTTGCGAACAGTGGACAACCGTACATTCAAAACGGTCAAAATCAACCATTTTACAATGGTCATGTCCACCAACCTTATCAGTCATACCAGCATCAAATGCATTATGCTAGCATGCAAAGACCAACTGCTCAGGCAATCCCATCTTACCCTGGGTATGCTTCACCTAATCTGAATCAGCAGTTACCATTCGTGGCAACTTTAGAGTTACCTGATTTAAACTGGTTAACAAACGATCCAATTGCTTACGCCCCTTGGTGGCTAGCGATTCCGCATAAACTTCCATCAGATATTCCTAAATTTAATGGAAATCCGGGTGAAGATCCATCGAATCACGTGATAACATTTCATCTATGGTGTTCATCAAACGCCCTAAATGATGATTCGATAAGACTTCGCCTCTTTCGGAGGATGTTAACGGGTCCAACGGCAAAATGGTACATTGAATTGCCTAGAGCTTCGTTCGACAACATCAGTACCTTAGCCACAACCCTTTTAACCCATTTTCAATTACCGATAAGGTACGAAATGGGAACAGAAATCCTTACCAACTTCAAACAGACAACGGCCACTCACATATCCAATCATATACATGAGTGGCGACGTCGTCGTAGGATGGTAAAAACGTACGTCCCCGATCAGCTATTAGCTGAATGGTTTATCAAGTCATTACTACCTTCCATAACGGAAGATGTGGCAAAGGGGGGAGTTGTAACGGAAGAGCAAGCTATAGCTCGTGCACAATATCTAGACTTGATCTATACTCAGTTCGACACGCTCTACGATAAAATACCTGACGCCCCTAGACCGGAATTCTCAATTCCTCCTCCTCCTAAATCAAACAATGACTCTCACGCCGGCGATGGCGTGATTGGCACGACGGACGCGAAATCGACAAAGGCTACCTCCAAGAAGGCCCGTAAGATTTCAGATCAAAATGCAAAAGACGAACTTCTTGCTTCGGAAGTAAATGTCGTATCGACAGATAAGGGCAAAGAAACCAAACAACCAGGAAGCAAGAAGAAAGGCAAAGGGAAGAAGAAGAAACAGGATGAATCATCACCTGAAAAATCTTCTTCAAACCCTCCTGGAAATAGGAAACCAAAAACTCCATGCCATATATGCGATGAGGATCACTGGACATCAGAATGTCCGTACAAAGCTGAGCTTAAGAAATTCTTTAAGAGTTCGAAAACCTCAGCAGTGCTAACCGATCTGTTTCCGAATCCAGGAACGAATCTGGTTGAAAGTGGAAATACTTCCCCGTCTCAAGTGCTAATGTTGTTGGTTTCAAAACAGCAGAATGATGCTTTGATTTCGACAAGGAACAAAGATTATGGGAATCCGTAGCTGTCGAACAACAAGGATAAAGATCAACCAACTAGTTCGACAACAACTTCGACAGAAGTTGTACCACCCACCATCCCTGAATTGACGATAAAATGGCCGAAGGGAGTAGTACACAAGTCGACATTTAATCCCCGCACTAGAGCAACGCAACATTATAACATAGTGGAAGATTTGGCCCAATCGCGATCCGCTATGTCGACTCTTGAAGTACTACAAAATTGCTCGTCCCAAAGGCAGGCTTTATTATCAGCCATTGGTGGGATTGATCCAAATGATTCCAATCTTGTATCCTTCGACCACAAAGGATACGATCCTCAGTTACCGGCTCAACTAGCTTTCCTTGTTCAAGTGAAAGCCCTCAACAAAAATGTTCATCGAACAATTATTGATGAGGGGGCATCTACATGTATTATGTCGATGAGTTGCTGGAAAACTTTAGGATCTCCAACCTTGTCGCGGTCTGCGACGACGTTAAAAGCATTCGACGGAAGGACATATACCCCATATGGTATCCTAAATAACTTGAAAGTTGAACTAGGGGGGAAAACGGTAGAAATAGATGTTGAAGTCATCGATGGGAATCTTGATTACAACATCCTACTAGGAAGACCATGGATTTACGCCATGGCAGTTGTTGTGTCGACCTATTTTAGAAAGATTGCATTTCCCTTTCAAGGAGGGATTACAATCGTCGACCAACAAAACCTCCTCCCCAATGGTTCTCAAGTTACAGGAAGAATTCCCATGATCCATGGAAGCCCCCATTCGCTTCAGAATATCGGAGTAGGCCTACTAAAAGATCCTATACTAATGGGAACTTTTGCTCTTCCACCTCCAATCAACCTGGCGAAAGTAGCGTCGATAGGAACCTGCAACATGATATCTTCTACAAAGATCTCAGAAAACGATATCAACATGGATCATGCAATGGTTTTGCCCCCAAGCCCAATGGAAATATTATAGCAATCAATGTTTCTAGCATGGGAGGCAAACCAAAATCAATGTTCATCAAGCGTTTGGATAGATAGGTCTAGAGAATATGGTACTCCTTCAGATCCTTGGTCGAGAGTGCATGTCACCGACGAAGGAATTCTCCAAGCTATGGTAATTGAAGGAGAACCATGGAATGATTCCCACCATCGTTCCGTTCTTCCGAATTGTGAAGAAGAGACTCAAAATGACCTTTATCATCCTTCAGTCTTTGATTTTCTATCAAATACTGTAAATACGGTGGATTCCGAGCGAAACTTGTCCAACATTGAAGAGACTATAGCCATAAATATCTTGACCAAAATAGATGTTGTAGAGAATATTTATGTTGGCAAATTTTGTTCTCCTTCAGAACTAGAAATATACAACGCTCTTTTTCGCAAATTCAGAGATGTCTTTGCTTGGTCATACAGTGAAATTCCAGGCATCGACTCGAGTATCATTGAACATGAAATTAAGATGTATCCAGATGTCAAACTAGTACGACAACGGCTAAGGCAGGTGCTCCCCAAGAAATCCGCTGCCATTAAGGCAGAAGTTGAAAAACTTCTCCATGCTGGTTTCATCTACCCGGTTCCTCTAACCGATTGGATATCGAACATTGTCGTTGTTACGAAAAAACAAGGGACAATTAGAGTGTGCGTCGATTATAGGGATGTAAATCAAGCTTTTCCAAAAGACAACTACCCTACACCCTTCATTGACCAGATAATTGATGAATATGCTGGATGCGAAATATTTTCATTCATGGATGGATTCTCCGGGTATAATCAAATAAATATCCGCCCACAGGTTCAGTCAAAGACTGCATTTATCTGTCCGTGGGGCACATTGCATATCGAAAATTACCCTTTGGCTTAAAGAACGCAGGGGTGACGTTTCAGAGGGCAATGAATTATGCCTTCCATGACATAAAAAACATCGTTCAACCATACCTCGATGACCTTCCGGCTCATTCGCGAAAGCGGACTGATCATCCGCAACATTTAAGAGCGATATTTCTACGTTGCCGACACTACAAGATATGACTCAATCCGCACAAATGTGTATTTTGCGTCAGTTCTGGTCGTTTACTTGGCCTTTTAGTCTCCAGGGATGGGATTCGTCTCGACCCGTGTAAGGTCCACGCAATCATAAATTTTCCTCCAACTTCAAATTTGCTTCAGATTCAGAAACTCCAAGGGAAAGCAAACTTTCTGAGGAGGTTCATTCCAAATTACGCCGAACTTGCTAAAGGTTATACACGTCTTTTGAAAAAGGAGGTACCCTTTGTCTGGGATCAGGTTGCGCAAGCTTCCTTTGATGCTTTAAAAGATTCCCTAATGAAAGCATCATTAATGTACGCCCCCGATTATCAAAGAGATTTTAACCTGTATCTCGCTGCAGTAGATACGACCATCGCAATGGTTTTAGTTCAAGAAGTCGATGGAATTGAAAATCCTATATATTATTTAAGTAAGAACTTAAATGATACAGAAAGCAAATATTCTTATGTTGAAAAACTAGCGCTTGCAGCTGTGCAAGCGATACAAAGATTTCGACACTATGTCCTCTTTCGAAAAACTACCATTCTGTCAGATTGAAACCCCATGACTTATATATTGTCGTGACAGTTGCTGGGGGGGAAATATTCAAAATGGATAGCGATCCTTCAAGAGTTTGATCTAGAATCTGTAAAATCCAAGTCAAAGAAAGCTCTAGTTTTTCCAGAATTGTTATGTGATCTCCCATCGTCGTCCAACGATGAAACATCCGAAGAATCAATCGTGGATGAAAATTTGTTTCTGATATCTACAAGCAATGAGTGGTATGGAGATATAATCATTTATCTCCAAACCCAAAAATTTAGGCCAAACACCTCACACTCTGAAAAAAGACGTATTCGATACCAAGCAAAAGACTACATGATCGTCGGTGATACACTTTAGCGTCGTGGTATCGATACAGTTCTGAGAAGGTGCCTCACCCATGAGGAGGCCGAAAAAGCCCTGAATGAGTGTCATTCAGGCGCCTGTGGGGGGCATCAATCTGGATATGCTACAACACAAAAAATCTTACGAGCAGGATACTTCTGGCCAACAATGTTCAAAGATTGCATAACTGCAGTCAGAAGTTGCCATGCTTGTCAAATTTTTGATAGCAAAACCAGAAGACCACTCGCACCTCTACAGCCAATAGTTGCTGTTGGGCCGTTCGCAAAATGGGGCATCGATTTCATGACATGTAACCCCACCTCGACCGGGGGGCATGGGTATATCATAGTCGCAGTTGACTATTTTACCAAATGGGCCGAGGCGATGCCTACATTAGATAATACTGGTGAAACAACTGCCCTCTTCTTTTTCAATCATGTAGTCGCCAGATTCGGTGTACCACAGGCTATAGTCACAGATCATGGATCGCATTTTCGCAATCACATGATGGTCGAATTAGCTGCCAAACTAGGGTTGTCTCACGATAGCTCTACTCTGTATTATCCGCAAGCCAACGGACAAGTTGAAGCGATCAACAAGGTCCTGAAGTGCATGCTGCAAAGGATGATCGGGGTTCACAAAAGAAGGTGGCACCTAATCCTATAATCAACCTTGGGGGCTTACCGAACATCGGTAAGGAATGCAACCGGGTTCACACCCTCCCAACTGGTATATGGCCTGGAAGCAGTCTTACCATTCCAGTGTGAAATCTCGTCTCTCAAACTCGCAATTGATCTCCTCCCCGGAACTTCAGAAGAAGAGGCTCGTTTCTTGGAATTAATCCAATTGGATGAAACCCGTCGTGGCGCCGCTTTAGCTAATGAAGCCCATAAGAAACGAGTCAAGGCGCAGTTCGACAAAAATGTCAAACCCCGTGTCTTCTTGGAAGGTGACTTGGTCTTGATTGACGACCAAGAATCCGATAAATTGGGAGCAGGTAAATTTAAGTATTTCTGGATGGGCCCCTATATTGTTAAAAGAGTGTTAGCGAAAGGAGCCTACGAGTTAATGGATTATGACGGAATTCCACTGGCGCAACCTCGTAATGGGTTGTACCTCAAGCGTTACTATGCATAAATAGTAACCAATATGCTTTTGTTATATTTTCGTTTTCGCTAAAGTGTTTGTTTTGGTCGAGTAATCCACTTTTTACACTTATTGCAGATGTCAAACCTATTGGAGTCATGTGTTGGATATGCCGACGGAGCGAGTCGTAGTTCGCGGAACCTGTCCTCCGCAGCCTGGGCCATTTTTGATCCAAGTGGCGAGTTAGTAAGTTTCAGAGGTGTATGTATTGGTCAATCAACGAATAACATCGCTGAGTATAGTGCGTTGATAGAACTTCTCTCTGATTCCATCACTCATGGCATACACCAACTAATTGTTAGGCTAGACTCACAACTCGTAATACTACAACTCAATGGTATATATTCCATCCGAAACCCAGCTATTTATCGCATGTTCCTGAGGGGTAAGGTTTTGGAAAGACAATTTGATCTTATTCAATACCAACATATTTCTAGAAACTTAAACACATTAACCGACTCATTAGCAAACTATGTGTTAGATAGACATTTGCAACATTTATAAAAAGAAACACATCATCAATGTTTTACATGTGGATCATATAGCTCAACCAAAATAAAACCCCAAAAATCAAAAATATATTTAATTGTTTATGGTTTACATATAATGTTCTGTAACCAAGACAAAATCGGTCACATGACCCAAAAACTCAAAATGCTAGGGGGCACCCTAGTCTAATGATGCTCGTGAAAGCAAGTCACAGCCTGTGCGATCATGCGTAAGAGACGAGTCCATCGTCTGGGCACACCAGTAGTATGCTGTTGTAACTACAAAGGTAGATCGTCAGTCCTCACATCTGGTATACCAAGAGTGGGGAACTCAACCTGCTCCTGTAATGCTGAGAGAGTCTCGGCCACATCGAGGTCGTGAAGAATAGCTCTTCTGGCGGCCTCTCTTGCTAGGGCAACAACTGGTACTCTCAGGCGAACTACTGGACGAACAGGACCAACATTTGCATGTACACATGAGTTTAATTAAAGTCTTGATAGAATAAAGCACAAGGACATTATAAACAAAAACAGTAAACAACAATATGGTCAGAGATTTTACCAATAGCACCCCACTGCTCACCATCGGGCAGTACTAAATTTGGATCACCCCGGAAGTCCATACCAGCATATGGATACTCGAAATAAACCATCTCCTGACGATCAAACCACCTAAAGAAGGTATCAGAAAATGAAATCTGAGACTGGCCAGCATGTCTAGACATATGGTCAACCCATCTCTGCATACGTGGTTCAGTAGGAGAAGGTAAATCGAGTGCAATGTACTGTGGCTGCATCAGTGGTATCTTCTCCAAGGCAAAGGCGGTCAAATTAGAACCGAACCCAAAGTTCTTCAACCTCTCATTCTTTATCTTGGTCAACTGTTCTTTCATCACGAGAAGTACTGTGTCGCACCAGTTGAACACCTTCGGTTGGAGGCATTCCAAGGCATGATGCATATAGGATCTGTTGGCTACATGAAGAGATGCACTACCAACCATCCTACCAAAAGTAAACAGGATAGTCCTAAGGGACCTGTCAGTGATATCACGGATAATGATCTTGCCATCTTTACTCGGCTGAGATCCTTCCCTGCAATACCGGCGGACATAATCTCTCACAGAATCGCCTCCTCGGGCCGAACCTGACAAAGAGATGGGGGCACCCTGCCTCGACAAGCCAGTCAAGAAATAGATGTCTACTGCTGTCAAGGGGATAGATTTTCCCCTAATCTGGAAAACTTGATTGATAGGATCCCAATCATCGAGCAAATACTGCAGTAGGTTGATCTGCTGTCTCATGCTAGAAATGCGGAAGAACTTCAGCAAGCCACAATTCCGCAGCGCGTTCACTGTAACTGGATCATGTAGGGCAATCATGTCCTCCTCTTCATGCTCACATTCTCGCCATGTAAGGGTCATCTTGCTCCCAAATCTCTGAAAAAACAAACAAGAGAGGAGTTAGATCCTGATTTTGGTGAGAAACAGGCAAAAATTCCATCAACAATTGTGCAACAAATTCCCTTTGTATGCCCAACGCACCTGCAGCAGTGTTCTAGGTGCGTTGAATGTCAACTGCCTTCATACAAGCCATCATTCAACGTAGGTTTCGATACACTGGGGGTGCGTTGATGGCGGAACGAATCCCTAAAACCCCAGGGGCTCAGAAAAGCAGGGAATCAGGGTCAAAAAGAAAAATGGAAACCAGGAAATGAAAGAGCTCAGGTTTAGCTCCTACCTAGTCCAAACGGCGCCGAGAATCGTCCACAGGATCTCCCGAAATCAACTGATGAAAATCGAGGGGGAAAAGCACCTCCAAAGCTCCAACAAACCAAGTTCAAATGAAATGGTAAAATTAGAGGTAAAAAACACTTTTTGATTACTTTTACGTAGTTCAAAGTAAAATATTAGCGTTTTAATCTCATTTTCAAGCAAATATTGTTCATTTATGACTAGTTTGATGAAGTAGTTGAAAATACAGTACGATTTTTGGAAGGACAAAGCTATTTATGGTAAAAAATCAAAGCAAGACCATCTAATCGAGTAGTTTTAGCACATAGTTCAAGCTCGTTAAAAAATAAACATAAGACGTGAGCAAATGCTTCCACCCGCGTTTAAGCTCGTTAAAAAATGAACTATTCCCCGGTAAATAACCACCTTGAATGTAACATTTCAGCGATTAAAGCCTTGGTCGTGTTTGCACCGTCACCTCCACTTTTCCATTGGCCGATCATTCACCTCCATTTGATTGTTTACCCATTTTGAGGAACAGCTGTGAAGAGTGATTTCACTAGCCATCCATGTGACACTGCCATGATTGGAAAATTCCAAACCTTACCTGGAATCAGCTACTACCTATTTTATCACTCGTTCCTCAAAAGACGAGTCTTATTTAAGCTCTTTTCAACTGACTCGTAAAATATGAAAAGATTGCCGAGTTTTGGCCTTCCAGCTCGTTAAAGCGACCGGAAGTGCTATCCCTCCTCTAGATTTTAATCTTTTTGGACCTGAGGGATTATTGCACAAAAAGATCGAGCGCTTGTTTTGTTCGGCTCGTTAAAACTATCGAAAATTCATCCCTTCTGTATTGTTTTATACTTTTTCGGACTTAAGGGATTAGATGACGAAAAAGGAATTTTGGAGTTAACTTTATGTACCTTTTCACACTCTCTAAAGATGAAAAGGATCGAGTTATCTTTGTCGTTAAACTCGTTAAAAAGATTAATAGCGACAAACTTGTCTTTAGTCGAGAACGAGTTTCACTATCGCTAGTCTCGTTAAAACATAGCGATGGGTTTGCCCGAAGGGAAAATTATAGAACAAGCATATGTTATCCTCCTCAAGCTTGACAAAAATAAAGAGGTACTGGTCAGCAATGACTGGGGAAAAATTGGGAAGAAAACTCAAAGAACCTTTATTGGTAGCAAGTCGCTCTTGAACATGACACTTCCACTCCGTGTCCGAGTCGGGTTGGGTTGTTTCATTCACCGGTCACATCACCATGGTCACGCCATACCATCCACATTTGGGGTAAAGGCTACCAATCCATCACATAAGTGTCATCGACATGTTCAAGAGAAGTCATCCAGAGAAGTCACTTGTGTCCCATCCACTACCATACATTATACTTCATTCTTTCATGACCGCCATCCTGAACCGTATATCATCAGATTGTTTTCACCTCCATCAAAATCATTTGCTCCATTTTGTGTCATTGATGTGGGATTCATTAAGGCCCTCCTACGATGGATCACTTCTTGTCGACATCAGCTCATTATCCAAGAAGTTGATCTAGGAACACCCCATTCAGTACTTTGAAGCTTGCATGGCTCAATGGCAAGTTTCTCACTTCCGGCGACAGGTATACATCAATTACCTTCGACCGAAAGATTTTGCATGGTGTTCAACGCCAAGTCCTTTATTCACACCACGTGAATTGTACTGCAGTACCTTGAGGGTCATCATCATTATCGGTGATTCCTCTTGCACTTGTTAATAGTTTACATCATTGACTGGTAATCAAGCGATGTCTTTCCATGTTCAACTTCAAAACATTTCTCACATGGATCCACTTGTACTTCGAGTGAAGATCGGACAAGATTGAAGACCCCGGATCTAGTTTCATCCATCCGGGCTGTGATATATATTCAGGAAAATAAAGACATTGAAATGTACAGCATTGCAGCATAGATAATCATCCTACCAAAAGGATGATGGCTCTATTAGAATCATCAGTCTACCATCAGACGATTGTCTGTCCTATGTACATGAAAATGGATTTATAAAGCTGAGCATGGGAATGCCCGCCTCAGCTAGATCATGAAAACAGTATGAAGATAATGTATTGTATTGTATCTTGTTACAAGTCTCCTCCCAGCATTGAAAGAACTTCGGATCCTCATAATAAAGCATTTCACCCGATAAACGGCCTCATACTTTAGGGGGCAACTGTTATAGACATTTTTGTGCCTTACAGCTCTAAGCATGAAATGCCCATAAACCAAGGGATCCTAAGTCCCTAAAAGTGTTGTTCCGACCCCTAAAGGAACAAGGTCAACAAATTACAGCTTCTCCCAGAAGTTCTCCACCAGAAACTGCTCAGAATCAGTCAAATCAGGATCATTTCAGCTGCTCCACTAGCTAGCTGCGTTGCATAGCACCCAAATACACTAGCTAGGTGCGTTGCAACACACCTAAATGCACTACCAGGGTGCGTTGAGCAGGAAATGACAAATTGCAGTGCCATTCCGCGAGGTGGAAAGTCAATGGAAGCTTCCAGAATCTTCTCCAATGACACTTGCCTCATTGAGTTCGACCAAGGATGAGTAAGAGGCTCTCAGTCTCCAAGTGGAGGCAAGACTGACAGAGAGAAGCCACTAGTCAAATCATAAGCTGACTCATACTCCTTGCATACATCTATATATGGATCCCTCATCCCAGAGATCCAGAGGCTGGAATTTTGTACACTGCAGAGAATTGCTGTTGGTTTTGAGATAGATATCAGAGTATTGGGTGATTTATGCTTTGTTGGAGGTGAAGAGGGGCTTCTTTGCTGGGAGGTTGATGCTGGATTAGGAATCATCGGTTGTAACTCCTCTTGGATCTTCTTGTTATATCAATAAAACTATTTGAGTTTCTCCTACATGCTTGTGTATCATTGATGTTTGTTACATTTGTATGTTTAGCTTAAATCTGATCCTAAGCTATTTATGAATATAAATCCATGTCATTGTGTAGTTTTCTTCTTCTGTGATATTACAGGAACTTGGTGAAGCTGGGCAAGTAAGGGAGAAGGTAGCTCAAAGCTGTCAAAGAGGAGAGAGATTGGATCAAAGGACTAGCGCAAGACACAGGTTGGTTCATCCTATTCCTCTTCGTTTATAGTTCATAAAGAAGAATACGAAAGTAGTTTTCTCTGTTTGTTTCTAAGGTCACTGTCACACCTTAGTGGGATAGGGTCATTCTGAATAGACACTTTTCCCGTTAACAGTGTGGCCCACAGCGAGTGCAATACTTGAGTGACTTTGAAAGCTTAGATTGCCCCTCAGTCATAGCTCCTCAAGCCACAGGTCAAGCCTTGAAGATCATAGGCAACTCAACAAACAAAAAAAAAAAAATATTTTTATTAAATTTATGAATTAGTATTTGGCCACTAGAATAAGCTCCTCAAGCCACAGGTCAAGCATGCCTTGAAGATCACAGACAACTCAACAAACAAAAAAATATAATTATTTTTATTAAATTTATGAATTAGTATTTAGCCACTAGAACAAGCTCCTCAAGCCACAGGTCAGACAACTCAACAAACAAAAAAATACAAATATTTTTATTATATTTATGAAGTAGTATTGGGCCACTAGAATATTATAAAGATTAGGTTAATTGAGTTTTTTTTTTTTTAATTATTGACTATGAATTTATATTTAATATTTTTATTAAATTTATGAATTAATATTTTCCCTTTACAGATTAGGTAGAACTAAGATTCCTTTTATGTATTTATTTATTACTGACAATGAATTTGTTTTTAATATTTTTATTAAATTTATGGATTATTATTTGGACACTAGAATATTATAGAGATTTTGTAGAATTGAGATTCATTTTCATTTTTTTATTATTATTGACCATGAACATGTATTTAATATTTTTATTAAATTTATGTATTAATATTTGACCACTAAAATATTATAGATATTTTTTAGAATTGAAACTCTTTTTTTTTAGGATAATAATGTATTATATTAAGTCCTACTAGCACAACCTATTGTGGATGGGCCTCCTTAGCAAGGCGACCCATGATCAAACCTCACGGGGTGGTTGTGCCCTGTGCTAGGGGGGGATAAATGCTAAAACATCCAATCAACTTAGAGATGGTGTTGCCCAAGATGGGTGCGATCCACGGGTGACTTTTATGGATTATATGCCCCTGCTTTGTGCCTTCTCAAGCCATAGGTCAAGCCCGGAGGATCATAGAAAACTTGAAAACAAACAAAAAAGGATAATAATGTATTATATTTGTATTTTTAAATTTTTTCTATCATTGGAGCATTTTTTTAAGAGAAAATTTTATTTTGTAAATTTGAAACTTTCTATGCGTGTATATATAATTTCAATGCTACATGTAACACAAATGCATATTTAATGTTACTAATAACTAGCACAATTATTGAAAATAAACAATGGATAAATGTTGATAATCATGTCATTTTTTTTAAATTGAATAAATTATAATTTTATTTTAAATTATATATATATATATATATATATATATATATATATATATAGCACTATGAAATTCATCTCATTTGGCCATGTAGATTCTTAATTTTTGAATAGACATTGTTTATATATATATATATATATATATATATGAAGATTCATCTCATTTGGCCATGTAGACTCTTAATTTGTAAATAGACATTGTTACAATATTATGTGCTAATACCATGGCTTATCAATACTCCAAGCCCAAAAACCATAACTCAAACTCATATCACACATGTTCATATGCCATTTTCTTAATTAATCAATTTAATTAATAGTGCATAAAAAACATAACTACTTTGGAGATAAATCTCAATATTTGATTTGTGTATACTACTAAGAATATTCTAAGATATTCCATGGAGGTTAAATCCCACCATCCATCCTAAAATTCTTGAAGCTCTATTCCCAAATAGACACTCCAAAATAGACAAGCATATCTGTGTAATTATTATAAAAGGTAACATGTATATACAATATTCTCATAAATTGTTGAACCATAATTTTTAATTTAAATTATAAGTAGTGGAATGCAAACAATAACATTTAAGACATTTTAATATAGATATAGCATAATGTGAGGACTTATTTACATGGAAGAAGACTAGGAGCATATAGACTATAAGAAAGAGCCAAAGTAAATATGTGGAGGATCATTAATGTTCCTAACCCACAAAGAACTATTAACAATCTAGAAGAGGAATGAATGTCTTTAAAAGTCTTATTTGGCTATCACTAAGAAACTAAGGGTTTATTTGGGTCCTCAATTTTATGGTATTTTATTAAAAGTAAAGGAACATTGAGATTGCCTTTATTCTAAAAGGATATTTTTCTATAAACAAGGGTGGTTCTCAAACTATATGAGAAAATGTGCAGTGAACTCTATAGTTCATATGAAAGAAGTTAGTAAAGTTAGCAATGCGAAGAGCATATTTAGACATATCAACTCATGTAATCATGGCACTATTGGCATGGAAATCCCATGGTAGTCCTTCACTTGTGGTATTTTAGAAATTCCAAGACTTGTGATAGAAGATACAAGTTTGGGCTTTGCAAGGGAAGCTTTGAGGGTTTCTGTAGATAAAATTTTGAACAACTCCTCAAGTATAAGAGTATTGATTGTTGTTACGACTATAGTTGATGGAGGTACTAGGTCAATTTCCATTAAAGGTAGGAAATTAGACATTATGGGTATTTTTTATGTGGTGTGAAGTTTAAAGGCCAAGAAAATGAGGTAGTTTTCTGCATGGTAAAAATGAAGAGATATTATGTCAAATTGAAAGAATGGATTTAGTTCGTTCTTAGTGAGAAAATGTTGAAGCACCTAATCTTTCACATGTAAGAGAAAGTGGCGGTTGGTATTTTCTTCTGTTGCCAAGGTAGCTTCTATTAGATTACTTTTATCTATTGCGGCTACTTTTGATTTTGAGGTAAAATAGATGGATGTGAAGAAAACATTTCTTCACGGGGATCTTGAAGAGGAGATCTACATCAAGCAACCTAAAGGCTTTGTGGTGAAGGGTAAGAAAGAACTGGTATGCAAGTTAAGGAAGTCTCTATATGGGTTAAAACAGTCACCAAGGATGTGGTATCAAAAATTTGATACATTTATACGGGGACTTGGCTTCACTAGAAGCAAAGCAGATCACTGTGTGCATTTTAAATTAATTTGTGACCTCGTTATTTATATGTTCTTATATGTGGATGATATGTTGTTGGTTGGAAATGAGAAAGAAATTATCCAGGATTTGAAGACCCAATTGTCCTCCAAATTCAACATGAAATATCTTGGTGCTACAAACTATTTTTTGGGCATGGAAATTAAAAGAAATCGAGCAAAGAGGAAGCTCTGGTTAAACTAGAGGAAGTATGTCAAGACAATACTGCAGAGGTTTAATATGCAGAATATTAAACTAGTGAATATTCCTACTCCTCTAGGTGTGAAGTTATCTGTTGAACAATGTCCTAAGACACAAGAAGAGGAAGAGGACATCTCCCATGTTCCATGTGCAAGTGCAGTCGATAGCCTGATGTATACAATGGTCTGTACTAGAACGGACATTGCACATGCAGTGGGATTATTAAGTAGGTTTATGTCAAAACCAGGGAAGGAGCACTGGACAGCAGTGAAGTGGACTTTCAGGTATTTGCGTGGCACTAGTGATTATGGTTTGTGCTACCAAGGAAGACTAGGATTGGACAGAGTTTTCAATATACATGGCTTTGTTGATGCGGATTTGGTTGGAGATCTAGATCAGAGAAGATCTACGAGTGAGTATGTGTTTAACCTATTTGGAGGTGTAGTCAGTTGGATGAGTACGAAACAATCTGTACTGGAATTATCAACTAGAAAGGAAGAATACATGGCAGCCACTCGTGCAAGCGAGGAAGCAGTTTGGTTGTAGAGATTGTGTTGAAGTATGGGGTTAGTATAGGGAGCTATAAGGATAGACTGTGACAGTCAAAGTGAAATTTTCATGGCAAAAAACCCTGCTTACCATTCCAAGACAAAGCACATTGATGTTCAGTACCACTTTGTGAGGGATATGATAGAAGGAAAAAGGGTGTTGCTAGTAAAGGTGGACACTTTGAAGAATACTACAAATGCATTGACAGGGAGAATATTGGGTTGTGTTATATTCTTTCCAAGACTAGTTCACGTAGTTAACCAGTGGGTTATAAGGGGGAAAAGCCCCCCCTTGTTGCAATGATTGTGTAGGGGGGGAGAGGGGGGTTGGAGGGGGCCGGATAGCCCCCCTCTAAGGGGTCCACGACAGCACCCTGGGAAAAAATAAATTGGACCTTATATTAGGTTGAGTGGACATACCTATGGTTTTCTGCATGATTTTCGCACATGGTTTTGGACACGATGGTTTTTGTTCCATGGTTTTGGACGTGATGGTTTTCGGTCCATGGTATTGGATGCTTTGGCATGTATAAATATGTATTGTAACATTGAAAGGAATATAATGAAAAATCAATCTGGTAGTCTCGGTTCTGGGATCTAGGGGAAAATATCTGTGTATATGTGTTTTATGTGTTATGCTCTCATGTTGTTTATTTTCTGTGTTTTAGAATTTGTATGCAGGTAATTTTTGTACGGGGTCAAAACCTATACTGTTGCTTCAGTACCAACGAGCTTGGACAATACCCCACCAGAGTCACCTTAAGAGAAAAAAAAAGTATCAGTTTGCTGCCAGTTGGGCTAGACAATACCCTGGAAAAGTTGCTTGCTTAACCTCTCTGTGCAAGAAGCCTTTCTCTTCTTTCACCCTTTATTTATTTTCTTAAATATATGATTGAAGTGTTTATTGAACATTTGTAGCATGGGTGGAAGAGGGATCCCGAATGATTGAGAGTAGGAGAGGTTGTTCCTTTTTGAAGGGATTTAAAATATACATGTTCTTTTTAAAAAAATTTCTCCTTTACCCTCTCTACTTTGTCAAGTTGACATGTCAAAACACCATTAAATACAAGGTTGAGTCAAGAATGAAAGTCTTAATAAAGACATGAGATTTGTATTTTTTCCAAAGTATTTATGTCTGGAACGAATCGTATTTTCTGTTCAGACACCATCAAATTTAAAGATATGAAACCAAAGATACAGAAGAGGATGACAGATAAGCCAAGCATTGTTCATCGTTACAACTATTATTTTCAAGTTTTTCAACACTTTTCTTTTGACCCAAACATTATCATCTTTCATGCAAAGTATTAGTAATAAAAACAAAATAAAATACATGACAAAAAATGAAGCAAAACCAAAATAACAAAGAAAATAGAGGCCAAACATAAAAACAACATGAAAAATATACAATAAGAATAAACAAATGTAGAGACTCAATGGAGAGAAGGACAAAAGGTGGATGTAATATAAGGGAAACTAAGTGCAACTAAGAATACTCCTAATCTAACCAAATAGAAGGTCAGGGCTAAGTGTAATGATATTTCCAATTTAGCCATCATCATTCTTGACCTACAACCACAAAGATACAAGTAATTAAAAACAATGTAACACATTATGAAAAAGAACAGATAAAAACTTGGAAAACATGCACAATATAATAAAGGTGTTGGTTATTAAAAAAAGAGTGTGTCATATCGACCAGTTTTAACCAATTTTGAACTTTACCTTATTTCTTGAAATATTGATCATACCACCCTTGCAAACTGCTTGCAAATACACATTCATCTATGTTTTCATTTCTTTCAATCACCAGAAAAGATAAAAAAAAAATATTTGTGAGGAAGATTTCCAGGTAAGATTGCTCTAACCATTCAATGGTTGGATCTTGATATTCAAAACAACAAATTTGTAAACCCTAAGACTCATGCGAAAATAATTTTTTAGTTAACACATTCAAATCGCAAAGAGAAACCCCCGATGTTTTGATCGGATTTATCAATTAGCATATAAGGTTTTGGATTCTTATGTGTTTATTTGAATATAATATCCATGTCCACACACGGGTTTTGATCTATCGAATGATTCAAATATTTGTGAACACTCAAGAAACAATATTGTGTTAGAAATATGATTACCCTCACGACATACACAAGAGGGATAAGAAGGTGATTGATCTTGGAATTGTTTGACAAAGAGAAACCATTCAACCTAGAATGAACTTGACCTTGATAATCAAAATGACAAGATTTGAAGTTGTGGGGTTTTACGTCAAATATGATCTTCAAACCCAGGTCTAACTCAAGGGGTTGGTGTTGGGTTGTGTTATATTCTTTCCACGTAGTTAACAGGGGATTTGAAGGGCACCCATAACTCCACTTTATGGGGTCTGGGGCAATGCCCCGAAAAATTTTGGTTTTGGATGCTATGTTAGGTTGGGCAGACCCACCTATGGTTTTATGCATGATTTTCGCACATGTTTTTTGGGCGCGATGGTTTTTGGTCCATGGTATTGGACGTGATGGTTTTTGGTCCGTGGTATTGGACGCGATGATTTTCGGTCTATGGTATTGGATGCTTCGGCATGTATAAATATGTATTGTAACATTGAAAGGAACATAATGAAAAATCAAGTTGGCAGTCCTGGTTTTGGGATCCAGGGGAAATCTCGGTGTATATGTGTTTTATGTGTTATGATCTCGCTTTGTTTATTTTCTTTGTTTTAGAATTCGTATGCAGGTAATTTCTGTATGGGGTTAAAACCTACATTTGGTATTAGAGTTGTTTTGGCTTCAAGGGGACGCCTTTCTTGCTGAGGGGTTTCACTTGGGCCTGTGGTAGACCCTATTTAGTGGGAGATCTATGAGGTCGATTCTGGTGGTAAAAGAAGATGGTGAGTAGTGGAATGATAGAGATCGAGAAATTTAATGGTTAGAGTTTTGAGTTGTGGAAACTCAAGATGGAGAATCTGTTGGTGGATAAAGACCAGTGGATCGCGGTAGATCTGGGTACTAACCAACGGGAGTGTCCGATGAAGAATGGAAGAAGTTGGATTGGAAGGCAAAGAGCACAATACGATTGTGTGTCTCAGATTCAGTATTGCTGAATGTATCAGGAGAAGCTACGACGAAGGCTTTACGGGACAAGTTAGGGACTTTGTACCAATCTAAGTCTCTGGTGAATAAATTGTTCCTGCGGAAAAAGTTTTATAACCTTAGGATGAAAGATGGAGACTTGGTGAGAGAGCATTCGAATGCAATTAATATTGTGGTAAGTCAGTTAGCATCTGTTGATATTAAAATTTCAGATGAAGATAAGTGCGTCAGTTTGTTGTGTTCTCTACCAGATTCATGGGATAGTCTGGTTATTGCAATAGGTAGCAATGCAACTACCTTGCATTTTGAAGAAATAGTCTCATCCTTGCTGACAGAGGAGATGAGACGGAAAAATATGGAGATCCAAAATGGTGATGCCTTGTCTATATGAGGGTGGACCCAGAATAGAAACAAAAATAAGTCATCGAGTGGGAGATCTAAATCTAAAGGGAGATCTAAATCTCCAGGAAAACCTGTAAAGGTGGTTTGCTGGAAATGTGGAAAGGAAGGGCACTACAAAAGGGACTGTAAATCTAAAGCTCCTGACAAAGGAAAGGGATCTGATGAGGCTCCTTCTGCAGAGGTGAAAACCACCTCGGATGAAGGTGGGGATGTGTACTTGGCTTCTTCAGGTACACATGTAGATCATGAGGCATGGTTGATTGACTCAGGTGAATCCTTTCACTTCACTCCCCATAGAGAGTGGTTCTGCGAGTATGAGAAATATGATGGTGGTGCTGTCTTCTTCGGGGATGATAGGAAGGCTAGAATCGTTGGTCGCGGAAAAGTAAAGTTGAACTTGCAAGGTGGAAGGGTCAGAACGCTTCCAGGTATTCTACATATTCCTACATTAGCCAGAACTCTGATTTCTGTTAGCAAGCTGGATGATGTAGATGTAAAAACAGTGTTTGAGAATCATACCTGCAAGATGGTTCGCGGAGCACTGGTATTGATGCGGGGAGTTCATAGTGGAACTCTGTACAAGCTACAAGGTAGCACTGTTATTGATGGGTGCAATAGTTCTATGGTTCCTGAAAGTGGAGTAGAAAATCTATTGGTCTCTGGAGAGAAGACCATGCTGTGGCATCAAAGGCTTGGACATATTGGAGAAAAGGGCCTTCAGATACTTCATGGTAAAGGTGTGGTAGAAGGTATGAGTAATAGCTCTCTAGATTTTGATTTCTGTGAAAATTGTGTATATGGGAAGCAGAATCGGGTGAGTTTCCCCTCTGGTGGTAAGAGGGCGAAACAAATATTAGAACTTGTGCGCAGTGATGTGTTTGGACCTATGAAGGTTCCATCACTGGGTAAGTCTGTGTACTATGTATCATTTATAGATGACTTCTCAAGGAATACATGGATATATTTCCTTAAGAAGAAATCTTAAGTCTTTGACAGGTTTAAAGAATTTAAGGCTCTAGTGGAAAACCAGATAGAGAAGAAGATAAAGGTGCTGAGGACTGATAATAATGGAGAGTTTTGCAGTAAAGAATTTTAAGAATTCTGTAAGAAGTGTGGTATAGCACGGCAGAAGACTACTCCATATACACCTCAGCAAAATGGAGTTGTAGAAAGAATGAATAAGACGTTGATGGAAAGGGCAAGAAGCATGCTCAGTGGTGTCGGGTTAGGACAGGAATTCTGGGCAGAGACGGTGGATACTGCATGTTACCTAGTCAACAAGTCACCTTCATCAATGTTGGAGGATAAGACTCCACAAGAGGTATGGACTGGTAAGTAATCCTCTCTTTCACATCTGAGGGTATTTGGATGTGATGCATATGTACATGTTCCAAAGCAGAAATGAACCAAGTTGGATAGTAAATATGAAAAGTGCATCTTTATTGGGTATAAGGATGGTTTAAAGGGTTATAAGCTTTGGAACCCAGACACACGGAAGGTTGTGTACAGCCGAGATGTGGTGTTCGGAGAGGTGAAATATGTTATTAAACATGAAATCCAATGAAAGGAACCTGAGAAGATAGAGTTTGAGCTAAAGGAGGAAGAATCAGACTCTACAACAGAGGGGGAATCAGAAGATGAAGAGCCACAAACTCCGGCTTTAAGAAGATCAGTTTGAGAAAGAAGGCAGCCTGAAAGGTATATTCCATCTGCTTTCAGTTCAAATTTTTCCTTATCTATTACTGACGATGATCCCAGAACTGTGAAGGAAGAAGTAGATTCAGAGGATGGAAAACTCTGGAAAGAGGCCATGGTTGATGAAATGGCATCTTTGCACAAAAATGAGGCTTGGGATCTGGTTGAGTTGCTGGCTGGAAGGAAACCCATTGGAAGCAAATGGCTGTTCAAAAAGAAGACAAATGAAGAAGGAAAAGTGGAGAAATACAAAACTCGGTTGGTAGCAAAAGGTTATTCCCAGGTGCCGGAAATTGATTTTGGTGATATTTTTTCTTCTGTTGCCAAGGTAACTTCTATTAGATTACTTTTATCTGTTGTTGCTGCTTTTGATTTTGAGGTAGAACAGATGGATGTGAAGACAACATTTCTTCATGGGGATCTGGAAGAGGAAATCTACATGAAACAACCTGAAGGCTTTGCAGCGAAGGGTAAGAAAGAATTAGTATGCAAGTTAAAGAAGTCTTTGTATGGGTTAAAACAGTCACCAAGGATGTGGTATCAAAAATTTGATACATTTATACGGGGACTTGGCTTCACCAGGAGCAAAGAAGATAACTGTGTATATTTTAAATTAATTAGTGACCATGTTATTTATCTGGTCTTGTATGTGGATGATATGTTGCTGGTTGGGAATGACAAAGAAATTATCCAGGATTTGAAGACCCAATTGTCCTCCAAATTCGACATGAAAGATATTGGTGTTGCAAACTATATTTTGGGCATGGAAACTAAAAGAGATCGGGCAAGGAGGAAGCTCTGGTTAAACCAGAGGAAGTATGTCGAGACAATACTATAGAGGTTTAATATGCAGGATAGTAAACCAGTGAAGGTTCCTATTCCTATAGTTGTGAGGTTATCTACTAAACAATGTCCCAAGACACAAGAAGAGGAAGAAGATATGTCCCGTGTTCCATATGCAAGTGCAATTGGTAGCCTGATGTATGCAATGGTCTGTACTAGATCAGACATTGCACATGCAATGGGAATATTGAGCAAGCTTATGTCAAAACCAGGAAAGGAGCATTAGACAGCAGTGAAGCGGGTTTTCAAGTATTTGCATGGCACTAGTGATTATCATCTGTGCTACCAAGGAAGACCAAGATTGGACAAAGTGTTGGATATTCACGGCTTTGTTGATGCAAACTGGGCTAGAGATCTGGATCAGAGAAGATCTACAAGTAGGTATGTGTTTAACCTATTTGGAGGTGCAGTCAGTTGGATGAGTAAGAAACAATATGTAGTGGAACTATCAACTACAGAGGAAGAATACATGGTAGCCACTCATGCAAGCAAGGAAGCAGTTTGGTTGTAGAGATTGTGTTCAAGTAAGGGGTTAGTATAGGAAGCTATAAGGATAGACTGTGACAGCCAAAGTGCAATTCTCCTGGCAAAGAAACCTGCATATCATTCAAGGAAAAAGCACATTGATGTTTAGTATCACTTTGTGAGGGATATGATAGAAGACAAAAAGGTGTTGCTGGTAAAGGTGGACACTTCGAAGAATACTGCAGATGCATTGATAAAATTTGTGAGCTCTGAGAAGTTCTCTTGGTGTAGAGAGACAATGGGCATTTCAGAGCTGGGAAAATGACTAAGCTCTCTTGTGGCCCCCTGTGGAAAGAAAACAACAAGTGGGATAATCTTGGGTTGTGTTATATTCTTTTCACGTAGTTAACAAGGGGTTTGAAGGACACCCATAACCCCACTTTATGGGTTCCGGGGCAGCGCCCTAGAATATTTTGGTTTTGGACCCTATGTTAGGTTGGGCGGACCCACCTATGGTTTTGTGCATGATTTTCACACATGTTTTTTGGACGCGGTGGTTTTCAGTCCATAGTATTGGACGTGATGGTTTTCGATCCATGGTATTGGACACGATGGTTTTCGGTCCATGGTATTGGATGCTTCGGCATGTATAAATATGTATTGTAACATTAAAAGGAACATCATGAAAAATCAAGCTGGTAGTCTCAGTTTTGGGATCTAGGGGAAAATCTCTGTGTATATGTGTTTTATGTGTTATAATCTCACATTGTTTATTTTCTGTGTTTTAGAATTCGTATGCAGGTAATTTCTGTACGGGGTTAAAACCTACAGTTGGCATGAGAAGGAACTAACCAAACAAGAATATTTCATTTGATAAAAAAAATATTTCGTCAAAATCATGAAGATCAACTTGAAGATACTGGGAGTCCTTTAAACATGAACTCAACTTTAGTACAACAATACCAAAGGAATAACTATGCATGGAAATATGGATTCAGATTAATTCAAAGATCTCAACAGGATTGCAAGAACCTAACATAACCATCAGCAGGAGCAGAAGTGCCTCGACTCCTCACACGTCTTAGAAATTTCTAATGGTGGATTATCAAATTTGGGTGGCTTATAAATTCAATAGGTAGATATGGACAACTATCATATGATGTATTGATGAAAATATTGTTAATGCCATAGGTTTGATCAGATTTAGGATTCATCATATCAAACTCTTGATGGATAGAGAATTGAGATACATCAATTGGGAAAATCCCTTGATCATTCATAGTTGGAACATCTTCCTCCTTCCTTTCAAAAGATATACAGTTGAATAGATCATGAATAATAGATTCAAACTTTTCACCCTATAATTGTAGTATAGCACCAACCTTCACATGATTGCAACCAAAATCAACCAGATAAAGATCCAAATGATTTAGGGGGGCTATTGGTATGATGAACTTATCAAACATATATGGGTACAATGAATAGTGTGTTAGAGATGAAGAAAGATTGAAAGACTTAGGAGGAGGAGCAATAATTGTACTTAAATCAAATCAAACTTGAAAGAACAATGAACCCACATCATTCTCATTAGTATAATGGTCAAAGATAGGCATACTAATATGACACTTAGATTGACCGAGATCTTCCAAGGATTCAAAAACCACACAACTTACCTTTTCATATTTGACATCTAATGATGTATGAGTTAGAGGAGATTTAGGATCACTCTGAATCAAAAGAGCATCCTGATTCACAAATGGAGATTGTAAACTATGAGAAACAAATTTTGAATTGATACCTTACAAATACAAGCTCTCGGAAAATGGAACTTTACAAAATCATAATGCCATGATGGTTTTCCAAAGAGATTAATCTTACAACCCCACAGATATTATTCATAATTTGTCCCAATTTAAGTTTAATGACGAGGGTGAATTAAATGTTCATGAACATACGTTTGAATTCGTCCATTTTTTCCTTTCCAATCGAATACATTGTAATGATGTCCTAGTAAGATTGTTATTTTTCCCTAGTGGGTATATTGGACCCACAAAGTCTATCGCCCATTTATTGAATACCTGCAATGTCACTTGTGGATTTAGTGGTGTTGAAGCCTCGAAAATCGCTTTAACAGCATGGGGAATGACCACCTAGTCCGGACCTTAAAGAAGCTCCTTTTCCGTTTGGAATGGTGGTTCCGACTGGTTCAACTATGTCCAGTTACCTTCTCTCAATCTTCAATGGCTTTAAAATATGACTTTCATTCACCAATGGAGAAGAGACATCATATCAACCCTCTTGCTGATTAGGGAAGAAAGTGATCCTTAAGCTGATTTAGGGCTTAGCCAATCCACTACTAAAGTTTTCCTCTTTGGGAAGAGGACTTAAAAGAATGTAGAAATTAATCTAAATGAAAACTTATGCTAAGATGCAAGCAAAAGGAACTATCTTAATCCTATCTCAATTAGATAGATATAGATCTAACCCAACCAAGAGCAAGATGTTTAAAGTATTGGGATATAAATATGTCTGGCTTATAATGAATATCAAGCTAGAAAATTAGTTCAATTAACTGACATTAGGAATACCAAACACATCCTATTGAGACCTCTTAACTGAAATAATCAATCAACAATACTCAGGAAGAAGTTCACAAAATGATATTGATCATTTAATCAGTAACTTGAATAACTAAATAATAATATGCGGAAGAAGTTTACAACATATCAGTGTTCAACAAATCGATTTTATAAGACAAATTTTTGAGTAAATAGTTGCTAAGAAATCATAACTTAATCCATAAGAGTAGAGATACATAATAACATAAAATAGAGACAAATTACCCATACCGACAAAAATGCACAAATATGTAAGTAAATTGACACAATTCCTGTCATCATAAAATGAAACAAGCATTTAAAATAATAGTATTATAAATACCAAATTATTGAATCCATTTCTCTAGCTCCAGTCTCTAATAGTCCTTTACAATGCCTGAGCTTCAAAAGCAGAGCTACAATAGTGTAAACTCTGTTCATTATACATAACTCAGAATGTAAAAGAAAAACCTCAATAATATCCAGATCTAAGATTCCACTCCTCCCACCTACAACTCTATATCCTTATTACAAAAGTGCTTTTGGAATTTCTGAAGTGCAGAGGAGAGCAGCCCTTTATTAAATTTTTCAATTTGCTATTTATAATATTTTCAAAGAAATTTTTGAGAGGAGAGTTTGTTGAAGAAAAATTTGCCCAATAAATTTTATTTGCTCAAAATTACAATCTTTAATTGCTGAAGCATTTTCATTGATTGAGATCTTTTTTTCCATATCTCTTCTACTATTTTCCTACAAAAAGAAATCAAAATAAATTAAGATGAAACAATAAAATCAAAATTTCATTTTTAGCATTAAAATAAATCCAATCAAATGCAATTAATTAAATAATTTAAAATAAAATATAAGCTTTCTATTGATGCCTAGGATGGTTTAATTGGCCAATGATATCATTGACGAATGGATTTGCATTCAGAAGAGTCTTGGACAAATGAAAATGCATAAAATAAAACTCAGAAAATTGATTTTGTTTTAGAAATTCAGAGCTTGATCTTATGCCTAATTTTCGACCCAATAAATGACCAAATCTGTTAGTGAAACCTCCTCAGAAATGTTATCCTTGATCTTATCTTTCCAATAAGCCATCATCGGCCTCATTTGTCTAAATAAAACTCAATCTATGAGCCTCCAAAGTTGATTAATCAAATCTAGAATAATTCTGGAATTTTTGTTGTTGGGCTAAAAAAATCAAAATTTTAATTAAAAATTTAATCCTAAATTAGACTCTAATTATCTAATAATTAATTCTAATTTAATTATTAATCATAAATTAAATCAATTATTTAATAAACTATTTATTAATCTAACTAACTAATATAATTAACTATTTATAAACAAATTAATATTAATCTAAATAATAATTAAGTTTTAATTTAATTAAACTAATTTAATTTTATATATTAATCAATTTAATTAATTTAAAATTTAATATTATTATTTAAACTAATATTAAATTACATACTCCATTACTATTTAACTCATTCGTATGAATGAGTTGGAAACTCAAATGAAAACCAAAGTTTATAAAGAGGCTTTTATGAATGCCCTTTGACTTTGGCGATCGCATATCGGTGAATGAGGGTTATCGAGTTTTTTTAAAACAATGTTGCGATAAGAATTTGCGATGTGGAATAAAATCCCAATGCAATAAAAAAACTCCGATACGATATATATTAAAATTTTAATTTAATTATATTTTATATAGTAATTAATTTAATTAATTTAAGATTTAATATTAAATATCAATTTTTTATTTTGGTTTTATTTTAATAAAGACTAGTTTAGTTATAAAATTATCTACGGTATATTTTCTTATCTAAACTACAGCCACTTTAATAATAAATAAATAAAAATAAAAATAAACTACAGCCACTTTGACATTTTGCGTTTTCAAGATTAGTAATTTATTTTGAAATTTGGAATAGATTACTGAAATTCTGATGCTTTATGATTTGGCTGTACAAGTAAAAAAATGAAAAATGTTAGTAATAACTAACTAGGGGTTAATATTTAAAATAAATGCATTATTGAACTAATTTAATTACAAAAAATGGAATATTGTACATTTTACGCATTTTAACCGAGGCTACATAAATGATTAGACTTCAAAGGAGTGTCATTTATAAACCAGTTGACCAAGTGAGGTAAAACAAGCATCAATGGAAAGCTTATAAAAAATCGATTTTAACAAGGCAATCAAAACAAGAGTCTAAAGAAAATGAAAAATTAACAAAATCGTAGGATAATCAACTTAATAAAAATCTTAAAAGGCATTTATCCAAATTTTTTATAGAAAGGGTCCCCATTATTTGAAGTGAACAAATAAAAAATGGGGGGGTTGTGTTTTACCACAACAATGCCGACACACAGGAGAAGAACTAGTTATCTCTATTTGATATGAATGAGATTTTCCTAAAATCAAAATAAAAATAATTAAAGAAGAAAATTTATTTTTTGGAATGCTTGACTAGGTTCATTAATCTGAATAAAAACAAGAATCATCTTACTGTAATTTTTCTTAAAATTCCTCATATATTAAAATATTTTAGAACTATATATCAGTTCTTAATTAGTGGTAGAGATAAAGCATGGGTCACTTTACAACTTAGCTTTTAAAATATACTCATTTGTCACAGGTAGAGCCACTGTTGCCAGCAAACATCTATAGTCTCGACAGGGTTACCTTTTAATCATCGATGATTCAGAATCCCATCTATTTAAGAATTATTGACCTAGAGATAAATCCATATATATATATATATATATATATATATATATAAGTTTATTTTCTTTGTATTTTTTTTTAGTTCTTAAAAACCATTGTCCTGGTTTGGTAGCTAGATAGTTTACAATGTCATTCACTGGTTATAATTGGACTGAACAAGCTGGCTCGTGATGAGACCCCTTGTTTTATAATTGTTTGCAATCATAAGCCATTACCTTGGTTTGTTTAGCAGTGTTGGTAATGCCAGCCTATTTTTCCCATGTGATCATGGTAAGCAGGCTCATGATGAGACCTCTTATCTTTTAAGTTTAAATATATTTTTTAGATTACACTCTAGAAAAATAAGACTTTTTGGGACGGGGAGAATCATTGACTCCTTAAGAGTTAAGAATGACAATTTCAGGGTTAAAGGTGCTTTTATATAAAGTGTCTTTACTTGGCTAAAAATAACTTTTCTTGACTGATAATAGAACTTTGAAAGATCTTAATAAAATATCGAAAATCTAAAAATAATTACAATTTTGATGGAGAAAAGAAATTTCTCAGATTTTATGATACTTTGTCAACTTCTCTTGTTTTGTAATCTCTCCCTTAAGTATGTCTACCTTTATAATAAGAAAAACAAATTTTATCAAGAGATTTGAAGAAAAAGCTAATAGTAAACTATTAACAATTTTTCCCTATGTATGTCAACCATTGTTAGGTAGCTAGAAGGCCTTCCATATAAATCATGGCAGAGTCACCAAAATTAAAACTGAAAACCAAAGGAAATGAATTCTTAAGCCAAAGTGAGAAAAGAAATCAGCAAATACAAGTTTTGACAGATAAACTCTAACAAGAATGTTTATACCAATATCTAAACAAAATGAAGTAAAGGAAAATAATCATGTAATCATTCCTTCTTATGTCGAGATTCAGATAAATTATACCTTACAGGGTTGTAAATGTTTTAGGATTTTTAGACAGCAGTGATGATAAATTCGGCCACAATGAAAAATTTTTGTCTGATGTCAATCTTCTTGTTTCAAAGAATCATCTTAATCATTTTCAGAAACAAACTAAAGGTTCAGAAACTTCCTAGTGTAGTTGTTTCAACGAAGATTATCGCTACTTCTTGAAATAAAACCAAGAGAAGAGTATAAGGCTTCAAAATATCATCTGGCGGAGGATTGAAAGCTTTTATGAAGAGCTGCAAAATAGATTTTTTATATCAGCGTAATTTAAAAACAAAACTAAAGTAATGAAATGGAAATTAATGAAAGTGGGTATATGAATCTTACCATTGGATAATTGTTTTTGATCTTACCTGAGAGGTATCAGTTTCTCCAATACTTGCTGACTTCTTCTTTTAGTTGACATTAAAACACAAATTCAAAATAACCAAAATCTTATAACCCAAAATCATTATTTATTTTATTTAAACTAAGGCAAGCAGTAAAATGTAAAAAAGGGAATGCTTTGTGTTCACAGGAATTGAAATTAAAACAAATGCATCAGAAATGAGAATGAGAATTTGCATTAATGAATGTTCTCAAAATATTATAAGTTTCATATAAAGTCCATGATTTTTATAAATTGTCCAGAATTAAGACCAAATCCAAGATATTGAAATTTAAATGTGAGGATAGAGAGGTCTCTGAATTTCATATTAATTATGGAATTATATATAAAACTGAAATATATGAGAAATCAGAATGATTTAAATATGCTGCAAATTTGTCATCAATTATTTTAGTACCATAGCGGTTACCCAAGATTGCTTTAAAATAACACAATGCCTTATCGGATGATTCGTATTGCATGTTTCTTCACCATGCTAAAAGTTCAATCTGCAAAATTTCACCTTTGTTGATATGCCATATATTGATTAAATGTTAATGGCATAGAGACATGCGTTGGAGTCTATCACATCGAAAGTTGCAATGGCGAATTGGTGATATGAGAACATGCGATGGAATATATGCAATGAGATGAAGCGATCACAATATTGAATAATTGTTATACCAAGGATCGGGGAATAATCACATCGTTCCTTATACACCGCGCATCGTACATCGCACATCGCGCATCACAGATCCAGAATAGTGATACGACCATGAATAAAAATGCGATGAAGCAATTGCGATATCGGCATATCAAAATATCATAAAATAGTCATGTCGGAAATGCCAATATGATTCTTGCGATGGCGAAAATGCGATGGATGACGTGGCTTTTGGGTGAGACCAGCTTTGGACCTCAAAAGAAATCGACAATTGGAAATCTTAAGTACACGATGTAATATTCTTAATACGCCGATATGCGATGAAGAATGGACCCGATGGATTTATTATGAGAATTTAATATCATATTGGATCCGAGACATCGGTACTTTTAAAATTATGCCCCTACCATTATTGTGATTGAACAGACACGATATTTCTTATGGACCTGATTTAAATTTGATATTGGGTCCCGAATTATGTGGACATCACAATATTGGTAAAGTCATTTTATTGGAGATCGGTGATTCAAGATAATGGAAGTATATTCAAGTAAAAACCTCTGATATGCGAAATGCGATATAGCATTTTATGAGAAAATGTGTGAGGTAACACATCAGAGGTCTTGTATCAACAATTTTTGTCGGTAAACACTAAGAGTCGCTTCCGATGGGATATTGTGAATATAAATTCACTGTGGTATCAACAATATGAAAATTAAGTTGAAATGTTTTTGATATGAATCCTGTGATACTGTTTTAAATTTCAATTAGATTTTCTAATGAATGAAAGCAAAGTTAAAGAATGCTTAAATTCTAATGAATCACAAATAAAATTTCCTTGCACCTTTTGCTAATTTGAAATGGGTTTGTTGCTTACTTCAAGTTTCGAGAACAAATGAAAACCTACAAATGAAACAGAACAAGAATAAAAAATAGATTGAGGAAAAGAGAAACTAATAATAGATGAAAATGAACTTGTAAATGCATACCGGGAAGGAAATTGTATATAGATTTTACCTCATGAATCTTGAAATTCTTCCTTTGATTTATCAAAATTTCGACTTTGTTCAAAATCATCTTATTATTTATTCTAAATCAGAGTGTGCAATCAGTCTAATAAAACTTGTTTATTCATGTTCAGGAAATATGAAACTCATAAAATTCATCAGAAATAAAAATGAAAATATGCTTCTCTTTGAATTCTAACAATCACTTATTACCTTTGCTCATTCCGAATTAACTTGAGAAAAATCTATATTGTTATAGTGACTATTCAATAATGCATTTAGTAAATAAATATGATGCGTATTGTAGCATCAGATAATAAACTAAAGATCAGAATGGGATAAAGCCACTAATTATGAAAGAATATAATTACAAATTCAAATGTGTGCACATAATAGCATGGACACCATTAAGGTCATTTTAACCAATTTCGAGGAAAAGAAACTTCATTTGATTATAGTGAAAGGTTAGACTGACTAATAATGATTGAATTGGAATTAAGCTTATAATAGACAGTCATATATTTCATGAGATAATAAGATCATGAAGCTTTATATCCTCAAAACCTTTAACAAATAAATTTCAGAAGAAAATCTTGCAAGGACATCTCGAAACAGATAAAACTGGCTTTGAGTTGATGGGTGCCAAGTGCAAACTCAATTAAATTTAGTCAAGACATTATTCGGAATAGGCAGAGATGTAGTTATGGGTAGAAGTATTGTTGCAAGAAATTTTTATTTAAAAATGGGAAGCAAGAATTAAAAATTTTCTGATGAGAGGAAAATATTTCCGTGAACATATATATGATATTAGAAGGGTTGATTGCTCGCTTTATTTTTATCTGCAAAACTATTAAGAATAAATCAACTACATAAAACAAACTAACTAAATTAATTCTACTTCTATTCTAACCATATACATGAAAATGACTAGGTGTAATCATATTTCCAGTGTAACCATTCTCTTATTTTAATTCTGGCATATATGTACAGTTCAAATGTTCGTAATAAAAATACAAATCTAATTGAACTAAGAAAATTAAATATGTAATCAGAATGTACAGTTATTATTAGTAGCTTATTTACAATCACCTTCTTTTGAAATGTCTTTTCCAACTGAATTCCAATTGGGTCATCAAAACCTGGATGGGTTTCCATTAAGGATTGGAAAATGTTTAAAATAGGAGATGACAAGCCAGATTGCGGATATGAACTTTTCAATTCAAAGGCCTAGAAAAAATTGTTAGTGTAATGTGTAAGTGTTAAACTATTAACAATCTTCCTTGAAGGAAAAATTTCCATACGGTTTTCAATTAGACCAAAAAATGAATGGAAATCTGTCCAATAAAATGGAAAATTATTAATTGGTTTGGATTGCTAGCCAAATTGTAAAAATACATTCTCTTGTTAACACTGCCTTTGAGAAGATAGAAGCTTTTGATAAGAGATGAACATCGATTGAAATTGAAATATTAATAGCTTTTGATGTTCATGGTTATAATATGAAACTTCACTTTCCCAATAGGGCAATGCATCAATTGAGTGTTTGATATTAAAGTGCTCAATATGCCAATGTAAAGTGTCAAAAAATATATCAGAAATAAAATCAGAAAATAAATCTAAATTTAAACAAAACAAGTGAAAAAGAAAAAAGAAAATGAAATCATTGTCGGTACAACTAATGTTACAGCACAATTGAGATTGTTTTGAAATAATTTTTTTCACAAGGATTGGCCAGAATTATGGAATTTGATTAATTTCCAATTCCAACTTGTGAATTAGAAAGAGAATTATGATTATGAGTAGGAATGAGAGCTTGATCATGATATGAATCATAAATTGGAATGTTTTCTCGAATAGTGAAATCATGAAGATAATTTGCTACTCTAGAATGAGGATTGGTTGGAATAATTTCTAAATTGAAACGTTCCTCATTCCTAGATGTTATTTGAATTTTAACATGAGGATTCTCTTGAGAAGAATAGAGATCAACATCCTCAATGTCAGAGTAATTATCATAAACGACTTCGCAATATTCTCTAGAATTCCCTATGATTTCGTCGATATATCAAAACAAGGAGGAACAAAAATTTCATGTTCACTAATGGCAAAATAATGATCAAGAATTGTTTCTCTATCTTGATAAAAACTTATTGGTAATTCATTTAGATCATCCTCTTTATTTTCTGAAATATCATTAATACTAAGAGGGGAAAAATTACCATCATTAAAAATATCAGCATAAAGGGAAAAATGTGAATCTGAAATAATGCATTTAAAAATGTCTTTGTTTGAGAAGTCTTGTATATTATGCTCATTATAAATTTCAGATTCTAGATCATTCCTTTGTCTACTCGTGCTTTCTTGAAGAATTGTGCTTTGGTTCTCTGAACTTGGCATTTTTCCATCATGAAAGAATTCAGAAATTTGTACAACAGTTTGCGTGTTAGTATTTACTTTGATTGCTGCTTGTACATGATGATTTGCAATCTGATTTTCTAAATTCATTGCAGAGTAACTTTCAGATTTCAAGGCAACTTTTTCTCCAAAATTGTTGTTATTGTCTTCTTGCATTTGATTAGAAATGTTTCCTAAGCTTTGTGACACCACTTCATCATGCACATCTATATTTGAATTCTCATTTATGTTGGAAGGGGATGGAACAAAGCCTGAACTAATTTCATATGAATTGGGAATGGGAGAAAGAGAGAAAATATGTTCAAACCAATCTAGTGATTCTTCTTCTATAGGTTTATCTTCGACTTTAAATCTTAAACAATTCAAATGAAATCAAATATTAAAATCAATAATAGACTCATTTTCAAACCTTCACAAATATTCAATTTCCTTACATACATGTTCATAATCATAGCCGTCAAATTTACAAATGAAAATTGTAACAAATTGATCCCAACTGTGAATTGAGGCAACTGGAAGAGTTCTACATTAGTTTCTAGCTTTTGCCGCAAATGTGAGAGTAAAAATTCTGCATAAAATGCCTTCATCAATTCCTTGAAAATCATAATTTGAAACATTTTGAATAAATTGAAAGACATAATTAAAAGCAGAATAATTTCTCTTGCCATTAAACTTTGGTTGAGACAAGAGTCTTACCACTTCGGGTGGAGTATTGGAATATGCACGTCGATAGATACAACTCCAAATTGGAAGCTTAAGAGGAACCATCGTGATTCAAATAAAATGTGAAAATTGAAAAGACTCCAATAGATGACAAGTTTCAAGCCCTCCTTCTAGCGCCAAAATGTTGAAGCCTCGAAAATCGTTGCAACAACATGGGGGATGACCACCTGGTCTGGACCTTAAAGCAACTCCTTTTCTTTTTAGAATGGTGGCTCTGACTGGTTCAACTAGGTGCAGTTACCTTCTGTCAATCTTCAATGGCTTTAAAATATGACTTTCATTCACCAATGGAGAAGAGACATCAGATCAACCCTCTTGCTGATCAGGGAAGAAAGTGATCCTTAAGCTGATTTAGGGCTTAGCCAATCCACTACTAAAGGTTTCCTCTTTGGGAAGAGGACTTAAAAGAATGTAGAAATTATTATAAATGAAAACTTATGCTAAGATGCAAGCAAAAGGAACTATCTTAATCCTATCTCAATTAAGCATATATAGATCTAACCCAACCAAGAGCAAGATATTTAAAGTATTGGGATTTAAATATGTCTGGCTTATAATGAATATCAAGCTAATGAATTAGTTCAATTAACTGACCTTAGGAATACCAAACACATCCTATTGAGACCTCTTAACTGAAATAATCAATTGACAATACTCAGGAAGAAGTTCAAAAAAATGATATTGATCATTTAATCAGTAACTTGAATAATTAAATAATAATATGCGGAAGAAGTTCACAACATATCACTATTCAACAAACTAGTTTTATAAAACAGATTTCTGAGTAAATAGTTACTCAGAAATCATAATTTAATTCATAAGAGTAGAGATACATAATAACATAAAATAGTCTTGAGGAGGACTTAGTGCACCAATATTAGTGAGTAGGATTACATCATTGGGTCCCATGAATAGGTTAAGATCCTCACTTGGTAAAAGGGAAAATGCCTTTACAACTTTCACTGGGCTAAAGGAACAAGAAGGGCTCCAAATGGGCTAAGTGTGGGACCAAGAGAGTAAGAGAGGGAAATGCATCCTATCATGACTCAAACTTGAATCACACACATAAAACCTTGAAACGACAATGAAGCGACACTTATTTTTAAGTGCAATATTTGAAATGACACATTACGACACTTATAACACAAGTTATGAAAATGTGATGTCCACGAGAAAAATGTGTGCTAAGCTTTTGGAATGTGTCTAGTGCATATCCTAATGATATATAGAATGTGTAAAGTAGGAGAGGGCACCATAACTAAATTTGGTGATACGCAAAGGTGCAACACATGCTGGAGTGACAACAACAAAAGTATGCCTGCAAAATGAGGAGAACTTGAAGACGACACTTGTGAAATATGAACGAACTTGAGACTAACACATGTCAAAGTGAAGATAATGTGAAAACAACACTTATTAAATTGAAAGCAAGTCAATATTATAGCTTTGTGTGTGAAACTGACACTTGTGAAACCTGAAGTGCGCAAAAGATGACAGTGAAAAAACTCACTAAAATATAAGTACAAACACAAACAAAGTGACTGAGACTGTCAACGAAAGTGTGCATTGAATGCAACATGAGTTTAACATCACATAAGAACTATCTTTATGGAAGATGCTATTCTTTATGGTGCAAAGAGTGCGCGCTCATAAACTCATCAAAGACTAGGCATGTGTGTGCAAGTGACTTTCAAAGTTAAAACTTTGGGAAGAAATCAGAAAGTTGTGACCTATACTTATAATACAATATTGTAACATGTAATTCTTAGATAATAATTTCAAAATGTTTATAATAAAATCAAAATATATAATCGATTGGTCTATAAAATCAAATATATTTAACGAACTTTGTTTATAAAATATTGAATTATAAAAATAACATTACAATTAAATTGATTTTATAAATTTTATAAAGTAATGTTTATTGATTAATAATAATTATGAATGAAGAATCATTTAAAAATATTTTTATTAATTATAATTACTATTTTAAATATAGTTTTTAAATTAATATGTATTTTTATTTTTTATTTTTTTTGTAAATCGGTCTTCTATTCATTCTTCAAAAGGGTGTACATCATTAACAAAAACATAGGTAGTCTCATCTCGACAAGGTTTATTGACTACTGCCAGTAGCAAGTGAAAGTAATATAAAATAACAGAATGTAACAAACACCACAGTTGAAAGGGCCAGAAGCACCATAAGATAAGAAAGCTACATAAAACACCTAATATCATATAAATTGTCAAAGGTGATGGATTTTGGGTTGTCTAGGGATGTTTCAGGAGGTGGAGGAGGGTGGAAGAGGCATTGCACATGCTCCTAAAAATGGGCCATCCAAGCCTCCACCCTTTCAACTTTCTCAGAGAGTGGATTCTGGCTGCGCCAGAACACCACCACATATTCCCAGGCATCTTGTTCAGTATTGTGATAAGATTTGCATGTTCCTCCTTCCTCACACGCTTTGTGGTAGATAATCTATCCATAATTGTCTAGATGAGGTCCCAATAATGATCCATGTAGCATGTCCATTGCTGCCCCCCTTATCCAGAATGCACCACCCCCAAACTTCGTCCTCCTCCAGGACAAGCAGACCCTCCTCGGTGTCAACCTCTGATGGTGTGGTCACCTTTGCCACCAATTGAAAATCTTGGGCCTCTACCTCCCCGAACCTCTGAACCATCCTTAAAATTTCTACTTGATCTTCCTCCCCCATGACCTACTGAAGCTGAGAAGCGAGAATCCCACCCCTAGAACCACCGCATCCTATATGTTTTTTTACTGAATGTCAGCTCCATCAGGGATAGGGTCCCACCACCCACAGGGTTTGCCAAATTAGGCTTCAGACAGGATGACTTGCACAAAATGTGAGGTTTCGACCTCATTCTAATCCACTAGAAAAGACTGACTGAAAGAGAAATGGAGGTATTCCGTCCTTCCACCACCACGACCATATGTATACTAATAGAGTCGAGCTATTAGGCACTCGGTCTCACCACCAACAACATAGAACTATCGACGCATGAGGGGAAAATGATACCTACCACCGAGTAATCCACCCACGATGCACTACACCACTAGGATGAAATGACCTTAGCTGAACAACAAGTGAGGGCACCAAGAACAGAGTCTCTCCACGCCCGAACATGCACCTCCCTACCTCAATTGCTCGATAGAAGAATTCCTCACCCTTTTTTGAACCACCCTTACTTTAGGATAAATAATTATCCCATTTATTGCTCTAGCACTCTAAATGTATGTGTACGCTTAACCAATACTTCACCAGGATATACCCTCACAGGAGTAGGAAGGAATGTCAATGGTAAATCCGCCACCTTTCCCACAACCGTTGTGCTTGCGACTTAGCAATTTCCCTCTCCAACCTCACACACCAGGATCCATAATAACACCATTCACCATGTAGGATTTCAAAATTGAGCCAGGCCCTGTCTGGGTTATAACAAGCCTCCTCCTCGTCCATGAATGCTCCCCTAATGCCACCACCTACAATGTACACTTCAAGCGAATGTTTCATGCATTCAAGGTTCTATACCCCCATTCTCAAGGTACTTGGAGAAGGCCTGGGGGCATGCCTTCATACTTGCATCGATGGGAGCATCATCAATCCCCACGTGGTTCTTCAGGGCTTGCAATCACATCGTTAAACACCCCCATCAATGATATGTATTTTTAAATTTAAATTTAAATTATTTTAAGAAGAGTCTTTTCGGTAGAAATCACATAGGAGAAAATTTTGCCGATGCGTTTCGATAATTATTTTTTTAATTTCAAATGTTTAAATTAATAAAAAAGAAAATGAAATAATAAATTGTTATCAATAATATTTATTTAAAAAACATAAAAACATTCTTTTAATTTTGTTTATAAAATTCATTTTATTATCAAATTTAAAAACTTTAATTTAGAATTTTTTACTATTTTTGATTGGTTTGTCAAGTTGTTTGTGATCCTGCAGGTTTGACTTGTGGCTTCAAGAGTTGTGACCTAGGGGCATATAATCGATCAAAATAACCTGGGGATCTCACCCGACCTAGGCCACACTAATCATAGGATGACTTGATTTCTTAGCATGTCTCCTCCCCCTAGCACAAGGCATAACCACCCCCCACAAGGTTTGATCATGGTTCGCGTCGCTGACGAGGCCCATGCTCAACTAGTCGTGCTAGTGAGACTTGACTATAATTAATTTAGATTTAATATAGCTTAAATAATTATATTTTCATAAAATCCAATTTATGACTAAAGTTATTAGAATTTCATGTAATTTAAATTTAATATCTTACCCATTATATAAAATGCCAACAAGACGAATAAAAAGCAATACAATTAGCATGCGATATTGTTAGATGTGATCACGATGATGGTGCCTTGTTAAATTATTATATTTGTGTGCTAGCTAATGAAATTTATATGTGCTATAGGTGTATATAATTAATGAAGTTGGTGAATTTGAATGTGTATTTTAGAATATATTTATGCTTGTTTTATAAAACAAAAATGAGTACTTTTTCATTAATTCTACACCTACTTGCGACATATACTCTGGAGAGTTTCAATATTGTTTTTCGTATGGGAATCTAGATTGTGATATTACATCTATTTACCCCATCACTGGTTACAACAAAGTCCCCAAACCATAAAAATAATCTTATTATACTATAAGTATACATGCGACGAAATTGGAACAACAACATTACACATTTAACTCTGACCATTACAATTATATTTGATTAGATACCTCAGAAAGGTGATTAGGCTCCATGTCCCTAGGAGTTTCCCGTGTTAGGCTCGTTGGATGATTGATCTGTAAAAAAAATCCATGATAATGCTACGCAGGGCTTCCATCGTGTCCTCCAAAGGACCGATTCTCTTTTGCTAAGCCTCTACTATTTCTACTAATGATATATCCAAATTATACTGTTGATACAATAGACCCTAGAAGTCATAACTTTCCGCATTCATTTTTGCACATGACTTTCGGCACAGGTCATAGACAGTTGAAGCTGAGGAGTTAGACTCTAAGTTGGAATCCATGAATAGAAGATGCCAAGATGCAAGCTAGATGAAGAGGAAATACGTTGAAACTGAGTTGACCTAAAAAGCACCACCTTTATTTCTTATGCGATAGATTTGACTGCTATCTAAACCGATTTTCTGAGTTGGAAATGGATACCCAACAGAATGGAAATATTACTAAATAACCACACTACCCGAGAAAAAATATCAAATTTTGCTTTATTCTGGAATATGTCTCAAAATTTCTAAATGGATAGAGAACTCCCTATGATGCACCAAATAAATTGGATAAGATATGGATTTATTTACCTCTGTATTAGAAGGAATATATTTCCACCCTATCCTAATACAATATAGCTTGATTCTTAACCCAAGATAATGGTACCATAGAATCTAAGAAGCCTTTGGAAGCTTGATAGTCAGGTTCCATTTTTTTTTCGATTGCTCACTGTTGGGTGCTATAGGGTGTCTTTAAAAACTCCTAATTGCCTCACATTAATCATCAACCTGGGTACATCTTTATGTTCCAAGAGTGTACACAATATATGAAAATGCTAGAACTATGGAGAGTAATGATTTGAGATAGTTTATTAAATTCAATACAACAATAAATGGATTAAATCACAAATCTCAAGATTGTAACTTCAGGAAAAATAATCCATCTAAGCATCAAAACTCAACCTTAATCAGAAACAAGACTCAATCTTAATCAAGAGGTTCTAATTGCAATCGCATCCACTGAGTGCCTATAGCAATAATAGAGCTCTTCTAGCTGATTCTAAACTACTGTGGAGGAATAAAGCATTCAATTCAATCAATAACGCTTCTATCTTTTAATGAACCAGAAATAACTCTCTCCTAATGATTAATTCAATCCACAACATAAGTAAATGAAATTGATTGGCATAATTAAGAAGCAATGAAATACATACACGAATTCCACACCAGTGAAAGTAAATCATCTGTAAAATTGTAAAGCAGCGTAATTAAACTTGTGGTAAAGGAAAAGTAAAAACACAGGGAATAGCAGTGGAATCCACTAGTGACCGGGCCCAAGCCGCTAGCGAATACTGCTTAACTACTTCAGAATATCACGAGGGAATAACAACTCAATTCATGTATTAATCATCGAATTCAAATGTCATTACAACATGCTGTCTTCTTCAAAATTACACTTTGTATATATGAAATTACCTCCTTCAAAAGGGTGAGAAGTTCCCTTGATTAGCAACTAAATTCTCTTATCAGACAACATTTCAACTTGTGTTGATCCTCTTGATCTATTCCTTGATTCGTCTACATAAGACGTGCTCCTTTTCCTCTGTCTATAATTTGTTGTTCCATCTTCTGAACTTCAACTGTTCCATTTGCCAATTTCTGCATAAAAACAACGAAAGTTAGCTTTGCTTAGTCGAACCATATCAAAAGCAATTTTATTCATTTCTCATTGAAGTTTTATCAACATCTTATTATATCATGGCACAAATGCATAAAGGAAGAAGGAAAAAGACAGTGTAATCAAGAGTAAACTTATACGCATTATATGGCCTAGCATACTCCCCTTCTTACCTTGTTTCATGTCCTCATGAAAAACAAGTAGTTCCTATGTAGTGCAGTTAGAGAGTAAGATGGAAAACTTGTTTCTTTATCAGACCTAAAACCGTGTTGTTGTATCCAACTGGAAAAGGTTGTTTCTTCCTGTCCTTTAGGCAACTCATAGTCGAAACGATATCCTTCAAGAGGGTACCAAATAATAGGGCTCCTATATCGACATCATAACCAATATGGTCCTTCTCTTAGGATAATATTGTTGTATGTGACCAAGCGGCTTGCAGTAGCTTTGAAGTTCCTATAGTTAAATGGTTCTCTTTTCATGACACTATTAGTTCAGATTTTCCATCTCATCTTGGATGCAATCAAGGATCTTTCTTGAATGGAGAGGAAATATGCCCTTCTTGTTTGCACGATTTCCCTATGTATAGGTCCAAAAATCTTAGTTACGTCCTCCTGTGTCATAAGCCTTTTGTGCTTAATAAACAGTTGCAATGGGTGAGTAGGCTCGCTTCTTACCCATAAATCCATTTCATGTTCTTTGCTCTAGAAAGAGTTATAGGCCTTAAACCACTTAATTTGATTAACTGCGAAGGAAATAAAAGCTTGAAACTGAATGTCCCCAACAAAAGGGCTAGTATTCTTATCTACCTATTCTTCTAATACAAAATTATGTAAATAAAATTCACAAATAATTCGATGAACTTTTACGCCATGTTCTTTACAACAACTTATAAATTCTTCAGTTTTTTTTAATTATATTGGTTTTCCGGCCTTTACGGCTTTAATCTTCAATAATAAGTATCTTTCCAATAGAAACAGGGCATAGTTCATAGCAGGAGACCTACAAGATAAGACATCGAATATAGCGAGAAAATGGTGTCAATCTGATCCATGACCTTGTCCAGCTTAATCTTTACCTTCTTCAGCCTTTCTTCCACCTGTCTAAACCGAGAAAACGTTTCATCCTATGTGATAGTCAACATTCTGAATTGCTTTTCCAACTCTTGATAATTATGTAGAGGAACTGTCTCATCCCTATATTGCTTTAAAGCAAGCTGGGCTTGTGTCAGTTCCTCCTGTAACTTCCAAAGAGTATATCACTGCTTGAAGGGGTGTCCTTAAATTTTTCTTTAGTTTGGGTGCTTGTGCTGTGAGAGCTTATGCTCTCGGTTTGAGTTCTCTTATTATGGGGGGACCAACCCTCCATCTAAACATTTGTATCCATTAAGTCTGCATGCAAATTTGTTTGGGTGGCTACTGTTTGAGTAAAAATAGGCTCGGTCTGGGTTTCAGTTTCCCTGCCCTCACATATTTCTGTTTGTGTGGCCACCGTGACTACCTCAGGAGTAGTGCTTTGGGCTTCTCTATTTGTAGTTTTGTTCAATTTCTGACGTAGCCTTCTAACTGTCTTCTTGAGCTTTTGGTATTTCTTCCTCAACTTCTTTAGTTTTGTTTCAGCTACCTGCTTTTTCTGAGGTGCTTTATTTGTAAGAACGGGTTTCTCAATACCCTATGTATCTAAGGGCTCTTGGTGCTCATCATGGGTGTGCTCCAGTATAATTGTGTCGCCAGACTGTTTATCGGATTTGAGAATAATTTCCATGCTTACGCCCTCTTCTTGGTTTGCAGCTTCTGGAGAAGGCTTTTTATGTGATTTTGCCGAAATTATTCTCACAAACATATTATGGATCACAGAAGTCTAAATTCTATAATAAATTCTATAATGACCAGAATCTCCTAAGGATTATGCTTCCATAAGGTTAGGATCGAGTGATCCTCCAGGTTGCATGTATGCATTCAATTTGCCAGGACCTGTGCCATCCCTTCCTCAAAATGCTACAAAAGATCATCTTGGGGGTTCATAGGTGGTGTTTAAGGAGGTCCTGCTTCATTGCCTGGTTCATCATCAAAATACTGTGCTCCCTCTTGTTCTGAGTCTGACTTATGTTCTTCCTCAGATTCTTGTTTTGAATTGGCTTCTTCTTTAGTTTTCGATTCAGAATGACATTCTATCCCCTGTTCAGGTTCAAAATTGTACTCTTCCTTGGGCTTGGTCTCTGAATTATCCTTTTCTTCTGGTTCTGGCTCAGAATTGCATTGTTCCTCTAGTTTTGACTCAGAGTCTTGTACATTAATTGGTATGGATGGCTCTGTTGGTCGTTCGGCGCTACCTTGAGGACTTACAAACATCCCCTGGGCTAGTTTTAACCTTTTAGACCGCCTGTGCTTATGGGGTTCAATTTTTGAGTGAGAAATCCTTTTCCTCTTCGGAACAGGGCTCTGCTGGCTCATTTCCAAGATTGCAGAGTTTTGGATTACAGGGTCTTGACTAATCTCTAAGGGTGCTATGAGACCATCCCATGTTAAGTTTTGTTGAACAAGATTATGGATAACAATTTGTCTAATCAAACCATGGTGGATAACTACAGTTTCCAAGTGCCTAGCCTGTCTTATTCTATCAGTGGTATCATGCAGCAATAAATTCAAGAAAGATGGCAGATTAACAGTGAGATTTTGTTTTAAAATAGCTAAGATTTTGAGTTTTCGTGGTCTTACCACATCTCTCCGTCCATCACAGGAAATGTACCTCTAGACAACACTTTCCAACTCACACCATGGTTCTCCTAGAGAAGACGGTTGGATGCCCTTTCCTTTTTCTGGTTAATTCCTCATCTACATCTCTGAAAATCTCCACCGCATCTTGCAACATTACGTGTTTTTTAGGCCATACAGTTCCTTCCGCCGATAGCCTAGATACTTCAGCTATCACAGCTTCTGATATTTTTTAAATTTTTGACCGGAGAATCCACAGTAATGGAGTTTTTACACCAACGTTTCGAATCCCAAATGGGATCCATCATCAGGGTAAAGAGAAAGATGATAAAAGAAGAGTCAGATGGAGGAAATAAATACTCAAGAGGGATGAATTTTAGAGGCAAAGCACAGGTCGGCCAGAAAGATATAATGAAACCTAATTTTAATTTTTAATTTTAATTTTTAATTTTTATGAAATAATATTAATTATTTAATACCTTTAAGACAAAAACTTAAACTGAAATCTAAATTACTATTGATATCTAAAGAACTAAAATGTATATTAATATTAATATCAAAACCTATTATAACCTAAAATCTATATTGATGTTGAAAACTAAAAACTAATATATATATTAATATTGATATCATAAATCCTATTAATAATTTTAAAACCTAATGACTATATAACTTAATATAATTGATTACTATATAATTTAATATTTATATAACCTAAAGATTATACAACTTAATATATATATATTAGAATTAAATCAAAAACCTAAATCAATATCTAAAAACTAATATATATCTTAATATCATAAATCAAAAACCTAAATCAAAATCTAAAAACTAATATATATCTTAATATCATATATCTTAATATCTTAATATTGTGATTCTTCTTCCTTTCACCATGGACAACCCATTCCGTAAATGTTGTAAGAATTCGATAGCAACATCACTTTTAGGGGCCTGAATCTTGGTGAAGTATGACATCCATCCTGCGCATACCAGAATCTCCCTGGTTCTATCCAAAATTTCCAATACTAAAGGTTCTCGGAGTATTGATTTTCCACCCATAATGCTTGAATTCTTCCTACAATTTCAAAAAGATTAATAGGAAAGAAAAACGCAGCAGAGAACAACAATAGCAAGAAACATACAACAGAGAACAACAATGGTGAGATAGAACAAGAAGCAGATGTAATGGCTAGGTTTCATTAAGCGACATTTCCCTGATAATTAATATTATTAATGCAAGGACCATCATATTGCCACATGCCGTTTCATCATGGGATACCGTAGCAACTTATGAAATCCAATAAAATAAATATAGTGCATGCAAGGGTGTAATGGGAGTCCTCCCCCACCTTCAAATGAGAGGTCGCCTATGACCGAATAGATAGGGATGTGTTGTTCTGACGTCAAGGCAAGAGGGTGAAGGGTATGGTAGTAAATGAGACAGAGTACGCATATCAATGGCAGGACGGCAAGAGGTATGGTTATAATGAGAGTGGAGTGTAAAAATGTAGTTATGAAATAAAAGATAAGACACTTTGGGTTGATGATAGGTTGTGCGAAAAAGGACAGCAATATGGAAAAGAGATGTTATACTGACGTTACCTTAGCTAGGAATGATATGATTGATAAAAAAAAACATTATCTCATGCATAAAGGTTGTAAAAAAAATTAGGGAAAAAATTCTCCAAAAAAGAAAGAATAAGAAGATGGTATTATAATGATTATTGACATTAAAATATCACTTCAATACCATAAGCAAAGCCTCTGCTTTAACAGGCGTCCATAGCCTCGGCAGGATTGCTTTTTAACCCTTATGAGCTAGGATCCTCAATTCATAAGTGGAAAATTCCATTGTTGTTCTACAGAAGAGATCAATGTGCTGGCGTGGTAACCAGATGACCACACCGCCATTCACTGGGATGTAGCAAAAGTTTTCAGTCTAACTCGTGATGAGACCTCCTGTTCTAAGGATATTCTAGTTGTCCAATGGATCATAACCCTCGTGTGGTAGCCATAGTGGGAATGCCACTTTTCTATAGCCTTATGAACATGGTAGGCTGGCTCTTAATGAAACCCCCTATCCTCTATCTGCAAACAAAATTTTACTATTGTTACATATTTTTATGATAAATAAAGGCAGTCTCAATACTCCTTAAGAGCAAGGATAGTGGGAAAAGTTGAATATGACAATAGAAAAAAATATGCCCATAGTCTTATTTATTATAGACAGAGAAATTTATAAGTAGGAGAAGTAGAACCAGCATGGTATTCAAGATGATCCATCAATATCAGGTACATGAGAAGACAATGCAATAGAGTAGTATCTAGATAATTGTGTCCCTTTTCTTGAAAGGAATCTATCATCAAGAGGTTGTCCTATTAAAGATCATAACGTTAATAATATTAACTCCCTTCAATAGGATCCATACTTCTTGCCCTCATGAAAGTAGTGTACTTCCTGCCATGAAAAGAAAACAAAATGGGGCTAAGATAAGCTAAGAGAAATCACACAAAAGGAAAAGAAGTGATGTTCAATACATTGAACAGCAACATAGTCGAAAGAAAAAGTGTTGTTCAAAAGTTTGAATAGCAGTGCCAAATACACAAAAAGTGTTGTTAAACAACAAAAATAAAAAGGTGTTGTTCAAAAGTTTGAACAACAAAAATGCGGGAAAAAGTGTTGTTCAAAAGTTTGAACAGCAAAAATTCGAAGAAAAGTGTTGTTCGAAAGTTTGAACAACAAAAACATGAAGAAAATTGTTGTTCGAAAGTTTGAACAACAAAAATGCGAGAAAAAGTGTTGTTCAAAAGTTTGAATAGTAAAAACACGAAGAAAAATGTTGTTCAAAACTTTGAACAACAAAAATGGGGAAAAAAGTGTTGTTCAAAAGTTTGAACAACAGTTGTTCAAATTTTTGAACAACAAAAACACAAAGAAAAATGTTGTTCAAAAGTTTGAACAGCAAAAGTGTGCAAAAAAGTATTGTTCAAAAGTTTGAACAATAGAGGAAAGAAAAAAGAAAGAAAAGAAAATCAAATTAGCAACCATATTTACATATTGTACAATGAAGAAATAACTTTTATCATTATGAAGATGCCGAGGGATTGCCCTCTTAAGCTAAAACTTGCATGGTGGGGTCCTCAAGTATCTACTGGTAGAAAGATTCTCTGGTAAATGGTTTTTGGTAGAGGTGTACCCAATGCCCATTTGCTTTAAAAGAAGAACCAAACCCATCAATGGTGGCCAACGTAAGGGTGTCATTGTCATGTACTTTCTTTATTTCGTAAGGGCCTAGCCATCTAGTCTGCAGTTTTCCAGGGAAGTTTTGGAACCTCAAATCATATAGAAGTGGCCAGTCGCCCTCATGAAATGTCTTTTTCTTAATAAGGGCATCGTGCCATTTGGTTCTTTGTTGTTGAATAAGTGCAATACATTGTAGAGTCAATAGTCAAATTTCATCTAATTCATTCATTTGTTGTAACCTATTAACCTAGGCTTCAATTAATTCCAGTCCTACCTCCTAGGCTATCCTTAGTGTTTGTATTTAAAATTTTATGGGGAAAATGGGTTCCTTACCAAATACCAACCGATATGGAGAGTATCCAGTAGTGTTTCTCCAAGTTTTGTGATACGCCCACAAGGCCTCTAGTAGTCGAGTAGTCCAGTCTTGTCTATGCAATGAGACTGTCTTCGTTAGAATAGTTTCGATAACATTGTTGGTGCTCTATACCTACCCGTTCGCCTGCGGGTCATACGAAGAGGTAATTATGTGTGTAATGTGATGATTTTTCAGTGTAGCAGCAATGTTGTGACCCATGAATTGTGGCCCCCCATCAGTAATCACTTCTCTAGGTAAACCATACCACACAAAAACTTTGAAAATAAAGTTAATAACAGTTTGATCTATTGCTCTTGGTAACGCTACTGCTTCCATCCACTTAGTTAAATATTCTGTTGCAACCAATATATACGATTTCTGGTTGGGTGATGGTTTGATCGGCCTATTGTGGCCAACAACAACCCCCTTCTTATTTAGTATTATTCCTAATGCTAAATAAGTGGGGACCCTTAGTTAAAAAATTCAAAAATCAATTAGTGCTTAGATCTCCTTTTCGAATAAAACTTACCATCATAAACTTAGGAAATCCCCTTGGAAAATCTAAAAATCTAAGTTTTATGATAAGGTAAGACAAAGTCTTTCCTTAGGAAATATCGCATCGCAAAAAAAATATGACAGGATACCACCTTATGAGCCGAATTCCAACATTGTGAGATCGCGATACGTGATAATAAAATATTGCATCGCATACATTATGCACAACTTATATTGAAACATCCTAAACTGCCAATATGCGATGATGCATATCGCAAATCACATTTCACAGAAAACATAATAACAAAGATTGTCATATATCACGTTCCTGCGATCTGCGATATTGTGATATTGCGATTTCACGATATCAACGACAATGCGATAATGCGATGTCATGAGCGATCAACTCAGCGATGCTATGATTCTGTGATGTTGCGATCTGCGATATTGCGAAGCAAATCGCAAAATCGATTCATCGCAGATCTTTCGGGCGCATGGTTCAAAAAATTATTCTCCATAAAATGACACCTGGTTATGCGCTTTAATGCTAATAAATGAGTTAGTTTCTAGTTATTAATGGAATATGGTTTCGTTGTTATTGAAAAATCATCTCACATAAGGTGGTATACTTTATGCATCTTCGTCATTTAAAACTTTCCCATCACCCTTCCTTGTCATTACTTTCACTTCACTTGTGAATTGCAGGAACTGAGAACAGAGAACGATACAAAGTAATACACAGGATAAAATGGGAAATAAAAGCAAAGCTTCGAGCTCTAAAGAGAAAGAAATGGTGCCCTTGTATACAGACACGGCCTGTAACAGAGACACAGGAATTGCTACGTGGGAAGGCATGTATAATCTGCTTGAGGAGGAGAATTGTCAGGCGGAAAGAGTCGATTTTGCGGACACAACCAACCTCCCTAGGAGCCTAAGACTCTCTAGTGACAAACAAGACAAACAAGGGCAATCCTTCTCTAAACATGCATTTACTATATGGGAAATCAAGTGTTTAGATCCTACCTGTAATCCAACGTTGTTGTAGCAGTCCAGCTCCGCTGACCCGGATGAGCTCCTCCTTCACTTTGAAACCTGCATCCACTAACAATCAAACGATTAAATAGCACTTGATAATCTCATAGAATAAAACATATTTAACACATAGACCAAGGAGTACATGAAACAACTCATAAATAACAAGTAATTGAGAAGAATGGACTCATTTGCATTAATAGGTAACAAAAGGAACAAATACAACCTGAGCCTTGGTGTTGTGCAAGTCCCTCCCAGGGTCCATCAAGAGTTCTCCTTTACTTTGACAAAGCTCACCCACTTCCAAATAGAACAAGCAAAGATGGAAATCTCTCCTCACAAGCTTCTAAATGGGAGTCCTAATTCCAGCACCATTTACCCTTAGAAATGTATAGCTTCCAACCTCTCTTCCTTCTGGCCCAATGCCTGTATTTATAGTGCTCAAGAGGAAGTTAATCAGGTCCACCATCAATGGGATAATCCCCTCTTTGGATGGGATAGCTCCCTTATTGATGGGATAAGTTCCTCTTTTGTAGGGGTACATGAACCATCTGGAGGCGCTCAATACACGTCAAACAACCTTCTAGAATGCTCTAGAAATGACCACAAGTAACTTTTTAAAGATGAAACTTGCGCATTTTGACCTTTACAGGGGGACGCACCTGCCCCTTTACATACAGAGCGTCCAAAGACGCAGCTTTTGTGAACATTGGATGCGTACCCGCAGGTAAGGTTGAGAGAACCTGCGTACCCAGAGATAAATACATTTATAAAGACTTTCTCTCTTTTTGGAGTTTGACATGGAGAGCAGAGGCATAAGACTTTCCTAAGAGGATAGCATGACTGTTGATAGAGCCATACTAACTGTAAATAGTCATGGTGACATTTTTTAGTGTAACAGATTGCCCCCTAAAGTGCGAAGCCTGTAATAGATTAGGGTTTTGTATTATCTAGGAAGGGTGAAGCGCTTTATCATTTCAAGGATTATCTCGTGGAGAGCCTGGTCAGAACCTGCAATTTTCAACACAAAAATACATGTATAAGATTATATCATCACTGAGGTAGGCATTCCCATACTCAGATCAAAACTTTAACTAACAGACTAACTACTCTGATACAGGAATGATCTTGCAGTACATCATAATCATAGACTTTTGTAGACACAGTATGGGCGCAGCCATCTGTTTATGATTAGTCTACTTAGATAATGAATACAAAACTCCTCGCAGCCTGGATGGTGGAAACTAGATCCAGGGTCTTCATTTCTACTTCCTGAATTGGTACGATTCTAGCCATGCGAATAAATGAGTTGATGTCGAACATGGTAGAAACCACTTGATTACCAGTCGATGATGAAAAATGTTAACAAGTGTGAGAGAGACCACCAGTAATGTCAATGGTTCTCAAAGTACCCAGTACAATCCATGAGATGTGAATGAATGAGTTGATGTCGAACATTTCACGGAATCCTTCGATCGAAAGTCAATGATGTAAACTGACGTCAAAGGCGAGAAACCTGCCATTGATGCATGCAGACTTCAAGGTACTGACGATTTCTAAGTCATCTCTCTAGATAATGTGCTGATGTCGATAGAAAGCGACCCGTTGCAGGCAAGCCCACAACACGAAATCATTGTTCAAGTTGAAGAAATGTTGCTGTAAGGACTGACTCAGGGATGGTCAAATGGATGACAAGTATTTTGCAGATGAAAGTTTTGCTTGCAGACCTCTTGAACACATAACGACACGACAGATGGCTTGGTGATGAATAACTCAAAGTTAATCCCCGGAACCCGGCTGAAGACTTTCAAAGTGGTTTGATCAACTGTGAGGTAAAGGATTTCCCAACCCAGGTGAATGAAAAGTGTTGTGTCGAAGAGTGGTAATAAAGTTTCTTCTGAGACAAAGGATAACAAATAGGCTCATTCTTCTCTCTTTTCCCCCACCATTTCTGGCAAGTACCTCTTTATTTTTAACAAGCTTGAGGAGGATAACATATGCTTGATTATAAGCTCATCCTTCGGATGAGTCCAACCTAGTTTTGATTCGAACCCTAGGAAGGAGTGGTTCGTTCCTGTTTGTAATTGAACAGGTCCTTTACTGTGAAATGTTTTAACGAGCCCAGTATAGGAGAAACTCGACGTTTTTCAATTTTAGAGAGTCTGAAAAACTTAAGAAGACTCCAAGTTGAACTTTTTCGTAGATTTGTGTCCCTCAAGCCCGAAAAAGTATAAAATAATACCTGGGGGAACCGCTTGATCTTGCGACCAAGGAGTACTTTCATAATTAGTGTCACTGACCTGAAAAGTAAAAAGCGATCAAGGACACGTCGTTTTATTTCCGTATCGAGTTTGAAACGACAAAAACCCGGCAATCTTTTCCTGATTTTACGGTCAGAAAAGAGCTATAAGGGGACCGTCTTTTAATTCCATTTTAACGAGTGTAAAAGAAACGCTCGGCAATCTTTTCATATTTTAGGAGTCAGAAAAGGGCTTAAAAGATGACTCTGATATTTTGGTTCGTGAAAAATTAGAATTTTCACTCTAAATCCCTTTGGCCTGCACAAAAACGACACATTACTCATACCTGTTTAAGATAGGAAAAAATACATTGAAAAATATCCTTCCATGGTGAAAAATGAACAAACCTAGCATTCATTCATCCAAAAAACCTATAAAAAGACTTTTTACCATGTCATTTTTACCATTTTACTGTTGAGGTTGAAAAAAGGGCTTTTGGCAAGAAACTTCCCGTGGTCGCTGCGGAGAATCCGACCGTCAGAATCGAACGTCGTCTCTTCCAGGTATTTCACAACATCCTCCTCTTCAATTTCATCCGATTAAAAGTTTGTTTTAGGTTTTAGTTTTGATTTTTGGGGGGTTTTGGGTTTCAAAAATCACTCTGCGGGGTACGCAGGTGCCCTTAGGGTGACCTGCATCCCCCGACTTTTTCCCACACAGGAAAAAGGTCGGGGGACGCAGCCCACCTTCAGGCCAGCTGCGTCCCGACGCTCTGTGTCCTAAACGCGAGGTGCGTCCCCCGCGAAAGGCGGAATTTGAAACCCCAAACTCCACAAACAACCATTTGAATTTTCCCAAATCAATTCTAATCTTCATTTGTTGGTGTGTAGGGCACTCACCATGTTGGATTGGAGAGAAAGAGAGCACGAGGACATTGATTTAGCCGCAATTAATCATCAACCTTCCATTGATGCCCTAAAAGCATGCGGACTATATAAATACTGGGCCATACCTGGCATGAGGGCTCAGGTGAGATTCTTGGAGTGGCTGGTTGAGAGATGGAACATTCACGAGCAATGCTTTTACATCGGAGGGCACCAGCTCGAGATAGAGCCCTCTGACATATACTTTCTCACTGGCTTGCCAAATAGGGGCGAGCAACTCAATCTAGCCGGGACTAGGCCGGGTGGCCAATCCCTTGCTAGTCTCCGGGCAGATTGGTGCACACCCAATGCGCACCATGCGAAAGGTGTAGAAATCAAACACATCTCTCTGTGTGAACTCAAGGTTATAGCTTTCACGGTTACCAGAATTTGCGGTACAGCCGCTTTACATATTGCCACCGGGTCCCAAATGCGGATGGCGATTGACTGTTTCCAAGGCACCATTTTCAACTGGTGTGATGCTGTGTCGGCCAATATGAAGGGCCAACTGACTAGGGCAAAGAACGGACAACTGAAGACCTTTGGATATGGGCCTCTAGTTGTGAGCTTTGCCTTAGAGAGAGTTCCGATGCTGATCCCTCAGCAACTCACTGTTGAAATCTTGGGTCCTCGGGAGCCAAAGCTGATACGATGGGTTACGGTGATGGCCCGGCATCCTGACGAGGGCACGACGGTTTTTCGATTCCCTGATAGTTATTTTCACTAGTTAGAGGACCAGGTTTTTTCGATCCAGGACTTTCCGTATGCCGGAGTAGATTTTCGAGGTGATCCAGACATGGTTCTTCCACAGGGAGAACAATGGGATGACAGAGGTAATTTATTTTTCACAAGTTTTCAAATTATATATTTTTTTGTTTTTTATATATATCGTCTCAAAACTGACAGTAAAATTTTTCAAAATGCAGATGTTGGTCCACGGCGCCCAGCCAACCTCCAGCCTTTTGAGAGAAGACATCCAGTTGCACCGGTACCGACTCCACAGGATGCGGCTGCAGAGTCACTAGCTGAGTTGGAGCAGGATCTAGAGCGTCTGACGGTGGATATACCTGAGACTACCATAGATGATATTCCTATCAGACTTCAGCGCTATGTAGTCGCAGTCCCTGGGCCATTTAGGAGGTTTTTGTGTAAGGTAGCCCGTGCAGTGGTGTCGTATAGGGAGCACCACCAGTGATTGGCTAGTCACTTTTGTAGACACATGTGACATTTTTGACTTTTTGTACTTATCATTTTTCCGATCATAAGGTGTTTTTCAACCTATGATCGAAGACGATGTATATTTTTTGACACACTCCTATCTATATATATATCACTATTACCGGCTTATCTTGTTTAACATATGTGATGAAATGTTTTTAAATTTACTTGCATGATTATCGTAAATGTCTGTCCAACATTCGAGAAGCAATTGCATCTGCTAATGTATTTAAAGACCTCGGAATATGCTGATATTCAATGTAATCAAATTCACGTTCCAAGAGACGCACTCTCAAAAAAAACCTTAATAACACAGGATTTCTAATGGCAAATACTCTATTAAGCTGTAATACAACAAGTTCAGAATCTAACCTCACTATCAAACGTCGAATTCCAAATGAAATAGATTCGGATAATAATTCAACCACTGCACTGTATTCTGCAATGTTGTTTGTTGTTTGACCGAGGCTTACCCCATGCATAGAAACTAACTCGTCAGAGGGCGAATAGATAACCCAAGCTGCGGAAGAGATATTCCGTGTACTACGACAAGCACCATCAGCAAATCCAATGTATGTTTGGAGAGGCGTCGACATCTGCAATATCAAGAGTAAAACCAAGATAAGCCAGAATAACGACGAAAAACACACTCTCTAAGCTAAGCACACTGACTAAACTAACAAACATACTAGCTAGAAAGAAAACCTAACCTAACTAAAAATTCTCCATACCCACCATTTAAGCATAATACCTCTTTAGGTAAAGTCCATTTCTGGGTTTACCCAAAGAGTCCCCATCAAAATCTACCAGCTCATAAGCCCCTTTTGCTAGCTTTCGCTTTACAATGTAGGGTCCATGCCACATAGGAACGAATTTTCCAGCACCTAGCTTATCGTTAGCTTGATCATATAATAGCACTAGGTCTCCCTTCGAAAAACTTCGAGGGGTCACATTTCTATCATACTGAGCTTTCATTCGCTTCGCGTGAGTCTCGATTGCCAATGCAGCGTCACGTCGAGTCTCATCTAATTTAGCTAAGTATAATAAACGTTTCTCCTCTTCGGAAGTAGCTGGAAGTAATTCGACAGCCATTTGAAGTGATGGGATTTCGCATTCAATGGGTAACACAGCTTCCAAGCCATAAACTAGCTGGAAAGGAGTGAACCCTGTTGAAGTTTTTACTGAGGTTCGGTATGCCCATAGTACCGAAAATAACATGTTGTGCCAATTCGACCGATGAATACCAATGGTTCGTCGGATCATGATAACCAGAACTTTGTTGATAGACTCAACCAAACCGTTGGCTTGCGGATAATAAGGAGTAGAGCTATCGTGGCGCAAACCAAGCTGGCTTGTAAGCTCAGTCATCATGATGTTTCGAAAATGGCTCCCATGGTCAGTAATGATTGCTTGTGGGACACCAAACCTAGTTATAATATGATTGAATACGAAAACTGCAGCTGTTTTGCCGCTTGCGTCGAATGTAGGCATCGCCTCGGCCCATTTAGTAAAATAATCAACGCGAGGATGATATACGCATGCCCCCCGGCCGAGTGAGGGTTACAAGTAATAAAATCGAGACCCCATTTGGCGAATGGACCAACGGCAATTATAGGGTGGAGAGGAGCAGGTGGTGCGCGCATCTTGCGATCAAACACTTGACAGTTGTGGCACTTCCGGACTGCAATGATACAATCTTTAAACATAGACGGCCAGAAATAGCCAGCGCGCAACACCTTCTGAGCTGTGGCATACCCAGACATATGACCGCCACATGCTCCAGAGTGACAATCATTCAAAACCCTCTCAGCCTCTTCGTGAGTTAAACAACGTCGAAAAACTAAGTCTGCCCCCCGGCGATAAAGTGTATCTCCAATAATTTTGTATTGCTGGGATTGAAACCGAATTTTCGACGTTCCGCCTTTGAAGCTTCAGGCCGAAAGGTTTGGGTTTGGAGATAGATGATTATATCCCCATACCACGGATCTAAAGTACTGATAAGAAACAAAGATTCGTCCGCAATGGACTCCTCTGCCACAGTCTCTGTGTCAGCACGCGGGAAATCACACATCAATTCCGCAAAAACTAAGGATTTCTTAGACTTGGACTTCTCGAACTCCAAGTCGAACTCTTGCAGGATAACGATCCATTTAGAGTACTTGCCCCCTAGCAGTTGTTTTGTCAAAATGTAAATCATAGGGTTGCAATCCGAAATGACTGTAGTTTTACGGAGAAGAATGTAGTGACGAAAACGCTGGACAGCTTGAACGGCTGCCAGGGCCAATTTCTCCACATGCGAATATTTTAGCTCAGTGGGATTTAAGGTCCTACTAAGATAATATATCACATGTTCCGCTCTGAATTCATCTTCTTGAACTAACACCATTCCAATAGTGGAATGCGAAGCTGCGAGGTATAAGAAGTAGTCCTGGTTGTAGTTGGGAGGATGCAACAACGGTGCATGGGTCAACGCGTGTTTAAGTGCATCAAAAGATTGTTGGGCAATCTCGTCCCAAAAGAATTGAGCGTTCTGTTTCAACAACCGTGTAAAACCTTTAGTGACCTCGGCGTAGTTTGGAATGAATCGGCGTAAAAAGTTCGCTTTCCCTTGCAAACTTTGGAGTTGGCGCAAACTCGAAGGAGGAGGCAATTTGATGATAGCTTCGACCTTCGAGGGATCGACGCGAATGTCGGCTTTTGAAACAACAAATCCCAGCAATCGACCCGTCTCTATACAGAAAACACACTTGTGGGGATTCAACCGAATTCGATAATGCCTACACCTCATAAAGATTGCTCGTAAGTGGACAAGGTGATACGGTTGCACATCATGAGCAGGAAAATCATCGAGATACGGTTGCACAATGTGCTTGATGTCATGAAATGCATAAGACATCGCCCGTTGAAAAGTGGCCCCGGCATTCTTAAGCCCAAAAGGTAATTTACAATAAGCAAATGTCCCCCATGGACAAATGAATGCCGTTTTTGGTTGGTCGGCAGGTAGAATATTGATTTGATTATAGCCCGAAAAACCATCAATAATTTGATCGATATAAGGCGTAGGATAGTTTTCTTTTGGACAAGCTCGATTTATATCCCTATAGTCGATACAGATTCTTATTGTTCCTTGTTTCTTGTTGACCGGAACAATATTCGATACCCAATCCGTTAACGGGATCGGATAAATGAAACCTGCTTTCAACAGCTTTTCGACTTCTTCTTTAATCACAGCAGCTTTCCGAGGGTGAATCTGACGCAACCGTTGCCGGACGGGTTTAGCATCCAAGTAGGTCTTTATTTCATTAACAACAATGGCAGGGTCGATTCCTAGCATTTCCTGATGGGACCAGGCAAACACATCGCGAAATTCTTGGAATAGGGCCTTGTAAGTTTGGATTTCATCTTCTGTACATGAGGCACCTATATGAATGTTCTCCTCGATTCCGGGCTTCACTGAAATATCAATGGGAATAGTGCGAGAAATATTCCCTAAATTCAACTCTGAATCAGAATGTTTCGTTGGATTCTGAGCGTCTTTGACATATTCAGCGGTAAAAATAGATGAAAAATCATTTTCAAAAATTTTAATCTTAGGTAAAAATGAAGATCTGTGATGGAGATCTTCCCACGGTAGATCGTCTACACTTAGGATTTCGCGAAGTTGTTCGTCAGATGACACGACTTCGGGAAACGCTATCCATTCTAAGGTTGAGGTGAAAAGTGATTCTTCACTGACCACATTCATTTGGTCGCTTTTGGTTGAACACGAGTCGGTAAAAGACATGACAGCTTCATAAGCAATTTCATATGGACTCAAAGGCATAGCATCACCGAATGAGTCTATCTCAGATTCAGATGGGACGATCCAAGGATCATCATAAATAATGTTTTCTGATGTAATCATATGAATTGATGCAAATGAAGGGTCTGCGTTGATTGGAGGGAAAGGAAAAGTTCCCAGTAAACCGGAATCTTTAACTAAACCTACGCCAACGTCCCTATAAGGGATTGTCGTCTTACCGACATGCTGGATACTCTCTGAAGAGGCTGGGTCGGATGAAAAGTATGTCAGCTGATCAATTGTCACGATCTTACCGTTATGTGGAAACTTTATTACTCTGAAGACCGATGAAACGACCGCTGTCATAGCATATGACCAACTTCGACCCAAAAGAAGGTTGTAGTCTAGAGGGGCATCAACCACCTCCACATCCAGACTAACGGTTTTACCTTCTACCCCTATAGGCAATTCCTGTAGAATACCAAACGGACGGAACCCACGGCCATCAAAGGCCTTAAGGATGGTCGGGGATTGGTTCAACGAAGGAGAACCAAGCGATCTCCAACATTGAATCGACATAATACACGTAGAAGCTCCCTCATCAATCACAGTCCGATGAATAGGCCTGTTTTTGACTATCACTGGAATTTGGAAAGCCATTTGATGGGGTAGACGCGGTGTACTATTTTCTAGATCGAAGATTATCAGGTTCGGGTCCTGAACATCAACAGCTCCGATAGCCGACAAAAGTAATTTTCGTTGTGCTGGGCATGATTGCAGCACTTCTAAAGCCGACATTGCTGAGGGTGAAACAGCTAAGTCCTCAACAATGTTGTAATTCTGGGCCGCTCTCGCATGTGGATTGAAAGCAGACCTTCGAAGTACACCCTTGGCGGGCGGTTTGATTACTAGATCCGGTTAGGTTTCTCGATCTGTAGTGGATCGGAACCAGGAGCTGAGGTTGATGGGTTAGAGTGAGAAGATTCTGCTTCCTTACCATCAACAGGATTCTTACTACCATAATCTTGCGATCGAGTCGCAATCCTCACATGAGACATCATCAAAATGGGTTCTTCACTGGCATTCGAGGAAGAACCTATCATCTTATTCTCCTGTTCCGGAAATGGATTTTTTAACACAGCAGGAGTGGGAGAACCTTTGACTATTTTCACAACCTCGGCCCGATGAGGGCAATCTCTCGTAAAATGATCCTCTTCACAAATAAGACAAGGATATCGAGGTTTGCGCTTTTCGTCATTGGTTTCCGACTTTTCCGTTTTCTCCTTCGGAGCCTTGTCTGCTTTAGCCTTCTTCTTTCCTTTCTTCTTTCCACCATTTTTTGATTTGGCCGTAGATGACTCTACAGCATGAATATCGGCGGAAAGTTCAGGAGAAGACTCTCCTGTCGGGGAATCAGGCAAAGTGATAATAGGAGTAGTTGAAGCCTTGGAAGACTTCTTCTTGCTCTTTGTATTCACGATACCAATCATACCATCAGCGGCATGAGATCCCGAAGGAGCAGCAGCGATTTGATTCGACTTTGGAAGATCTGGAATCTTCTCGTGTAACGTACCCGACTGAGTGTAAACTAAGTCAAGGTACTGCGCCTGAGCAATGACTTGCTCCTCAGTAACTACTCCGGCCTTAGCTACATCTTCAGTAATCTTCGGTAATAATGATTTAACAAACCATTCAGCTAAGATTTGGTCCGGGATAAAAACTTTCACTAGCCTTCTTCGACGTCTCCACTCATGAATGTGATCAGAAATATACGTGGACGTCGATTGTTTTAGTGAAGTTAATAACTCCGTGCCGTTATCGTATCTGACCGGCAACTGAAAGTGAGTTAAGAACGAGGTAGCTAACTGGCTAAAATTGTAAAAAGAGGCCCGTGGTAACTCAATGTACCACTTGGCCGCGAGACCAATGAGTGTACGCTGGAAAAGACGTAAGCGGATCGAATCATCCGAGATAGAATTTGAAGCACACCAGAGGTGGTAAGTCATCACATGATTGGACGGATCCTCTCCAGACTTACCTTCGAACTTGGGTATATCACTGGGCAACTTATTTGGCATTGGCGGCCAGAACGGAAGATATTGAATTGGATCGTTCGTTAGGCGCGTCAAGTCTGGTAAATCCAAAGTTGCGATAAACGGTAACTGCCGGTTAGGATCTCTAAAACTCTGGGTCACAAGACCAGTCCCAGGAGGAGGATATCCAGGATAACTAGGAACAGGAGTCGCATTTGGGATATTATATCCTCCTGGAAAACCAGGATTAACCGGACCGTACTGGGGTTGTTAAGGTTGTTGATAAGTGTACCCAGGATACGGTTGATAGTGGTAAAATGGCTGTTGGACAGCTTGCCCAGGTTGGTACTGTCCCTGGTACGGTTGTTGAACAAATTGAGTTTGAGTAGTAACAACCGTACTTACACCAGGCTGACCTGTAGGCATCTGGACCGTGGTTTGAATCGTAGATCCAGACAACGGTAAAGATGTCTGACGAGTGGTTACAGAGACAGTAGAAACCGGAGCTGTCGATACTCCAGAAGTAAGTGCGGCAGATGTAGCGGTAGTTGCAGCAGCCGTTTGAGATGGAGTACTAGGTGCAATTGGCGGCTGAGTAACTACCGGAGTTACAGAAGTTTGAACATTTGACTGGACAGTTGCGGTTGCTGGGGTGGACCAGAAACTACGGGTTGTCCAGCTTGAGGTACCAACTGTAAACTTGGCTGCAACACCTGTTGACCCTGTGATGGATCCCACACTAACATTCCGGGGTATTGACCCGTAACAGGTTGAGGATACTGAGATCCATAACCGGATTGAGGATAGGGTTGATAATTGAAAGGTGCAGTTCCCATACCTGGAACATATGACTGACCTTGAGGTGGTTGATAACCTTGACTTGAGTATTGACCTTGAGGTTGATAACCTTGAGGTAAATATGGATACTGGAGTTGACCTTGACCTTGAGGTTGATAGCCTTGAGGTTGATACCCTTGGGGTTGATACCCTTGAGGTTGCCATCCTTAAGGTTGCCATCCTTGAGGTTGATATTGATACTGAGGTTGACCCTGGGGTACATATTGAGGCTGGGGTTGACCTTGAGGCATGTATTGCACCATAGGTACATACTGACCTTGAGGTTGCCCCCCAGACACGATTGGTGTACCTTGAGGTTGCCCCCCAGGCGTTAACTGAGGTTGCCCCCCAGGCAGTAATTGGCCACCTTGAGGTTGGGAAACGGGAACTGAACCTGACATCATGTAAATGTCTCCTACACCCAATGGTATATTACCACTGTTTCCAGCTAATAACCCATGATCAATGGGTTGAGGAGATGCCCCCGCAAAGGTACCAGAAAGTGATTGATACCCAGTGGGAACAGAAGGACCGCCGTGTAAGAAAGATTCAGGACTTTGAGTAAACACGGACGACTGACCAGACATATTTACGTGAGTATAAATACCTCCAGGTGGAAAGGGAGTACGAGGTGTAGAAAAACCTACCCCTGAGTTGTCTAAATAATTGGTTAACGAAAGGTACCAAGTAGTACTTCTAGGAGGACTGTAAAAGATAGATTCACGCTCCCTTAGATCAATAGTAAGTTGATCTTCAAGGTTAGAGACGCCTATTTCTTCCTCTGGAGAAAGTTCTTCAATAGCAATCAGACGAGTAGGAAGATTTTCGGTGATAACTCATTCTACTCTTGCTGAATCTGGAACACTAGAAGTCGGAGTAGCAGGTTCAGATATTTCAGGTTCTTCGCCTGTATCACTAGCAGACGAAAAACTACCAACAAGCTCAGAAACTGTAACAACTTCGGGATTATAACCTGTCTCTAAGCCTTGGTAATCTGAATGGACTACCAAGGAAGATTCTCCTTCTTCAGGTGAACCTACTCTACTGCCACTAGGAGGAGTTACAAGGACCTTTAAACCTTCTAGATTACCGGGGTCATCTCGAGGAGGTGATCCCCTAAGTCTACGGGATCTTCTCAACAATTCGGCCACAGAAACAACTTCAGGAGACTAGCCCCGAAGTCTACGGGACTGTCTCGGTAATTCCGCCACAGCTAAAAACTTTTAACTACTACACACGAAAACAAAGTAAAATCTCAAATCAAACCACCTAAAGTCTCTAAAGAACCAAACAAATTTGAATCACACGCCTAAAGAATCTAGGGCGTCAAACCAAGCACAAACAATAGCCTTCCAGACCGAAAACGCTAGTTGGTGATGAAGCCCAACATCACCGGATTTAGTACAAAAGTGGCGGGTGGAACAGTTACCCCGGCAACCTGCTTAATGAATAGACCGGCACAAGTTCCTCCACTTTAACTGTCTCGAGTGAAGTGAACCCCCCGGAAAATCCAAGTGAGTCTAGCCGACGTCTGCTCCAGGTACAGTGGGATCTTCCCTCCACCGTCACCTCGGTAGAATCCTAAAGATAATGGTCACTAAGGTTACCAACCGCAACAAATGCACCTGGGGGAACAGTCTACACTCCGACAGCACGCAAGGGCAGAGTATCAAGCTCAATCCCCTTGCCGGTTCCTTGAAAATAATCCAAGGTTTACCGACAAGTGACCCCTGGCTCCTCGACAATGGTTAATCCGAGGTTTACCATTTGTAATACGTGCGTGTCTGGCGTCGTTCCCAACGAGGGGGGATTGATCCCCTCACTGGTTCGGACACGAGCTCGTGCCTCTCCTTTAAGAGGAGCTTTCCCAGAGTACAAATGAGACAATTGGATTTATCTTATCACAAGATAAGCTACTTGTTTGGTTTTGTTGTCTTGGAGAGTTAATTACTCTCCTACTCCAAGACACTAGCCTGATCTAAATTGGTGTTTCAGAGCCCTAGTAAATAAAAGTTACTACGTCGATTTTACTTTAAGCGTTAATTTTATGGTTTTTCTTAAAGACAAAAGGTAGCGGAAGTGAAACCAATGGTGTGTAGACTCGACTCAAACCACTACAAAGATGCACCTAAGATGATTTACGCTACTTTCCTCTTTCAATGAAATTCCTAACTAAGAGAGTTGAGAGATGCAAATTTTATAGAAAACAACTTTCTTAGTAAAGACAATCAAAGAAACAATTCTCTCTATCTTTCCAAGCATACAAACATGACCACTCTTTACGTGCACGAAAAACTCTTTTTCTTTCAAAACCCTTCAAAGCTACTTGAAACAAAACTTTTCAAAGGAGATGTTTTTGTATTTTCTCTTTTTTAATAAAGCATATAAATCTATTTTAACGAAAATCAATCTCAAAAGCTATAAAATCTATGAAAACTTGACTCACAAGCAAATCAAAAAGAAATTTATTCTAAGCAAACCTAACAAGGCAAAAGCCTACAAAGATGATTCTAGGTTGTTTTACTTGACCAAAATCAAGTCAAGGACCAGCTAATGCAGAATCAAAAGACTAGTCAAAACAAAACTCAAATCTTTTTGTTCTTTTTGTAAAATGGAATTCAATACTCAATCAACAAGCACTTCGAAATTTGCCAAAGAGACAACTCAATGGTAAGTGGCTCTCACAGGTAGACTTTATGACAGGTCTGACTTCTAAGAATGCTGACAAAACCAGAGAGATCTAAGGCTTGACAACTTCTACCGCCAAAGTCACTATAAGACCTACTCAAAAATCAAACCCTAGGGCTTAAACTTCTATGAAATCCACTAAAACACTCAATGCTATCGAAACAAGTTCAGGTGAAGATCTTTGACAAGAGACTAATGGATCTGGGCAGTAAAAACTAAGAAAAAGCAAAATCTAAGAGAAAAAATGCAAAAAATGGAATTTTCTTAAATTTTAGCAGGGGACGCAGGCAACCCGTTAAAACAGGTGCGGGCCCGCTCTGTGCACACAGCGACAGTGCGTCCAGCGACGCACTGTGCAATACTCAGAGGGTGCGTCCTACTGTAAAATTCAAGAAAAACTAAATTGAACCTAACCCTAAGCTAACCCGCCCAAAAACAAAGTCACAAAGCCAAAAACCCGAAAATAAATGACTTTTCTCAGAGCAAAGTTGCATACAAAGGAAAAGACTTTCACATCAATGGAGTCCCCAGCGGAGTCGCCAATTTTTCAGGTGGAAAGAGTCAATTGTGTGGACACAACCAACCTCCCTAGGAGCCTAAGACTCTCTAGTGACAAACAAGACAAACAAGGGCAATCCTTCTCTAAACATGCATTTACTATATGGGAAATCAAGTGTTTAGATCCTACCTGTAATCCAACGCTGTTGTAGCAGTCCAGCTCCGCTGATCTGGATGAGCTCCTCCTTCACTTTGAAACCTGCATCCACTAACAATCAAACAATTAAATAGCACTTGATAATCTCATAGAATAAAACCTATTTAACACATAGACCAAGGAGTACATGAAACAACTCATAAATAACAAGTTATTGAGAAGAATGGACTCATTTGCATTAATAGGTAACAAAAGGAACAAATGCAACCTGAGCCTTGGTGTTGTGCAAGTCCCTCCCAGGGTCCATCAAGAGTTCTCCTTTACTTTGACAAAGCTCACCCACTTCCAAATAGAACAAGCAAAGATGGCAATCTCTCCTCACAAGCTTCTAAATGGGAGTCCTAATTCCAGTAGAATTTACCCTTAGAAATGTATAGCTTCCAACCTCTCTTCCTTCTGGCCCAATGCCTGTATTTATAGTGCTCAAGAAGAAGTTAATCAGGTCCACCATCAATGGGATAATCCCCTCTTTGGATGGGATAGCTCCCTTATTGATGGGATAAGTTCCTCTTTGGTAGGGGTGTATGAACCATCTGGAGGCGCTCAATACACGTCGAACAACCTTCTAGAATGCTCTAGAAATGACCACAAGTAACTTTTTAAAGATGAAACTTGTGCATTTTGACCTTTACAGGGGGACGCACCTGCCCCTTTACATACAGAGCGTCCAAAGACACAGCTTTTGTGAAAATTGGATGCGTACCCGCAGGTAAGGTTGAGAGAACCTGCGTACCCAGAGATAAATACATTTATAAAGACTTTCTCTCTTTTTGGAGTTTGACATGGAGAGCAGAGGCATAAGACTTGCCTAAGAGGATAGCATGACTGTTGATAGAGCCATACTAACTGTAAATAGTCATGGTGACATTTTTTAGTGTAACAAGAATCCCAGAGTAATGGAAGTTATTGCTACTGTGGGCTCACATAGTTCTTCTGAGGCATCCATCACAGAGCTAGCTTGCTCATTCTTGCACCGGATAGCAGCAAGGCCCAAAATTCTCCCATATACGGACATGGTTAAGTGGATACTAGACAACGTTGATATCAGAAATAGACAGTTTAAGACTCAGGGTCAAGAGCTTACGGAATTATTATTTTTACAAATTTTTAGCTTTATATCCGCTAAAAGGAAAAAGCGCAAAAGGCGAAAAACACATCAAGGAAGTCCAGACCAAGAAACAGAGGTAGTTTCCTAGGTGCTAATCGCACATCGCTGAGAAACATTTCTCGAAAAGGAAAGCTGCTAATTGCCCAGTCACCTGCAAGCCCCGAAAATTGCAAGAAAGCAACGATAGAGACAGATTAGAAGCAGAAAGCTCAAGAAAAGGCAGAAGCAATCCAAGGGTTAACCAAGTTGAATTGGGATTATTACTGGGCATACTTGGTAAAGCCACATAGCCAGTGGATGACTCTTAAGTGTATTATCAATACGGCCGAAAAAATGGCGCCAGCTCTTGTCGATTCTGTTTTCTCAGCCCAGCTAAAATCAGAAGTCGGCCAGCCGACTCTTCTCAAACAGATGTTGCATGCGTGCGATTTCAAGGACCAGATACAGAAGTAGTTTTAATTTTAGATTCAATTTTAGTTTTAATTTTGTTTTATTTTCCTAAAATGAGGACGGTCATTTAAACCGCATCCTACATTTTTGTAATAATTTATTTTTAGATTTAGTTAGTAGTATTTAAACCCTTCTCATGCATTTAGAGAAGGGTCCTGAAATTTGTCAAAAACGTATCCCCAGAACATGCACTTGTGTACCCTCTGAGGAGGTTTTGATGAACAAATGGAACAAGATTTATTAATATTTGCATTTGATATCTGCTACTGATGTTGCACTTTTGTACTCTTAGTGGATGTTAGATCAAGAAGAGATAAATCATTATCGCTTGAAGCTCATGAGTAGGACTAGTTATAAATGGTACTTCTATCTCTTAACTATTTCTGCCCTTGTGTTAAAGTGATTTTCATGTTCATTTATTTATATATTGATGTATGAATGCCTTAGTTATCATTTGGCACTTTTGTACGGTGATAGCTATTTATTTATGCTTAATGTATGAATAGCTTACTATGCGATATGTTTTTCAGAACTGTTTCGTCTAACTTTTTATACGAAGTGGTTCATATTTATTGAATTCTTTTCTCATAACAGTTGAATAATATTTATTACCAGTTGTTATTTGAAATCATTTTAGATTGCATAAAAGAAAGGTTACACCCCGGGTTAGTGTAGACTTAGATATTTCTATTTATTAAAATGCAATTTCTATATTATTAGATTAGAGTTAGAGTAAAAGTATTCCATTTAGAAACTGTTAGTAAGAGAAATATCAGTCCATCACACACACACACATAAATTTGGAAGCTGGTCCCATATCTCCAGTCAGACCAACTATACCAAATGGAAAAGGAGCTGCTAACCAAGGTCCAGACTGGGTGGGTATCCCCCTTTCTGTAGACCCGACTTTTGGGGATTCAACATATTTGGTGCTAGAAGGAGGGCCTCGAACTGTGAATGGCAAGCAAACCTAAATCTAAATACCATTCTAAGGGTAAATCGCCCTCACCATCTCCCCCGACTTCTCCATTGCATTTAGAATCTTTAGATCCAGAGTCAGAAGTCGCTAGAGCAACAGCTGCTGCCACAAACGCTAACATTTCAGAACAATCTACCATTGAACCTCCTGAAGTTGAATCTTTGATTCACAAATTTCAGCCATTTTCTATATCTCCTCAAAAATCTGATAAATCTCAAGGCAACATGACTTCGCAATACAACCCTTCTCATCCTCTTACCAGGTTAAAGAGCAAAAAGTTTGGTGTTCAGCCAACCGAATTACCTCTACCTACTAGGAAGAGAGCAAGGAAGTCTCCTAAAGGGTCCAATAGTGAGACTCTTTCATCATCATCATCCATCTCAACCTCTTCACCGCGAAGTCAACCATCCACTCCTCCACTTCAGATCATTGTCCATCAGCCTACTGGAACTTCCTCAACTCCTTCTCAACCATCTGGAGCCATAATATCCTCATCTTCTCAACCGCAGGGATCATCTTCTGCGCTTTCCTCTGTTAGTAGTTCAGTGATGGCTCAATCTCCATGGAATAACCCAGGGGCAGTCTTAATGCCTGCACCCTTGAGTCAGCTACCGGCCCATCCTGAAAAATGGCTGCCTAAGTTTAATCTTGAGGCAGGCATGCTAGTCGAAGAACATATAAATAACTTTATGCTATCCATAAATCTCAATGGAGTTGTTAACGAAGATGTTGTTGTTCGACTTTTTCCTTATACTCTGCAAGGAACAGCCAAATCATGGTATTTCTCATTACCATCTGGATCTATTACTAGTTGGGATATCTTCCAAGAACAATTCCTGACCAAGTTCAGTGATGACAGGTCTACGGCAACACTGATCAACGACTTGTCTAACCTTAGGGCCGAGTCAAGAGAACCTATCAAAGATTTCAATTTACGTTTCAATAAAATCTTAAACAAAATTCCTACTACTTCCCAGCCTAGCGAAGAAGTGTGAAGTGAATGGTACATCACTGCTTTACCATCATGTTAGACTCAGTCTTGTCAGTCCTCTATCAGAATCAAATTCACCCAGGTTCATTTCTCGTCATCAAATGCCATTTTGGTCAAAAAGAGTCATTTTAATTCTTGAGTCCAGGGTTTTGTCTCTAGAAGTGTGAAATAACGCTTGCAGGCCAGAGGGAGGTTCAATAAGTTTCTTATTTCAAGAGTTGCATCATCATTAATGCTCACAAATATTTCTTCTTCAAAACTCTGTTTTGAAGAAGAAATCATCAATTTTTAATGTTTGTAATGAGTTGGTAATTTTATCATGGAATATTTCACGTGCAGCCTCTCCTGATCCTTTGCCGAAGTCCAAAGGTCATCATTCTTGCACGAATCAACCAAGAGGCTATCCTTCAATTTCATAAAATCGAAAAGGAAAACTTGCAGAACAGAGTTTGTATTAAAATTGAAAAGTGCCGAAGTTCAGTTGGTGTGCACAAATCGAAAGTCAAATCCCTATCATAAGAGACATTTCTGTGTTCTAACATCTCATTTTCACGCCAAATAACGTCAGAGAACTGAAGGGAAAACATGGAGAAAGCAAATTCAATGTTGGAGGTCGAAATTGTGTTGAAACGGAGTTGCGCGGTGCATAGGAAGAAGGCGCGGCGCACATGGGCCACGCAGCGCATGGGGTGCTCCTCCGCAGTGTAAAATTAACACTGGCGCGACACACTCACTAGGCATGGCGCACAGAGCCCTAAGGCCGAAGTTCATCATCGATTCATCAAAAACTCAATTTGTTTCAGCTCAATTCTTCTCCAAATAAGTCGATAGGGCCTGTTCAGTGATTTTATTCATGTATGATGTGTTTAGAAGCGAAAACATTAGAGTTTAAATGGTGAAAGGACCGAAAGCCAAAATTAGAATGCAGATATTGTGGAAGCTATAGATCAACAGACATCTTGACAGACAACAATATGAATTGGCAAGTTTTTTCACATGTTTATTCCAGGCAGCTCAAGATGGGGTTGATATACTGTCTCTGTCAATCATACCTAACAGGCCACCTTCTGGGATTGCGACTTTATTTAACCCAATAGACATGGCTTTGATGTCCGCTATGAAAGTTGGAATATTTGTCGTTCAAGCTGCAGGAAACGCTGGACCTTCTCCAAAGAGTATTTGGTCCTTCGGCCCATGGATATTCACAGCGGGAGCTGCTGCCGATGATCGTAGTTATAATAATTCTATAGTTCTTGGCAACAATATCACAATCTCAGGAGTTGGACTTGCTCCTGGAACAGATGATGATGATATGTACAGTCTAGTTGCTGCAACTCATGCCCAGAAGAATGGAACTGATGATATGTATGCCAATGAATGCCAAGATCCCAATGAGCTGGAACAACATCTAGTTGAAGGAAACATCTTGATCTGTAGCTACACAATAAGGTTTTTCCTTGGTCTGTCTTCTGTGAGACAAGCAGTTATGACTGCTAACAATTTGAGTGCAGTGGACATCATCTTCTACACAAACCCTTTTGTGGTTGGGTTTCCGTTCAATCCAGTCCCTTTGACGATGCCGGGATTGATCATTTCCTCTTCAGATGATTCTAAGACTTTTCTGAAATACTATAGTGACTCCATAACTAGAGATGAATCTAACAACATTGTTAAGTTTGGAGGAGTTTCCAGAGTCCTTGGAGGATTGAAAGCAGATTACAGCGAGAAAGCACCCAAAGTCGTGTATTATTCTTCAAGGGGGCCCAATCCGCAGGACAATCTTCGATGCAGCAGATATACTGAAACCAAATATAATAGCTCTTGGTAATCTCATCTGGGCTGCTTGAAACTCTGTTGGCACAGATTCAGCTGAATTTGAAGGCGAGAATTTTGCAATGTTATCGGGAACAAGCATGGCAGCACCTCATATAGCGGGAGTGGCAGCTCTAGTGAAATAAAAATACCCCAAATTTAACCCAGCAGCCATTGCTTCTGTACTATCCACCACTGCATCACTCAATGACAATCAAGGGTTACCAATTATGGCACAGCATTCCTACAGCAATCCAGATGCCGATGCAATTCCAGCCACACCTTTTGACATGGGAAGTGGATTTGTGAATCCAACTGCTGCCTTGGATCCCGGACTCATCTTCGATGCAGGTTATGAAAATTATATTGCGTTCCTATGTACCATAAATGGATCTGCACCTCTTGTTCTCAATTACACCGGTGTTGTATGTAGTTCAAACGTTGGAATTAGTTCTGACCTCAACGTTCCTTCAATCACAGTAGCTAGTTTGATCAATTCTCATACCATTGAGAGGAGCTTTCTGAATATAGCAGTAAATGAGAGTTACAAGGCTCTTTGGAGTGCGCCATTTGGTGTTTCTGTTTCTGTTGCACCCACATCATTTACAGTTTCACATTGGGAGACCCAGAAGCTTACAGTATTCCTCAATGCCACCGGTAATAGTACTGCACCTAGCTTTGGAAGAATCCTTCTGCTTGGAAGTCATGGAACGCCTTGAAACGGTTAGTCTGACTAAATGCGTGGTACCCAAATGGATATTTGGACTTCAGAACCTCATGGACCTGGAGTTACAATACGATGACTCCATGGCCAATGTTTATAAAGGACTGCAAAAAATTTCCTAATTTGAGAAGACTACAGCTGTCGCACAATGACAGATGTGTTGAATTTCCAGAGGAATTTGGAGAAGCTACAGAATTTCCACAGCAGAAAGAATGGAAATAATATAGAGCATATAGCGGCTATGAAATGCTCTTAGGACACGTTGGGAGATATGCTTGCAAAACTAGACATCTGGATGCTGAGTATAAAAAATTGGTTTTGATTCAAACGGGGAAGGTGATAAGTCAAAGCCTGAAATGCCACAAAGACATCTACCGTGGCAAAGAAACAGATAAAAGAGACCAACCGATGTTCCACACCGTCTGATGTGAAGCTTTCATCAAAATTTATTTGGAGAACGAATGGAAATCATGCTTCATCCGGTAATCCAGATATCTCCATAAATAGTGCATATACAAACAAGAACGTTGAATTAAAGGCTGAGTGTCAAAGAATATAACAACTTTCCTAATGTTGTTGAGCGCTCTTCAAGTTCTCCTGCTTGGTCTTCAAGAACGACTGTTGATATGACCAAGGCATTTAAGGGATTGGCAAATAATAAGGCCTCAACTATTGTCGCTCAACCTCATGACTCTACAGGTTTATTGGGAAATTTAGGATCATCCTTGCATGCTAACAGTTTTGGACATGATTTGCCAATGGCTGGAGATAGAGTACCTTCGGATTTGAGCTTGAAAGTTAATATGCGCCTAATTTCTTCCTCTTCACTTAAACTGGTGCCGGATGTTGAATAATACTATGTTGCAGAGAATGAGTTCCTGTCAAAACGACAATCAGCCTGGGAAGATTCATTTCGTTCCATATATTACATGTTTAGGAAAAAGACATGTGATACCATTTATTTTTGCACTCAACAGTTTATAGTCATGTTTGTGGGAGGTAGTTTAAATGCGAAATTGGAGAATACATGTGCTGCATATCTCACAAGATCCACTCGTGGGCTTCGAGCTTTTTTAAAGAAGCATGATATAGATTTCTCTACGCCTCTCTGTAGCATGGAAGTGGAGCACGCTACAACAGAGGATTTGCAGGAGCTAAACCAAGTACTCTGCGAGAAATTAGAAGATAAATGAAGGGAATAGCTGGTGAGGATACAATAAAGCATCTATTTGAAAGACAATATTTGAACTACATCGAGTGCGTAAATGTGGATTATAAATCTACAAGGAAGGAATCATTATATGATCTACAACTTGATGTTAAAGGCTGCCGAGATGTATATTATTCATTTGATAAGTATGTTGAAGTTGAAAAAACTTGATGGTGATAACAAATATCGCGTAGAGCAATATGGACTTCAGAAGGCAAGAAAAGGTGTTCTTTTCCTCGGTTTTCCCCGTACCACAACTTCAGTGAAGCGTTGAATATGATTTCATGCGAGACACAATGGTCAAGATAAATGATCGAAATGAATTTCTACTTCACTTGACTCAGACAGAGACAATGGCAAATATCTCTCTCCATATGCTGATAGAAGTGTGCGCGATTTATATACTCTTCATAGTGTTTTGGTTCACAGTGGAGGTGTGCTAGGTGGTCATTGTTACGCTTTCATTAGACCAGCTCTCTCAGATCAGTGATAAAAGTAATTTCTGCAAAATGGAGACACGTGTTGAGCTTAGCAAATTGCAGCTGGGTGCATTCATTAAAGGACAAATTTTAGTGGAAAACCGTTTATTGAAAATTAGTTTTTGATTCAAAGGGCCAGCGTAAGGTGAAGAGTCACCGTAGCAGAAAGATAGGAACCGATGGTATATTTTTAACTGCAGTTGCAATTCTAAGGGTCTACACTCCAGATTCTATCTTTTAATTGGCCATCAACAAACAAATGTAACGTTGCTCCTTTTTAGAGCAGACCTTTCCTATTCTCATGATTTTAGGTGAAACGACCCCTATTCTCAAATCGATTTGTTTTCCCATTCCTGAGTCTATTTATTGTATGAAAATTATGTGTAAATGGTTCTGAGTTCTGAGAAAAAGTGTGGGAAGAGAAAACCCAGCACTATCACTATACAGTTTTGACAGAGAAATAATTAAATGGTGCAGCTCTGATTTATAAGATTCTTGCGGTATGAGTTTTGGCATGTGTCTTTTTTTTTTTCTATTTCATATGTATCCTGTGATGTTTTGCAGTTCATTCATGATCGTTTCCAGCTGAATACTTTTAAGTGAGAAAGGTAGAATTTAGTCATTGCTCTGCCTTGAGGAAGTGTTCAGTCTTTATGTGTTTTCTTCTGCCTGGAAAGGATTCATACATTAATGCCCTTTTCAGCCTTCTTAAACAGTCTTTTCACCCCATTTAATTTCAATTCGATTGCTAAAATCTCATGCTTATCTCGCCTTATGAAATATCCTGTGCCTTTGGTTAAATCTTTGCTCATGCTGTCCTTCTCCCACACAGCCCAACAACTTAGTCATTAAATCAAATATCCCTCATTCAAATTCATTTACTAGCCTAAAATCATTTCCCATTTTAAGTCATCTCGGACTCTATTGATCATTTTATTGAGATAGACCCGGAGAGAGCCCTCTCCTGTCCTCGTAGGGCTAGCTACGAGGCTGAGCTTGGTTTGATGTTGCCTTGAACCTCGCCTTCCTTCAGCCTGAGGCAGATTCAAGCGCTAACACATCAAACATAGCAATCTTTGTTGATAGGGCTAACAAAACAACCTTAGTTGAAAATATGAAAGAAGTGATAGTAGTAGAGAAATGTATTATGGCCCTAGAAAAGAAAAATGTGATAGAAGAACAAAGATCTAAGAAGGTGTATTTCAAAGAAGATCCCAAGAAAAAACAACCGAAAGATCCATTCGATTTAGAAGGATTACAAAAAGTTTTGAAGACCATGTCTAACGAGATGGTCGACATTAAGAAACAAGTAGCAGAAACTTCTTCTAAAAATCCGTACAGGCCTTTTAAAAGAAATCCTTCAACTGATTCCAAACCCCCTAACGCAATCACAAGTGCTGAATTAGAAGAAGAAGAAGAGGAAATCGCTACCGAACAACATACCGATGAAGAGGAAGTTGTAGAGTTACAAGGTATGTGGGATTTCATCCTCCCAGATGAAGAGGATCAAGAGGCATTCACGGTCAGTACTCATAGCAGAAATCAACTTGATCCTCCTCAACCTACACCTAAGCCAAAGAGCTTAAGCTCGATGACTAAGGAAAAAGTTGCAGCCAAGAAAACATCACCTAAAGCGACTCAAACCAACCCAGTCCAAACAGACACATCAACTCCATCTAAAACGCTAATCGTTTTGGATGAAATGGAGTATAATATCATAGAAGATATGAAAAATACTAGGGCCAATATTACTCTTTTTGAATTGAGCAAGTTAAAACAGTAGCAAAAAGTACTTTTGAAAGAATTACATGTTGTACCAGTTGCACCTTTACTAGCCGTTGTAATCTCCGAAGCTTCCCATGACATGGGAAGACCTCCAACTAATGCGATGAATAAAGTTGATACAAATGATATTGCCTTAATTGGAGGAAGATTGAGATCTCATACTCCCCCATTTCTCCTTACTTATGAAATTTTCAATAAAAACGTGCATAATTGCTTAGTCGATTCTGGAGCTTCATCGAATATTTTACCAAGATCAATATGTGCAAAATTGAACGTTCAACCATAGAAATCCATTGTGCACATAGTTTAGCTAGATTGATCGCAAGTTGAAGTGATTGGCGAATTAAATCAGGTTACCATAAGGTTGTCATCCAACCCAAAGGTATGTCAAGTTATCGACATTTTAGTTGCTGATATTCCAGAATTTTATGGCTTAATTCTTAGCAGAGACTAGTCAGAAAAACTTCATGGATACTTTGCAACTGACTGGTCGCATATGTGGCTCCCTTACAATGGTAAACCCAACCAAATAAAAGTTGAACGCGAACGACATCATAAATAAATAGTAACAGAACTCGAGGGAGAAAATGAACCAGTAGCATATAATTCTAACATCATCGGCAACTATTCAGTAGATTTTTTCCTAGGAAACTTTAATGCTCATACTTCACCTTACTTAGAACATTCTGTTTTATCTCAAGTAGAAAATTTCTCTCAAACAGATAGTTCTAAATGTATTAATTCTATAGATAGTCCTGTAAATAAATCTTTGTTTTGGAAACTATTTTTTGATGGTTCTAAGTCTAACGAAGGAGCAGGAGCAGGGTGTGTGTTAGTAAGCCCAGAGGGAGATAAAACTATGCTAACTTGTAGACTCGAATTTGATTGCACCAACAATACCGCAGAATACGAGGCTTTAATCCAAGGACTATACAAGGCAATCAGATTAGACGTCAAATACCTTCAAGTTTTCGGAGATTCTGAAATTGTAATCAGACAGGTACGTAACACTATACACTGTTTATCAGGTCATTTAAAGCATTACCAATATTTAGTTCAATATCTGACTGAACACTTTATAGCATTTAATATTTCATCAATTCCTAGACTCTAGAATGCTAGCGCAGACCTCTTAGCCAACGTAGCTTCCAAGATCATTCCTTCAGAAGATTTTAGCCCTGACCGATTTTCAATTGAGTTAAATTTTAGACCATCTATTCCTGATAACATTACCAATTGGAGGATTTTCAACAACGATCCTGATATCGTGAGTTTTCTCACATCTGAAGGATCCTACACCAATCAAATAATTGACGAAGACCAACATGACCAACAATTGCAATAGGATAGTACTAACAATGCTATACCTAAATCAATAGTCAAATTAGAAGACCTTTATGATTTGAAAGATCGATTCAAAAGATCTACCAATTCAAAACTCCAAAGTTCAAATTTGAATTATGAATTAGTAAATCTAGGAACTGAGGCCAAATTACAGAATATCAACCTAGGCATTGGCCTAGCCCCTGAAGAAAAATTAGCGTATATTTGTCTCTTGAGACAATACAAAAGTTTCTTTGCTTGGAATTATGATGAACTCAAAACATACGACACCTCCATCATCCAACATACTATCCCAATGAACGATAATGAAAAACTTGTCCAACAAAAGTTGAGAAAAATCCATCCCAATTTAGAAAATCAGATCAAAACTGAACTCACTAACTTATTGAAAGCCAAAATAATATTTCCCGTTAGAAATTCTAAATGGGTCTCCAATATGGTGCCTGTTAGAAAGAAAAACGGAGATATTAGAATCTGCATTGACTTTCGAAATCTTAACAAGGCCTGCCAAAAGGATAATTTTCCTTTGCCCCCCATGGAACAAATACTGCAGGCAGTCGCAGGCTCAGAATTAATGTCATTCTTGGATGGATTCTCAGGATACAATCAAGTGTTGGTACATCCCGATGATCAATTAAAAACTACATTTAGAACTAAATGGGGCACATACGCATATCAAAAGATGCCATTTGGATTGATTAACGCAGGTGCCACATTTCAGAGAGCCATGGACATCGCATTCAAGGGGTTAGTTAATAAATCAGTGGTGATCTATTTGGATGATATAACTGTGTATTCCAAGAAACGAAACAACCATCTCAGAGATTTAAAACAAATCTTCCAACATTCTTTAAGGTATGGGATTTCACTTAACCCGAAAAAATCCTTTTTTGCGTTAAGTGAAGGAAAACTCCTAGGATTCATAGTGTCAAAATCTGGAATTCACATTGATCCTGACAGAATCAAGGAAATTTTCGCAGTACCCTTACCTCACAACAAGAAAGCCATGCAATCTTTCCTTGGCCAGATTAACTTTGTAAAGAGATTTGTTCTAGACTTTTCAAGAATCGTGTCTGCTTTACAAGCAATGATTAAAAAGAATGTAAATTTTAAATGGGGCCAAGACAAACATGAGGCATTCAATCTGATCAAACAAGCAATAATTAATGCTCCATCTTTAGCCACTCCAAATTTTTCCGATCCTTTTATTTTGTATACATTTGCCTCGGATAAATCATATGCTGCGATACTCACTCAAGCAAATCAAGAAAAGGTGGAAGCCCCAATTGCTTTTTTCAGTTCCAATTTACAAGGAGCTGAGTTGAATTATTCAGATGTGCAGAAATAAGCTTATGCTATTTTCAAAGCAATTAAATATTTCAGACCTTTTTTACTCAAAACACATACCAAAATCATAGTATCATTTCCAGCGGTAAGAAATCTTCTAGTACAGAAGGATGTGGGTGAGAAAAGGGCTAATTGGGTTACAGCCTTGCAGGAATATGATGTAGAAATCAAACCAGCAAATATTGTAAAAGGTCAAGGCTTTTGCAAAATGCTGGCAGGAGCATCGCTAATGTCCGAAAATCCATCTGCAGAGGTACAAGTGTACGAGGTAAGCCTAAACGATGTTGAGTCATTATACGCTGATATTATTTATTATCTAAAGAATGGATATGCTCCTTCAAATCTCGACCATACCAAGAAAAGAGCTCTAAGGTTAAAAGCCAAACAATATCAACTCGTGAATGACGTTCTTTTGAGGATAAATTATGATTTTGTTCTCCTTAGATGTCTTGAGAAATCTGAAGCTGAAAAAGTCTTGCAGGAACTCCACGATGGGCCAGCAGGCGGACACTACGCTGGAGACGCTACTGCTCACAAAATTTTACGCGCAGACTATTACTGGCCTACATTATTCAAAGATGCACATAACTACGTAAGGAAATGTCAAGTCTGTCAAACTGCTGCTGGGAGGCAAAAGAAACCATCCTTGCCACTGCAACCAGTTAACATTGAACAACCTTTCGATCAGTGGGGATTAGACGTAATAGGTGAGATCGTTCCTCACTCTTCTAAGAAACATAGATATATCCTTACAGCAATAGATTACTTTACTAAATGGGTAGAAGCAGTTCCACTCAAGACGGATAACACTGAAAATATCATCGAGTTCATAGATCAGTTCATAATCACCAGGTTTGGGTTGCCTTTTTCTTTAATGTTTGATAATGCATCATATTTTTCGGGTAATGCAATGACTCAATTTGCACTCAAAAGGGGTTTCAAGATTAAATACTCTGCCAATTATTACCCACAAGGGAATGGGTTAGCTGAATCTAAAAATAAGAACTTAATTAGAATCATTAAGAGAACCATTGACCAAAATCATAAAAATTGGCATAAGTCTTTAATATATGCTTTATGGGCAATAGAATAAGGCAGAAAGCCTCTATCAACACTTCTCCCTTTAATTTAGTTTATGGGAAAGAAGTGGTTCTTCCAACATATCTGGAGATTCCTTCTTTAGCCTTAGTTCAATATATTGATGAAGCACCAGCTTCTTCCTTACAACTAAGGCAGGAGGAATTAATTAAGTTAGAAGAACAATGAAAACGGGCTAAGATAACTCATGCTCATCACCAAGCATTAGTAAAAGCCTCTTTTGATTCCAATATGATATCCAGAAAATATTTTCAAATGGGAGATCTAGTTTTAAAATGGGACAAGGCTCATGAGGAAAAAGGAAAACATACAAAATTTCAAAGAATGTGGCTTGGTCCTTTTCAAATCATAGAAGTCATAGGTCCGTCTACCTTCATGTTACAAGATTTAACAAGGAAAAGAGATTCTTTACCTGTTAATGGTCAGGTTCTTAAAAAATATTTTCCATAGAAGATCATTCTTCTATTTTTGTAGAAGTAATTGTTTTTATTTTCATAATAAAACCAGTTGTAAATGGTTACATTTGAGATTCACGAAAAAGACACAAATTCTCTTCTAGATTTTGTTTTTTCACTTGTATAAATAGAATTCTTTTTGAAAAATTAATCATTACTATTGAAAGATACAGTTAAAGACTCTAGACCTAGAAATGATATTAGTTTCAACTTTGTAAATTTTGACGAAAAGCCACCTTTAGTTAGAAATTGTTTTATTTCAGTCCAATGAAAGGTATCAATAACAAAATAAAGATTCTCTGTAGAAAGGCTCTTTCCAAAAAACTCTATCATTGTCGTCCAGAGCTGTCTTAAGGAAACAATGACTTCCTCCCCATCTAGGAAACTACAATATTCAGAGAATGATCCAAAGATACACTTTAACTTAAAGAGTAAGAGGTCTCATCACGAGCCAACTTATCATGATCATAGATATTATAGCTTGTTGACTTTGCCATTAGTGCATACCACAACAGGGCAATGACTCAAGATTGTTGCAATCAAAAGACAAGGGGTCTCATCACGAGCCAGCTTGTTTAGCAAAATTATAAGTCAGTGAATGACTGTGTCATGAATTGGATACCAAACCAAGACATTGTTCTTTAAGGATAAAAATAAAATGAAAGCAAAAGTGTGGAAATGGATTTTTCTTTGAAAATTGTAAATTTCTCTAAGTAGGATACAGGATCATTGCTGGGTAACAGGTAACCCTGTCGAAGCTATAAATGCTTGCTAGCAGCAGAGGCTCTACCTACGACAAATGAGCATATTTAAAACAGATTTACAGAGAAGACTTTGTTTTTATCTTTATAAGCCAAGTAATGACTGATGTAGATACAAAGGCTAGCTTGAGGGAGTAAATAATCAAAGCTAGGAAAAAGAAGAAACGAAATATCATTGATAGGCAAAAGCATAATGTACCTAGTCTTTCTATAGTAAAGTTTAATTTTCTGGAAAATTTTCTATTTTAGAAGTTTTGAAAATTCAAAAGAGCAACAGAGATAACTGGTTCTCCCAAGTGAATTGCCAATTGTTGTGGCCAGCAACAACCCCCCTTCTTATTTAGTATTATTCCTAATGCTAAATAAGTGGGGACCCTTAGTTAAAAAATTCAAAAATCAATTAGTGCTTAAATCTCCTTTTCGAATAAAACTTACCATCATAAACTTAGGAAATCCCCTTGGAAAATCTAAAAATCTAAGTTTTATGATAAGGTAAGACAAAATCTTTCCTTAGGAAATATCACATCGTAAAAAAAAGATTACAGGATACCACCTTATGAGCCGAATTCCAACATTGCGAGATCGCGATATGCGATAATAAAATATCACATCACATACATTAAGCACAACTTGTATTAAAACATCTTAAACTGCCGATATGCGATGATGCATATCGCAAATCACATTTCGCAGAAAACAGAATAACAAAGATTGTCATATATCACGTTCCTGCAATCTGCGATATTGCGATATTGCAATTTCGTGATATCAGCGACAATGCGATAATGCGATGTCACGAGCGATCAACTCAGTGATGTTATGATTCTGCGATGTTGCGATCTGTGATATTCCGAAGCAAATCGCAAAATCGCTTCATCGCATATCTTTCGGGCGCGTGGTTTAAAAAAGTATTTTCCATAAAATGACACTTGGTTATGTGCTTTAATGCTAATAAATGAGTTAGTTTCCAATTATTAATGGAATATGGTTTTGTGCTTATCGAAAAATCATCTCACGTAAGGTGGTATAGTTTATGCATCTTCGGCATTTAAAGCTTTCCCATCACCCTTCCTTGTCATTATTTTCACTTCACTTGTGAATTGCAGGAACGAAGAACAGAGAACGATACAAAGCAATACGCAGGATAAAATGGGAAAGAAAAGCAAAGCTCCGAGCTCTGAAGAGAAAGAAATGGCGCCCTTGTATACAAACACAGCCTGTAACAGAGACACAGGAATTGCTACGTGGGAAGGCATGTATAATCTTCTTGAGGAGGAGAATCCCAGAGTAATGGAAGTTATTGCTACTGTGGGCTCACATAGTTCTTCTGAGGCATCCATCACAGAGCTAGCTTGCTCATTCTTGCACCGGATAGCAGCAAGGCCCAAAATTCTCCCATATACAGAGATGGTTAAGTGGATACTAGACAACGTTGATATCAGAAATAGACAGTTTAAGACTCAGGGTCAAGAGCTTACGGAATTATTATTTTTACAAATTTCTAGCTTTATATCTGCTAAAGGGAAAAAGCGCAAAAGGCGAAAAAACGCATCAAAGAAGTCCGGAGCAAGAAACATAGGCAGTTTCCGATGTGCGATTAGTGCCTAATCGCGCATCGCTGAGAAAAATTTCTCGAAAAGGAAAGCTGCTAATTGCCCAGTCACCTGCAAGCCCCGAAAATTGCAAGAAAGCAACGATAGAGACAAATTGGAAGCAGAAAGCTCAAGAAAAGGCAGAAGCAATCCAAGGGTTAACCTAGTTGAACTGGGATTATTACTGGGCATACTTCGTAAAGCCACATAGCGAGTGGATGACTCTTAAGTGTATTATTAATACGGCCGAAAAAATGGTGTCAGCTCTTGTCGATTCTATTTTCTCAGCCCAGCTAAAATCGGATGTCGGCCAGCCGACTCTTCTCAAATAGATGCTGCATGCGTGCGATTTCAGGGACCAGATACATAAGTAGTTTCAATTTTAGATTCAATTTTAGTTTTAATTTTGTTTTATTTTCCTGAAATGAGGATAGTCATTTAAACCACATTCTACATTTTTGTAATAATCTATTTTTAGATTTAGTTAGTAGTATTTAAACCCTTCTCATGCATTTAGAGAAGGGTCCTGAAATTTGTCAAAAACTTATCCCCATAACTTGCACTTATGTACCCTCTGAGGAGGTTTTGATGAATGAATGGAACATTATTTATTGATATTTGCATTTGATATCTGCTACTAATGTTGCACTTTTGTACTCTTAGTGGATGTTAGATTAAGAAGAGATAAATCATTATCGCTTGAAGCTCATGAGTAGGACTAGTTATAAATGGTACTTCTATCTCTTAACTATTTCTGCCCTTGTGTTAAAGTGATTTTCATTTTCAGTTATTTATATATTGATGTATGAATGCCTGAGTTATCATTTGGCACTTTTGTACGGTGATAGCTATTTATTTATGCTTAATGTATGAATAGCTTATTATGCGATATGTTTTTCACAACTGTTTCGTCTAACTTTTTATACGAAGTGGTTCATCTTTATTGAATTCTTTTCTCATAACAGTTGAATGATCTTTATTACCAGTTGTTATTTGAAATCATTTTAGATCGCATAAAAGAAAGGTTACACCCCGGGTTAGTGTAGACTTAGATATTTCTGTTTATTAAAATGCAATTTCTATATTATTAGATTAGAGTTAGAGTAAAAGTATTCCATTTAGAAACTATTAGTAAGAGAAATATCAGTCCATCACACACACACACACATAAATTGGGAAACTGGTCCCATATCTCCAGTCAGACCCACTATACCAAACGGAAAAGGAGCTGCTAACCAAGGTCCGGACCGGGTGGGTATCCCCCTTGTTGTAGACCCAATTTTCGGGGCTTCAACATGGCCCAACAAAATCTAATGCCCAACACTCAAAAGGTTCCATCACCAGCTGTGGATGCAGGGGCATTTGATCAGATTGCCCAGGGCGGCCCATCCTTTGGCAGTTATCGCCTGCCTGAGCAAATTTCTTAGCATCCTTAAAAAAAGTGGGCCAGTAGTAGCCTATCCGTAGAATTTTATGTCCAATTCTGCGGTCTGCAAAGTGTCCACCGCAAGGTCCTTCATGGCAAGCTTTTAGGATATCATAAATTTTGTCCTCCCTGATGCCCCTAGGGATGTGCATATCAGCCCCTGTGTGGAAAAGATATTTGCCAATCCAGGAGAAACGATTTTTGCGCTACACAATCAATTTCCTTTCTCTGGACATTAGATGTTTGGGTAATTTTTGCACTGCTAAGTAATTCGCCACATCTGCATACCATGGTGTTTTTATGGCCACAACAAACAAATGTTCATCTGGGAACTGATCCTCCACCGCGATTGTATCGTTTGTTCTTGGTACTCAGGAGAGGAAGTCTGCAACAAAGTTCTCCTTCCCTGGTCGATCCCTTATAGTTATGTCAAATTCCTATAAAAGTAGTAACCAACGTGTCACTCTTCCATTTGTGATAGGTTTTTTTGGCTAAATATTTAATAGCAGATTGGTCAGTATACAAAAAGACAGGATATCCAGTTATATAGTGTCTAAATTTGTTTATAGCATAAATAACAACTAGAAACTCTTTTTCGGTGACTGTATAGTTCAACTAAGTAGGAGTTAGGTTTTTGCTGATGTAATATATAGAGTAGGGTTTCTTGTATTCTTGGCTAAGAACAACTCCAATAGATGTATCTAATGCGTCTGATGAAATCTGGAAAGGTATATCCTAGTTCGGACTTGTAATATTGGTGTTGTCGATACTAATCGTTTAAGATCTGTGAAGGTAGTGTCACATTTATCAGCCCATATAAAATCAACATTCCCTATCAAGACATATAAAGGTGCAGAAATGTGCGAAAAATTATTTATAAATCTATGATAATATCCGGCAAATCCCAAAAAACTACGTACGTCTGTTTGAGTGTAGGGGGTAGCTAATAAGAGGATTACATGTATCTTTGTTGCATCTACCTGAATTCCAGCTGCTGAAATGTAATGACCCAGAATCAGGCCCTCTGTCATCATCATATGACCTTTCTCATGACTCAAGCATAGCCTAGTAGTAATACACCGTTCTAGGACTTTCTCCAATATATGCAATGCTTGATCAAAGTCATCCCCGTAGGGTGTAAAATCGTCCATGTACACCTCCAATCCTTCTGTTAGCACCTAAATCTGCCTTAGGCTGAAGGAAGGCAAAAATTAGGGTAACCACAAACCACGCTCAGTCTGGTAGCTAGCCCTACCAGAGCAGGAGAGGGCTCTCTCTGAGTCACACTCAGCAAATGGATAAGAAAAATGGTCTCAGATGACTTACAATGCGATGTTTACCTTAGGCTAGTAAGTGAAAAAGGATTTTGGAAAATATTTTTTAAGTGACTGAACTTCTGAGATGTATATGGGACTGGCGCTCAGCAAAGAACAGAGAATTGAGAATGAAGGCACAGATTATTTCGTGAGGCAAGGTAGGCAGGAAGCGCAACAATTTCAACTTAAGGTGACATGGAATGGAAAGATTGTTGAAGATAGGGAAAAGGGCATGGTCGCATGAATCCTTTTCAACAGAAGAATAACACTGCACATGAAATTTTCCCACAGGCAGAGCAATATAGATTGAATTCTACCTAATCTCACTTAGAAAATTTCACTGAAATGAAACATGAAATGAATTATGAAACATAACAAGATACATATGGAACATAAGAACACATTTGCTACACTCACAACCACAAGAATCTCATGAAACAGAGCTGCTTCCTTTCATTAATTCTCTGTCAAAAATACACAGTGCAGAAACAGAGTTTCTTTCCCACAGTCTCTCAGAAGTTACAAGCCAGCCAACCCTTTGCAAATAAAATGCATACAATATATAGAAAGTGTAGAGAAGAGATGGAATGCCCAGGGGTTGGGAAGTTACTCAAATCATTTCGAAAAGGAAATGGAGAGCCAACCATCAGCTACAGGTGTAGTGCTCTCAAGCATGACATTTGGCTGGGGTGACCCTTTGCATTCTTTTTCCACTTGGATAGATGCCCACTTCGAGAGAAAATTCTTTAAAAGGCATCCTTGGTGCCAAAAAACCAAAGAGTAAATGACCGGGCCCACTTGGAGAAGTCGCGACCCGAAATTTCGCGAAACGGGAGCAATTTGGCAGTTTTTTCCCCTGTGCACTGCGCCAAATTCCCTATGCGTCGTGACACTTTGGAGCCTGTTTTGCGGCACTTTTATGTGTCTAAAATGTCCCCAAGTGGACTTTCTGGAAATCCTGTCCTGTCTAATTTCGAACCCAGCTTGAATTTCTGGATTTGAAGCTAATTTTCCCCTCCAAAGCTTCATTCTCCCAAGACTGCTTTCTGTGTGTCCAAAAGGTGGCAGAGAGGCCATTTTTGGGTGTTTTGTGCCCTTTAGGAGACCCAAAACTTGTCAAAATTTCTATCCCGGACACCAGTAGACATATTTTTTGATGTTGAATCCAAATATGCAAGCCGTTCCTTGATTTGATTTCTAGAGTTTTAGCGTCGCGCCAGTGGCGCGGTGCACAGGGAGTAATTTCCTTTTTTGTGCCCAAAAATTTTGCCTGTGACCAAAATTTGCCCAAAGTTTTTGAAATTTGGGCTAGAGGTTCCCTATGAAGTGCTTTGTTGTGCCAATGAAGCCTCAGCCAAGACTCGAAGCCTATCTTGCTCCTTTGCCTCCTTCGCCTCTTTTTCCTCTTTTCTTGCTTTGCTCAATTTTGCCTTTAGGCTCCTGATTCTTGCCTTGGAACTCATGTTGCGGGCCTGGTAGTGATGAGTCAAGCACCTCAGCATGTATTTCTCCCTGTTTTCTTTGTCCAACAGCCTCTCCAAATGCATGTTGACTCTCTCAAGGTTGGACTCCCGGTCTTCATTGATTTCTTGCTCCAAAAAGGTGAGCGAAACTCTTCTTCTTTGAGTAGCTTGGCGCTGCTCACGGATGTTCTCCAGCTCCATGATCGTCTGTTGGTCTTCAAGATGTTTGTTTCTTCTCTCTAGGTAGTTCATGTTCCACTTGGCCCTTTCTAGATCAATGGTCAACTCTTCAATCTCTGATTGCTGCTCTTTTATGATCTCTATAGGCTCCTCATTGGTGGGTTCTGCATCTGTCTCATCATCCTAGAGGAGAACAAACTCAGTCTCTTGCTCACCTGATGGCCCTTCCTCCTACACTGAATCCTTGCCCTTACCCTGCTCCTGTGGTGCTGATGGTGGAAGCGAGGCCCCTTCCACCCCGGGTGGAGATAACACTCGCTTTGCTGCTGCAAACAACGGTCTGGTGCCTTTCGAATAGCCTCTCTAATATGTGAGGAAAACTGGCATGGTGGCAGTCTCATGACTCTCAAACTAATGTGAAGGACTCTCCACCTCACACTCAAACTGATGTGACGAACCTCCTATGTCATGCTCAAACTGATGTGAAGGACCTCCTACCTCATGTTTTGCCTCTGATATCACCGATGGAGCACTGAAGAAATCACGGGAGATGAAGTCTTCCCAAGCAATACCCTGCAATCCCAACTGATGGTCCACTAAAATCCGGATGACAGCAAAATGATACACACTGTTTAGCTGCTGTTGTGGGGTCTTGCGCTGCATGAAGTTTTTCATCTTCTCAATGTTGTTGCAGATAAAAAATGGGAGGCTCATCATCTTCACCCTGGTGAAGTGCATGAGCAAGCGGATGTGATAGGCATAAAGGCAAGAAAACCTCCCCTCGCAACTGAAATATTTCATGATCAATCTCATGAGTGGGGCATACTCGTCTCTCAAAAACCTGAATGGAAACACTCTAGTGAGCTGGCTCAAGTAGTTGTTCTTAATGTAGGGCTCATAGTGATGCCTCTCCACCTTATTTTTCTTATGCCACTACTCCCCAACGTTAGGTATCCCTGTTGCCACTGATATAGCCTCCAGTGTCAAGGTGATAGTGACCCCAGCCAGGACAGGTTGGCCTCCCTGTATATGAAGTGCAAAAATGCGGGCCAACTCATGATGTACTCTGACATTTTCCACCCTTTGGCAAAATTCATAACATGCTAAGTGCTGGAAACAAGACATGGCAAGTGGGCATGCCTGTAGCTCTGTGAGGGTGTTGGGCTCGTCTCTGAGATGTCTGCCACTCAGGTGATGTCTCCTATGGGCCCTCTCTCCTGAAGATGTGTCACTGTGTGTATCCCCCTCATAATCTGATGAATTTTCTGATGCCATCACCGATGCTTGTACCCTGAGTTTAATGCTGCCCTTTGAATCCAATGACACTGATGAATGCTCTGAAAATCTCTTGATCCGCTGACTTCACCGAGATTTGAGATGAATTGCAATGTTTTTTAGGCACCTGGCTGTGTGCGACCGCGCCAAGCCCAGTGCACCGCGCGCCCTGAGTGCATCGCGCCCTTGTGGATTTTTCACTGTGGGCTGGCTGCCAATGCGTCGCGCCCTTTGTGTGCGCCGCGCACCCTGGTGTATGCGCCGCGTCCTTTGGAAACCAGCTCTCCTCCACTCAAACCCTCATGAATTTGTTTTCTCACTTTTCCATTTCTCTCCAAGCTTGCCAAAGCACAAATGATTTTTGTTTTGGGCCATAACATGTATATATAGGCTAGGGAGAGGTGAGTTTGATTTTTTCTTCTTTACAAACCCACTTTATAATGTTTATGTTTGCACTTTTTATTGACTTTAAAACAATCTTCTTTTTCCCTTTTTCTTTGTAATTTTGTCTCTCATGATGAAATTTTCAGCGGTTCTTTGCGGGGACTGTGTGACTGGGCCTCTGGCTTTGAAATCCATGACTGCATCTGAAAATGTCAATTGGCGATTTTCGGAAAATTTTGTCATAGTTGACCTTGTTTGACTTTTCTTCAAAACAGAGTTTTGAAGAAGAGTCGATGTCTCTTCAAGTGATGATGAAGCTTTCTGAACCGCAGCTGTATCGTCAGACCATGACATGTCCCTAGCGAAATGCAGCTGAGTGGATGGAGCAGGACACCTAAATTTGAAATGCACAAAGAGCTTTGATCTCTGACGGAGCGCTGACCAGACCGACTCTAACATTGGCTCCAATGGGGGATGGTATCTCCTTAGAGGTGCCAAGAACAGCAGATCTCTGGAAGAGCTAGATAGTGCCTCTTGGTCCATTGGGCTATGGAGTCATCATTTTGATAAACAACACAAGACTCTGACTTATTTACAAAACTGGAGTAACCAAGAAATTGACTCAAACTTGACAATTGGAATAACTCAAAAACTGACTGTACATACTGAAACCAAACTGAAATAGAAATGGTATTTACAATGATAGTGGAAGTAGTGTTAATAGATCAACAATGATACTGCTTGAGCAGCCGACCATTGATTGGCCCTCCAGGACAGTCTTCCCCATTCATTTCTTTCAGAAGAAAGGCATTTTGACCCCTGTATGCTGCAACCTTGAAAGGACCTTTCCATAGATTTTCGAACTTTCCGTGCTTGCCTTTCTCCTCATTCCTTGCATCCCACTTCAGCACCACATCATCCAATTGAAATTTATCCACTTTTGCTTTTCTGTCATAGATTTTATTTATCTTCTCCTGTAACTTGGATGTGTTTTTGAAAACTTCTTCTCTTGTTTGCTGCAAGTGGATCATTTGATTCAGCCTTCTTTGCATGGGATCTTCCTCACTGCCAGCCTCTTGAAGAAGTTTGACCACCGGGGCAGCAAGAGAAGCGGGAAATACTGTGTCCACTCCATAAACCAGCTCAAACGGTGACATACCAATAGACTTCTTCTGACTGATTCGATCTGCCCAAAGTGCATGTACCAGCCTCTTGTTCCAGCTCTTCTTATTCATTTCCAGCAGCTTTTTGATGATGTTGACCAAAGATTTATTCGAAGATTCCGCCAATCCATTGCCTTGCAGATGATAGGTAGTTGAATGACCCAAAATTATGTGATATTTGTGACAAAATTCTACCATCCTTTTCGATTTAAAAGCTGTTGCATTATCAGTGATTATTTTGTTTGGACAACCAAAGCGAGACAAGATGTTATTTTCGAGAAATGAGATGATTACCGTGTCCGTTGCTTGTCTGGTAGGGGCTGCCTCAATCCATTTTGTGAAGTAGTCTGTCGCTGTAAGGATCCACCTATGTTGTCCGGAAGAGGCGGGATGAATTTCCCCAATGAAATCCAACCCCCACTGCTAGAATGGAGTGCTCACTTCGATAGGTTTGAGTGGCAAAGGCTGTAGTTTCTGTTTTCCTTCAAAAATTTGACACTTATGACAACGCTTTACCATCTTATGCACATCAACAAATAAAGTAGGCCAGTAGTACCCCACTCTCAAGATTTTGTTCACTGTTGACTTCCAAAAAAGATGTCCACCACACTCTCCTCCGTGGAAGTCCTCCATGACTTTCTTTGCCTCCTCTTCCACCAGAAAATTTAGCAAAATGCCACCGGGATCTTTCCAATACAGTGCAGAATTCAAGATACAAAACTTGGCAGCCTTCATTTTAAGTGTTCTTGCTTTGTTTCTAGCCATGCCGGGCAGTGGTGATAGATTTTTCAACACATATATTATATCAGAATACCATGGGGACAAAGAAAACATTTCAGATACCTGAACTGAAGTTCCTTCATCATTCTCCTCGGACAATGCAGCGATCAGATTTATGTCCAATGCATGCAAATTTGATTCAGCCATTAGCTTCGCCAACCCCTGTCCTTTGACCAGCTTTGTAGGCTTTATCTCCACATCGTATTCTAGCAAGGCTGCGATCCATTTGCCCCTTCTCCCTTCCGGATCGGTCTGCACTAAAACATCTTTCATAGCAGTATTAGGAACATAGGCCAGAATATGAGAATGTAAGATATACACCCGGAAATCCTTCAGTGCCTTCACCAATGCCAGGGCTTGCTTCTCAATGATGTTGTACTTCAATGTTGCGCCCTGTTGAAGAATTCAATGGGTCTTTCATGATCATCCCTCTTCTGCAACAATACCACTGCCATAGTGTGCTCAGAAGCAAATGAAAACAATATGAAATCTTGAGTGTAATCCGGGCTGACTAGAACTGGAGCTGAAGAGAGGGCCAATTTGACTAAGTTGAAAGATTTTACAGCCTCATCCATCCATTTCACCTGGCTGTCCTTCTTAAGCATTTTGGTCATTTCTTTCAAGTGTTCCGCAAGATTAGGCACAAAGCGACGCAGAAAATTCATCTTACCATTAAATGATTGTATCTCCTTTTTTTTCCTAGGCAGATTGATTTGCTGAATTTCTTGGACACGTGTTGGGTCTATACAGATGCCATCTTTTGAAATGATATGCTCAAGTAATTTTCCTTCCTCCATGGCGAACAAGCTCTTCTTAGGTTTCAGCAATAAACCATATTTCCTGCATTTTTGAAAGACAATTTTTAGGTGATGCATGTGCTCTTCATCCGATTTTGAAAACATCGTCAAGTCACCCAAGTACACCACCAAAAACACATCTTTCTCATTTTCAAATGCCAAGTCCATTGCACGGTGAAATGTGGCACCTGCATTCTTCAAACCAAATGGCATTTTGGCATAGTGAAATGTCCCCCATGGATTTGTGAATGTTGTCTTATCCCTATCATCTTCATGGACTGAAATTTGGTTATATCCGGAATAACCATCAAGCAGCGACATACGAGATGCCCACATTACTCACTGAAGTATATGGTCCATCTTGGGCAACGGATAGTTGTCCTTCAATGAGACCTTGTTTAGATTTCTGAAATCGATGCATAGGCGGATCTCACCGGTCTTATTTCGTACAGGCATTAAGTTAGATATCCAATCTGAAAATATGATAGGAACAATGATACCTGACTTGTACAACCTATTTACCTCTTTTTCAATGGATGGCAGCAACTTTGGATTGATCCTTCTCATATTTTGTCTAAATGGTTTCTGATTGGGCTCGATAGGTATGGTGTGCTGAATGATGTTCGTATCATAGGTCTTTAAATCAGAATAATCCCAAGCAAATACATCTGCAAATGAAGCCATCAAACTAATATATTTGTCTTTGATCTTTGGCGGCAATGCTTTGGACAATTTTACCAATTTTGGATTTGCAGCTGTACCAATGTTGACTTCTTCCACTCCTTTCTCTGTTGGCTGCAAAGTTGGCTTGCGGGCTACATCATCCTGATCGAAAAGTTCTTCCTGGGGTATCAAGCCTTTAGGAATGATGTTGTTCTTTAGCTGCAATACGTCCATTTGATTGATTTGTACTTCTTCTGTACCATTCCCTTTATTCTCATCGTTTTCCACATCGATTAAGGTTTCTTTGAACTTACCTTCGTTGAGCAGAAAATCCTTAATCTCCTCATCATCTTGGAACACTTGCCAATGTCACTGATTGTCTGGAATGGTTGGACGGTGCTTGACATGGATTTCAAATTTGTTGTTGGAGTTCATGGGGATCTTCAAGCTGCTCCCTGCCTTGGCAAGAGCATCAGCAATGCTATTTTGTATTCGTGGCACACATGTCAAGGTGTATTCGGAAAATAGCTTCAAGATGTCCAAAACTGCATTATGATAGGCCCGCATCCTCGGATGTTTTGCTTGATACTCACCTCTGACCTATTTTATCACCAACTCGGAGTCGCCATATATTGAAATCCTCTTTGCATTCAGCTTTCTAAGAATCTTCAGGCCAGTAATTAGAGCTTCATATTCAGCTTCATTATTGGAACATTCAAAGGCCAGCTTGTAGGAGCAAACTCTCATGCTGCTAGGTACTTTGTTTGGGGCAGAGAAAGGACTGCGTACCCAAATACCAATACCAGCTCCATCATTCCCTACTGCTCCATCAAAATCCATGGTCCATAAGCCTTCTTCTTCTTCTTGCAAGTGCTAAAAATCTTTTTGCTGTCCATTGTTTGTTTGTTGTCCATCGTTTTCAGCTGATTGCCCAATCTTTTGTTGCTTTTCTTGTCTTTCTTTCTTCAAAATATCTCTAAAATTTTCTGTTATCTCTGGAATGTCGTCTACTTCTACTATCTGACTATCTATCTCATTTAAACTATTTGAAAACAAAACAAAAGACTCTAAATCTGTATGTACATAGTTTACAGGATGATTTATCGGTTTCTCCTTGCTTGTGATCATATACTTCATCTTTTGTTCCCGGTATAGCTTCCTCATTTGTCCAAACACAGGGATTGTTGCATAGGAGAAATCCAGCTGTAATGTCCCTTTCAATTTTTCTACCCAAGACCTGGAAAGAAGCATGCCAAACCTTGGAGGAATGTCGGCTACCACTACGTCCATCAGAACATTTTTCATAGGAAGTTGATCCAAACTCACAACTAAGTCTTTGATGAGCCCTATGCACCTTACTTTGCTGGAGTCGAATGAATAGAGATCATGATATTGGCGGGTGATGTCCAGACCAAGCTTATCCATGATAGCCTTGGGCATGAGATTGTGAGAGGCTCCGGAATCGAACATGGCATTGTGTAGCACAAAGTCATGCAAGCGTAAACTGATATAGAAGGGTGGCACCTCGCTCTCAACAGACTCACCATTTTTTGCTGGTCCAAAAATCATCTCGGGTTGATCATCTTCCACGTTTACCATGTCGGACATTGGGTCCAAATTCAACATTTTAGAAATCTGTCCTCTATAACTGCTATTTTTCATGATTTCAGTCAAAGGGATGGATACCTTTAGCTTATAAATCTCATTCTCTAGGCTGAAAGCAGGAGTTCTTTCTACCTCTTTGACTGGGATCTCTTTCCTTTCCTTCTCTTTTGAGGTGGCTGGTTGCTGTGATTGTTCTGCTGATTTCGATTTGCTGCTCTCCGGGACAACCGCCTCCTTTCCCTTTCTTTGTGTAGCTGATGGATCATTCTTTGTTGTTTCACCCTCCTTCTTTTTCTGAATTGGTTTGGCCGGTACATCTCTGTTTCTAAGGGAATATCGCTGCTGTTGTGCGGACAATGCATTCATATACCCCCTTTGGTATTCTTCTGACTCTTCTTCCAACACGGTTTCGTTAGCTAGAATAAAATCAGTGTCTCGGTGTGTAGCTGAATTTACTGCACATTCTTCCTCTTCGGTGATGTAAGTAGGCAGCTCATCTGGAGTGAAGAGATGGTTTTCCTCGCCTATTACATTCCCTTCCTCATCTGATTCCGGTCCATGTACAAAATTCTGCTACAAAGGTGTTTGTATCGGCTGTTGTGCTGCCTACTCTTGAGTTCGCTGATCTCTTTGCCTTATCCTATATAGTGGCTGCTGTTGGCCACGAAAGTTAGGATTCCTAACTTGTGGCTCTGGCTTGTCAAGTTTTACCCTTTCAAGCATCTGTTCTACCTTCTTGAGCAGCTGATCCATTGAAGAAGATTCTTCTTTCACCGTGGTTTTCTTCTCTACTTTCACTCTTTCTCTTTTGGACAGCAGGTTAGCCTCAACGCTGACTGCAATTTTCTGCATATCTTCCATTGTAGCTGGTTCTCTCTCTCTCAATTGGTACGCCATGTCAGCATCAAAACCATCCGGAAAATTCATCATTGCTAGTCCCACAGGTGGCTTTAGATGGTCTGGGATGTTGTTGTAGACTGCATTAAATCTAACACAATAATCTTGGACCGACTCACCGGCATTCCTTTTGATTTTCTCATACTCGGCCAGAATTTGAAGGGGATTCTTTTTCACTTCCCACCTGTTCAAAAATTGTCTTTGTAGCTCAGCCAAGGTGGTGATGCTTGCAACTGTCAAACCTCTGAACCATTTCCTCACATCACCTGCAAATTTTTGTACAAAGAGCATCATTGCCACGTTCTCCGCATCGATCTCATGAAGTTCATAGAAGTCTGCCATTTTATCCACATGTTGTTGAGTTGTAATACCGTTAGGAGTGCCATCAAAAAATGGAATTTTACTTTGATAATCATTTGGCATGTCATCTAGGACTTGGGGCAGAACAATGGGTGTGAAACGGGCAGCCATCATTCTCGGTGGATTTGGCCTTGGAGGTGTTGAAGGAGTGTGCACAGTTTGCAAGGGGCTTGCACTTGGAGTTTGGGGCTGTGTGGCAATATAATTATCAATTAATCTATTAGCTCTTTCCGTCTCAAGGTCTACAAGAAATTGCGGATCGGGGATGGTGCAATCAACAGCCTTTTCAGATTTAGATTCAAACAGTGATATCTCAAATCGTTCGTCAAACTCAAGCTCCTCAAGATACTCAAAAATGTAGGGACATGAATGGGATTTGAACACGGGGGTTATGGTGCTTTCTTGACGAAGGAGTCTTGGGATCAAATTTGGATTTTCGTAAATGTGAGGAGGGTCTGGGTCCGGATTCACTCTGGTATATCCTCTTGAATCCAGCGTGCTATTGAGAGGAATTACGGGACACAACCAACTTACTCAGCCTTTCCAATCCTAAGTTCATCATCCGGGAGCCTAGAATTCTTATGAAACAAGGGGATTTGATTTTCAACTTGACTCCCCAGTATGGTCGCCACTATGTTAGCACCTAAATTTGCCTTAGGCTGAAGGAAGGCAAAAGTTAGGGTAACCACAAACCACGCTCAGTGTGGTAGCTAGCCCTACCAGAGCAGGAGAGGGCTCTCTCCGAGTCACGCTCAACGAATGGATAAGCAAAATGGTCTGAGATGACTTACAATGCAATGTTTAACTTAGGCTAGTAAGTGAAAAAGGATTTTGGAAAAGATTTTTTAAGTGACTGAACTTCTGAGATGTATATGGGACTGGTGCTCAGCAAAGAACAGAGAATTGAGAATGAAGGCACAGATTATTTCGTGAGGCAAGGTAGGCGGGAAGCGCAACAATTTCAACTTAAGGTGACGCGGAATGGAAAGATTGCTGAAGATAGTGAAAAGGGCATGGTTGCATGAATCCTTTTCAACAGAAGAATAACACTGCACATGAAATTTTCCCACGGGCAGAGCAATATAAATTGAATTCTACCTAATCTCGCTTAGAAAATTTCACTGAAATGAAACATGAAATGAATTATGAAACATAACAAGATACATATGGAACATAAGAACACATTTTCTACACTCACAACCACAAGAATCTCATGAAACAGAGCCGCTGCCTTTCATTAATTCTCTGTCAAAAATACACAGTGCAGAAACAGAGTTTCTTTCCCACAGTCTCTCAGAAGTTACAAGCCAGCCAACCCTTTGCAAATAAAATGCATACAATATATAGAAAGTCTAGAGAAGAGATGGAACGCCCAGGGGTTGGGAAGTTACTCAAATCATTTCGAAAATGAAATGGAGAGCCAACTATCAGCTACAAGTGCAACGCTCTCAAGCATGACATTTGGCTAGGGTGACCCTTTGCATTCTTTTGCCACTTGGATAGATGCCCACTTGGAGAGAAAATTCTTTAAAAGGCGTCCCTAGTGACAAAAAACTGAAGAGTAAATGACCGGGCCCACTTGGAGAAGTCGCGACTGTAGAGCTGTAACTAGGGTCTCTCACACTGCTAATTATTCCACATTAATAAGTCAATCCGGGAACTTTTTGTTATTGCAAGAAGTAGCTCAATCCAAAGCTATTTGTCCGAGTAATGCTTAGTAGTACAGTGGGTTGAGAAGATCAAAGGAAAACAGATGTTAAGCTGTAACTAAACTAAACCAAAAGATAGAATCACACAAAACAGTTGATCAGTCAAGGGTACGGAATCAATAACCCTTCCCTCTAGAAACTGATTAAAGAAGAGGAATTAGAGCATGGACTTATAGGTCTGGGAGCTAAGCAGCGTCTTGCTGAGGCTCACTACAGCCTTAGGCCTTCTCTCACACCATAACAACAAAGGCAGGTAAATAAATCAGCGGAAAGTAAAATGGAACAGCAAAATAGAAATGGGACAGCAATAAACGGAACAGCAGTAAAATAGAACAGCAATAATCAAATGGAACAACAACAATCAAATGGAACAACAATAATCAAATGGAACAGCAATCCGTAATGATTTATGAAACAACAACCATCACCTGTATGTACATGTTCTACATTAATATAGAAATCTGAGAGTATTGAATGATGCAACTATGTTTCTAAACAGAATGACGCTACTCTCAAATCCCACGAATATTGTTTAACATAAATCCAATGACAGTAACATTCGTACCAGTACTCTGTTACAGAAATGGCTGAATAAAGATACAATTCGACCCTGTGTAAATCCAATTATACAGTGCAGAGTCCTTACATAGAGAAAATCATTCGTTCATTAATCATAACAGAGCATAGTGCATCATATAAAGAATTCATCAGACTGCTAAATAATAAAGATAAACAAACCGCACACAAATCACCGTATAATGATACAAAAGCAAGTGTCCTTCGGAGCCGGGCCCTTAGCTGCCAATGGTACACTGCCTTAGATTACTCCAGACGCAGAGACGGAATAAACACCAAGTCTTTTATATTAATCGCATTCACAAAAGTATAACAACATCAGGTCTCAGTGAGACTCAATGATTAAAGTTTGTTCTGGAACTGTAAAATTACAAAAACAGTCATCTTCTTGCTTAATGATGTTGTGCCATTATATAAAAGAAATGACGGAGATATCTAGATAATCAGAGATAAGTAAAGCAGCGATCCCTCAGGATCGAAGATCCTGAGGGATTCGCTAATCGTTCAACCCTTCTTGCGTTCGCTGGGCCGGTATCCCGCATTCTTTTCTTGGACTATTCAATTCCGATTTTGCTTGATCGTGTCCGCATCCGATTCCCTACTAGAGGAACATCAGTTATTTTCCCTCTGCTTCTCGCTTTTGGGCGGGAACTCCTTGCTTGCACGTCTTCCTGCATAGAAAACGTCAATTATTAGCACTTGAGCTTCCTTTGTCTATTTTTGCACATTTTATCAAAATCCTTTATCTTCTTTGAGTTCCTAATGCAGAAAAGGTTACAATTATTATTGAAAAATCACTAGATTGCTTGTCAAAAGCATACCTTCCAGGTGCTCCACACACCCCCCTGCGTACCCTGTTTCATGGCCTCATGAAAACATTGTAGTTGACATGCAACGTGGTGAGATAATAGGCCGGAGAAGGGATCTCGTGAGGAGGTCGAAAACCGTGGTGAGCAACTAGATTATCAAAGAACTAATCTATTTGATCTGCAGGCATCTCATACAAGGCCTGATATCCGGGTGCAGGGTGCCAAATAATTGGAATGCGAAATCGATACCCTAACCAGGATGGCCCTGCTTGCAGAATCCGTTCCCCATAAAGGTTGAATCGGCTAGCAGCCAGCTCGAAATTCTCATATTTGAATGGTTCCCTGAGCTGGATGCTTGGACTAGAGGTCCAGTATCGAAATTTTGCAGCATCGAGGGCAAGATCTTTAATAGTCAGGAAATATTCCAGACCATTTCGGATCAAGTCTTCGTGCATGGATCCTATTACCTCAATGACACCTGGGATCCTCATAAGACTCTTATGCTCTCTCCATAGCGTCACTGGGTCTCTAGGTTCAGCTCGTATCCACAAGTCTAGGCTATTTTCTTGTCTCTGAAAGGTGTTATAAGCTCTGAGCCATTTCATCTGATTAACCCCAAATGAGATGAAGGCTTGGAATTGTATATCGCCAACAAAAGGGCCAGGATTTAAATCAGTTTCCTGGTCTAGCATAAGGTTGTGCAAGTAAAACTCGCACAATAACCTTTGAACCTTAGCCCCATAATGCTTGCAACAGTCTATAAAATCATTAACAGTGTTGATGTGGATAGGTGCTCCTGCCCTAACGGCTTTTATTTTCAATCTCAAATATCTTTCAAGCAAAAATAAAGCATAATTTTTAGCAGGGGCCCTACAAGTCAAAACGTCATTATATAAGGAACACACAGTGTCCATCTGCTTAACAACACTATCTAATCGACGAGTTACCTTAGCAACCTTTTCTTGTTCCTTCTGCCATCCCTCAAAGGCTTGGCTTTCGGATTGACTCATACTCCGAAGTTGTTGTTGTAATTCTTCGTATTTCTCCCGGGGGATTGCTTGCTCTCTTAGTTGTTCAGCTTCTTGTTGGGCTTGCTTCATCATCCTGTGCAAGTTTCTCATTTTTTGGATCCTTGTTCCATTGAGCCGTAGAGGCCGGGAATTTTTCCTGCAACTTTTTATTGCGCTGTTTAGAGTTCAGAACCCGAATAACCCCTGAGGGTGGTGCCTCTGTTTGGATTTCCTTATTCTCTTTCTCCTTCTTGACACGAATGAAAGGCTGCTAAGGTCCCCCTGCCATTGAAACATCTTGCTGCTCTTCTCCCTTAATTGGAATGTCAGTTTGTTCTCCGGGGTCAGATGGAACAACAGTCTGTCCCTCTATGTTATTTGGAACAGCACCCTGTTCCTCATTAACATTTGGAACAACAGACTGTTCCTCGGCAGTAAGTCTCCTGATAGGGTTTCGACCAACAAAACGGGTTCTTGTCCTCGGGGTTTTTGCTGTAGTGGCCCTCCTCCTTTTCCTTGAGGTCCTTCGTATTCTCAAATCGGCTTTCAGAATTCGAATTTGCTGCCGGAGCCTGGCTATAGTGCCCAACAATCTCTGTTGTTTCTTCCTTAATTTCTTAATCTCCTTTGCCTCGGCAAAGGGTTTGACCCTTAAGCCCGCTCCTTCTTCATCTGGGATATCTTCCGGCGTCCTGGGGACAGACTGTCCCTGATTGTTGTCTTCATTATCATAACCAGGCAGGTTTTCTTCTCCTACTTTTTCTGCATGTACTTCCTCAGGTAGTTCTTCCTCTGCGGGACTGTCAGGGACGCCTGCTGTGCTGGAGGGCTGGCCATATTCCCCCATATTGGCCAGAACTGCTGCCAATTCCTCCTCACCTACAGGGTCCTGCAACGGGCTACCCCCTGGCTGTGTTATTTCTTCTTCTTGATTGCCCTGTTCAGTAACCCTTTCTTCCTCAGAGTGCTCATTTTCTCGATTGTTATGTTCGGTGGCCCTTTCTTCCTCAGGGTGCTCATCTTCTTGGTTGCTCTGTTCGATAACCATTTCTTCCTCTTCCGGCTGGCCAGTCCTGGGCCCTGATTGCTCCACATTTCCTTCGGAAGGTCCTCCTTCTGGTTCTGGAGGTTCGTCCGCAATTTCAATTGGCTGGGCCGTTGTTTCCTGAATTCTTTCCAACCTTCCTCGTATCCGGGCCAGCCGAGCTGACTTTCTTGTCTCTCAGGTAGGTCGGGTGTGCCAGCAGGTTCTCTGGGTTCCTCTGGTCGTTCTGGCGTATCGGAAGGCTGTTTCCGTTTAGAAGCGGCATGTCTTTCTGCTGCTGACTTCTTGCGTTTCTCTAATCGTTCCGGTGTACTAGAGGACTGTTCAGGTTTTGGGGGTGGTGCAGCCGATCCTCCTTCGACTATTGCGACCAGTTCCTCCCAAGTGCTTTGCTGTTGGGTGAGATTGTGGCTCACTATCAACCGAATCAGCCCATGGTGGCTAACGACTGCATCTATGTGCTGGGCCTTTTTCAGGCTTTGGGCCGCGTCATGTAGTAACGAATTTAAAAGTGCGGGGATATTTACAAAACATTTTCCTTTTAAAACAACTAAAAGTTTCAGGTGACGAGGTCTTACCACGTCTTTTCTCTCTTCGCAGTTGATATAACTTTGTACTATCTTCGCTAGCTCGGTCCAGGGTTCCCCTAATGTTGCCGGCAGAACTCCTTTCCCTTTGACTGTCAGGCTTTGGCCTTCGTCCTGAAAAATTTCCATAGCTTTTTGTAATCTTTCCTTCTTCGGCGTCCATATGGGTCCAACAGCTGGTAATCCTGAAACTTCTGTGATGATATCCTCTATAACCGCTATCCGCTTTCCTCCTACTATGGAGTAATTTTCCTGCAAATTCTGCAGGAATTCCAATGCCACGGCTTCATTTGATTCTTGCAGGCGGCTGAAGTAATTCAACCATCCTACGTTTTCCAGGATTTCGCGAGCAGTAACGGAAACTGTCAGCTTGTGAGGCTCGCTTCGGACCGTCTTTCCGCCCATGATTCTACTCAGAAATGGAACAGCAACTGCTTGCAGTGTTTGCGACATAAAGAGGATGATCACCGATCATGCAACTAAAATAAAAACGAATCGTGGATGGCAATTTCCGTAGAATGGAAGCATCATACCGTTAAACCATGTCATTCCTTCGTACATTGTCTCACCAGAATGGTGTGCAGCCACGTAATCATGGAGTAATGAGATTACCTTCCCCCCCGCGATCTGATAGGCTGTCCCCAACTGTCAAAGAGAGGAGCAGAAACCAGTTCGGAGGTCCAATCATAAAGTACAGCATATGAAATTATGCCATGTTTTAGAAAAACAACGAAATGCCGAAACCGAGGCAAAAAGGTAGATTGTGTTTTGCATAAGAGCCTGCGTGATATAATGAGGAGCTAGGGGATGGGACGTCTGTCAAGCGTACGAAGTCTCCAGTGGTCACTGTCAGTTCCGTTGCCATGATTGGTGGTAATAAATATTCATGCGATATATATATCGGGTGCGACATATGATCTTTGCAAAGGATAAGAGACAGAAAAATTTAGTATCATACCTGTTGGTGTAATTATTACGACTTCTATGCCATTAACAGAGCTCTGCTGCCAACAGGTGTTCATAACCTTGGCAGAGTTGTTTATTTCACCCTCCGGAACCATGATCCTTTGTGTATATTCTGAAGAGTGCTTTGTCAAAATGCAGGCCATTATGCTGGCTTGGTGACCAGATGGCCATAATGCCATTCACAAGGTAGGCGCGAAATGTGGTCAGGTCGGCTCGCAATGAGACCCCCTGTTCCAAGGTTTAGTTGTTAATTTACCTTCGGACCATATCCCTGGTGTGGTGGCCATTATGGGAATGCCACTTCGCTTCTGTCCTTATGATCATGGTAGGCCGGCTCTTAATGAGACCCCCTATCCTGCATTTGACAATTTTCATATTTTGTTTTTGTTTTCTTTTGCAGAGCACCTTCTCTTGTTTATTTTCACATAAGGGTGGTTCCGCACTCCTTAAGAGCGAGGAATGGAGGAAAATGTCTTACGATCCCAACAGATAGATATAAATCGTTCGTTCTTACTCCTAAGTAATGATCAAGAAATATTTTTAGGGGAATCGTCATGATAAAGATCACCAACCAGGGTACCGGTAAATGACAATGACAGCGAAGATGAAAAGTTCACGTCCCTCCTCTTGTCCTCTTATACATACTGGCTTCATAGTGATAGCGATTTATGATGTGCTGATTTCGGTATATCATGGTTTTATGTTCACCGCATAAGTTCATTGCTGTATCTACAAGATTGAGGAGAACATGGAGGCAAAGCATCCTCCATAAGGGCAAAAACATGTCGATGGCATTCCTGAGAGAAGAATTCATTCGTAGGATACCATTTCTTTGAGAGGAACAACGGAAAATCGCAAATGCTGTCCCATTTTGAGAAAGGAACAGCGAAGATACTCAAATGCTGTTCCTTTTGAAAAGGAACAGCAGACACACTCAAGTGTTGTTCCTTTTCTCAAAGGAACAGCAAAAACACACAAGTGTTGTTCCTTTTCTCAAAGGAACAACAAAAACACACAAGTGTTGTTCCTTTTCGCAAAGGAACAACAAAAACACACAAGTGCTGTTCCTTTTCGCAAAGGAACAGCAAAAGCACACAAGTGTTGTTCCTTTTCGTAAAGGAACAACAAAAACACGCAAAGGCTATTCCTTTTGAAAAGGAACAGCAAAATCACACAAGTGATGTTCCTTTTTGCAAACGAACAACAAAAACACAAGTGCTGTTCCTTTTCGCAAAGGAACAACAAAAACACGCAAGTGCTGTTCCTTTTCGCAAAGGAACAACAAAAACACACAAGTGTTGTTCCTTTTCGCAAAGAAACAACAAAAACACACAAGTGTTGTTCCTTTTCACAAAGGAACAACAAAAAACACGAGTGTTGTTCCTTTTCGCAAAGGAACAACAAAAAACACAAGTGTTGTTCATTTTCGCAAAGGAACAACAAAAACACGAGTGTTGTTCCTTTTCGCAAAGGAACAACAAAAACACAAGTGTTGTTCCTTTTCGCAAAGGAACAACAAAAAACACAAGTGTTGTTCCTTTTCGCAAAGGAACAGCAAAAACACGAGTGCTGTTCCTTTTCGCAAAGAAACAACAAAAACACAAGTGATGTTCCTTTTCGCAAAGGAACAACAAAAAACACAAGTGCTGTTCCTTTTCGCAAAGGAATAGCAAAAAACACAAGTGCTGTTCCTTTTCGCGAAGGAACAACAAAAACACAAGTGTTGTTCCTTTTCAAAGGAACAGCAAAAACACTTGGAATACAAGTAAAAAATCAAGAAACATATATACAAGATGTTATGTACAAGTTATAAAAATGAATTTCTTAAATTATAGGTGAGGAAGATTTCGCTTCCTCTCCTAAGATTTCCATATCAATATCTTGTCGTAGCTGCTGACAGAAGGATTCCCGAGTGAGTGGCTTTTGATAAAGGCGAACTCGGTGGCCATTTACTTTGAATGCATATCCAAAACCGTCAATTGTGATCAGGGTAAGGGTCCCATTGTCGTGTACCTTCTGGATTTCGTATGGTCTTAACCATCGAGTCTGGAGTTTCCCCGGGAAGTCCTGAAATCGAGAGTCATATAACAGAGCCCAGTCTCCTTCATGAAATACTTTATTCTTGATAAGTGCATCATGCCATTTAGCTCGCTGTTGTTGAATTAATGTTGTATTCTGTAATGCAGAGAGCCTGATTTCGTCCAATTCATTAATCTGTTGTAATCGATTGATTTGTGCCTCACTCAGATCTAGGCCGACTTCCTGTGCTGTTTGTAGTGTTCGGATTTCGAATTCTATGGGGAAAATTGGCTGCTTTCGAAACACTAATTGATAAGGTGAATAGCCTGTAGTACTTCTCCATGTGGTTCTGTAGGCCTACAGTGCCTCAGGTAGTCGAGTGGCCCAATCACGCCTATGCGATGCAATGGTCTTTGTTAAAATTGATTCTATTACCTTATTACTACTCTCTACTTGCCCATTTGCCAGCGGATGGTATGGGGTAGTGATTTTATGTTGGACATGGTAATTGTTGAGTGTTGCAGCTAATTTATTTCCAACAAATTGTGGTCCACCATCGGTGATTAGTTCTCTCAGAAGTCCATAACGTACAAACAAATGGAACAAGAATTGTATCACAGAGTCTTCTGTAGCCCTAGGTAATGATTCGGCCTCGACCCATTTAGTAACATAGTCTGTTGCCACCAGAATGTATGTCCTCTGATTTGATGATGGATTAATGGGCCCAACGAAGTCTAGAGCCCATCGTTCAAATGGCTCAATGACCAATTGTGGTCTCAGAGGCATTTCATCGGCTTGGCCAGGTTTTCCTGCTCGTCGGTAGTTGTCACAGGCTTGTGCAAATTTTTTCGCATCCTTGAAAATTGTAGGCCAATAGTATCCCGTCTACAATACTTTATGTGCTGTTCTTTTTTCAGCGAAACGCCCCCCGCATGGCCCGTCGTGGCAGGCTTTTAGAATGTCGAAGATTTCATCTTCTCGAATACACCTTCTGATTTGCATGTCTGCCCCTGTATGGAACAAATGGCCTCCAATCCACGAAAACCGAGTGCTCTTCTGAACAATCTGCTTGCGTTCCTGAGGGGTTAAGTGTTTTGGTAGCTTACCGACTGCAAGGTAATTGGCGACATCAGCATACCAGGGTGTTCGAACAGCAACAGCAAACAGGTGCTCGTCAGGAAATTGATCTTCCACCGTCGTTGTTTCAATTGCTTTCGGTATTCGTGAGAGGAAATCAGCTACAGGGTTCTCCTTGCCAGGTCGATCCTTGATTGTAATGTCGAACTCCTGCAATAAGATCAACCATCTCGTTATTCTAGCTTTCGTAACAGGTTTATTTGCCAAATATTTGATAGCAGAATGATCTGTATATAACACAACGGGATAGCCTGTGATATAATGTCTAAATTTGTTAAGAGCATGTATTACAGCCAGGAATTCCTTTTCAGTAACAGTATAATTGAGTTCAACAGAGGATAAATTTTTGCTGATATAGTAGATAGCGTATGGTCTCTTATCCTCTTCTTGCCCTAGGACTGCACCAATTGCTGTGTCCGAGGCATCAGATAAGATTTGAAATGGAAAATTCCAGTTGGGTCCTCGAAGGACTGGGGCTGTTGATAGAAACTTCTTCAATTCCTTAAAAGCCTGGTCGCATTTTTCTATCCACAAGAAATCAACATTTCCAGTTAAAGCATATAGAGGTGCAGCAATACGTGAGTAATGTTCTATAAATCATCTGTAATACCCAGAAAAGCCAAGAAAACTGTGTACCTCCGTTTGAGTAGTGGGGGTAGGAATAAGGAAAAAGAATCTGGATTTTAGCCGGGTCTACCTGGATGCCGGCTGCTGAGATATAGTGCCCTATAATGAGCCCTTCTGTCATCATCATGTAACACTTTTCGTGACTCAGACAAAGTCTAGTAGCGATACAACGTTGTAGGACTTTTTCCAGGGTATCTAGAGCTGGGTCAAAATCATCTCCATATGGTGTAAAGTCGTCCATATACACTTCAAGTCCGTCATTTATCAGATCTGCGAAAATACTAAGGACAACCCTTTGGAATGTAGCAGGGGCATTACATAGGCCGAAGGGCAAAACTCGATAGGAAAATGTTCCCCAAGGGCAAGTAAAGGTAGTTTTATCCTGGTCTTCAGGGGCGATTTGGATTTGGTTATATCCGCTGAAGCCGTCCAGGAAAGAAAAGAATTTCTTTCCTGCCAAAGTGTCCAATACTTGATCTATAAATGGGAGAGGGAAGTGATCCTTCTGCGTGGCCTTATTTAACTCCCTGTAATCTACGCAAATCCTCCATTTTCCATTTTTCTTGGGTACCACCACTAGGGGAGAGACCCACTTACTGTCGGAGATGGGATAAATAAAATTAACATCTAGAAGTTTCTGAAGTTCGGCTTTTACTACCTCTTTTAGATGGGGGTTAAGTCTTCTTTGCGGCTGACGAACAGGTTTTGCATCTTTTTCTATGTAGATGTGGTGGGTGCATAATTGGGGATCGATCCCTTTCATGTCAGGGTAATCCCACGCAAATGCTCCTTGATATTTTCGTAACAGATTTACAAGTTTTGCTTCTTGGTCTGTTGTGAGGTTGGCGTTGATATTTAGGGCCTTACCAGGTTCAATTTCCACTACTTTACTATTGGCAACAACAGTCACTGGTATTGTTTGGTCATGTGCATCTTTCAAGGGGTCTTCCTCTAGCTCACTATCAAATGCTGCCTCTATCATAAAACACTGTGTGTGAGATCTAGATTCAGTTTGACTAATGAAGTTATTGATGGCATCATCTTCTATTTGATCTTTAAAATCTAAAGCCTTCTGTATAGTCAATGGGGATCTGATATTGTTAGTAAGATATGACACAGGATACTGATTGGTTTTGATCATTGGTAGGCTTGGCTGTGCTGGAGGATATAGAACTAGATTTTTAACATCTGGTCCTTTAGTTATGGTCATATTTCCCTGCCGGAAACCAATGTAGGCATCGACAGTAGCAAGCCAGGGTCTTCCTAATATTAGCGGATGTCCATCCAGTCGGGTTTTTGGGTTAATTATCAGGAAATCAGTTGGATATTCCCAGGAGTCTACAGAAACCATGACATCGTATAAAGTGCCTTCTGGTCGAACTACAGATCGATCTGCCAATTCTAGCAAAGTAGAAGTAGGTTCTACTGATGTGATGCCAAGTTTTTGGCAGGTAGAGGTTGTCAAAATATTGATTGCAGCTTCTAGATCAACTAAAGCGTTAGTCAGAGTTTGGCCATAGATTTGGACAGTCACAATTGGATTTCCGGGATCTTCGTATTTGATAGGTGTCTCTTTTCCCGATAATAAGTCAGATAAGGTGCCGACTACTTGGACTCTTGGGTTAGTGGTTGTATTCCTCCTTGATTTTTTTATGCACAGTTCTTTTATAGTTTTTGCGTATATAGGAATATCTTGAATGGCTTGGAGGAATGGAATTTTTATCTACAGGTTCTGTAACTCTCCCAGAATGTCAAAGTCTGGATGTTGTACTGGTCGTGGTATGACTAATCGTTCCAGGAAAGGAGGAGAGGATGTATTTGTTTGTTGATGGGTCTGTTCTTTATTTACACCCTCTTGTTGTGGTGGTTTTTCTATTGGTAATTGATCTTCAATGTGAACTGTTTTGTCTCCCTCTGTTTCTATGATACGTCGAGATCGTAACTGAAGGTCATTGCACTCCCTTAGGTCAAGTCCAGTTTCTGATGTTTCTATGATTTGGAGGGATTGGACTGGTCTATTATTAGGATTGGGATTGGGTTGGGCTGGGAGTTGCGGCCTTAGATTAGACTGGGGGTTTTGTTGTAAGGCTGGCAGAGTCGGTTGAGGGAGTGGAATGGTTCCTGTTGACTGATATGTCGATCTTGGCCAATTTGTCTGCTAGGGCGAACTTTGTGAAGTAGGGGGAATCCATTGCGGAGGGTATGAGTTATTCTGCCAATATGGTTGGGTGTAAGGAAAATTTGGCCATCCGAATTAGCTTGTCTGATTCATCCATGGATTTGGAGAAGGAAACGGCTGTGATGACCAATTCAGGACTGGGGGTGTAGATTGGTTTTGCCACATACCATATTGCTGAGCATTGTACTGCGAAGGCTAAAAAGAAGAGGTCAGGTCAGAAAACATACCAGATTGCCTAGGTTTCCATTGGCGACGTTGGTTAACAAAGTATGCTAGTTCTGATTCTTCTTCTGCTTCCTTGTATACTGCCTTCAATCCAGGAAGTGAGGGGAAGCTCTCAGTAAGGTGGTCTTTCGTACAGATAGCACATGTTTGAACTGTATCTAGCGGACATTCCTTGTGGCTGTGTTTTCTTCTGCATCGGGGGTAGAAAATTGCCAGATTTTGCTCCGCCTCCATTTGCTTTTGTTTAGCCTGCACAATATCAAGCTGAGTAGTTAATGTCCCCAGAATATCAGTTTTAAAATTTTCTAATAAATTCCCTAGTTCTACACATGTTACCCCTTCTGTTGATATTTTGTTGTATTTAACAAACCTATCATATTCTGTTGATTTTATCCTTGTGCTGCCTCTTGAACTCCTGATGCATAAATTAATGATATCAGCAAAATTCTCTTGGTAAATATCCCATTTTCCCATGATATTCAGTGTTTCAATCCACTGCTCTTTCATTCCTCTAATCAATGCAGTTTTAAACACATTATCGGGTAGAGGTAGTGATGCATGGGGGGATCTCTGTAAATTATACTGGAAACGTTCTACGTATTCTTCCAAAGTTTCATTTGGTCTGGCCGTCATTTGGAAAATTTCATCTTTTAGCTCTCTCGACCTACAATAATCCTAATATTTTTTAAGAAAGGATTCTTTCATTTGCTCCCAGTTGTTTATGACTCCACCACCTAAACCCATGAACCATCTCAGAGCTGCTCCTTTTAAAGTGGAGGGGAACAACTTTAATTTCTGGGGGTCAGTGGTGTAATCGTACCCTCTACATAGCACATCGAATTCAAATAAAAATGCAACGGGGTCTTCTGATGTAAGTCCATGAAACGTCGGGATGTGTTGAAGAGGTATTGCTTTCATGGGTGCATTTGCAGCAGAATCTACTATAAGATATTGCAATGTAGAAGTTTGAGCATTTGGCTGATTCTGCGCCATTGGATCAAATATGTGCCAATATCCTTCCGGAATTTCTAGGAGGGTATTCCTAGGTTGAAAACGGACGGCCTTGGCAGGAACTGTTTTAATGACACTTCCCTTATCTGGGATCTATGTCTGAGGGAATGGGGTGCCTTCAAGGTTAACTTTGGCCGCGCTCCCCCTATCTGGGCTGTTTAACAATTGGATTATCCTAGAAGGAGACCTTGGTTCCTCTATTTCCCCTATTTCCCCTTCTCCTTCACAAAGATTGCTTAAATTCCCTTCTTGCAGCCGTTTTGACACAGGATTTTCAATTTCTTGAAAGTCCTGTTCATCAGTCCGACTATGCACCTCAGCGTAGGCTCCAGATGGTGATGCTGTAGCCTGAAGGGAGCTAGTAGGCTGCTTAGAATGAGTCTTTCTGAGGCCTACTGACGGCTGAGATTCAGTTTTCTTATAAATTTCATCTATGAAGGTTGTTCGGCCAAGGGTCACCGATCCTTTGGCTTTTTCAGGTTTGACTGGAGGTTTGATATTCTTTTCTAGCTTTTTCTGCTTAGTCATGCACTCTAAAAACTACTAAATCCTATTCAACCAGCAATTCTGCTAAGAGAGGGGACGGTGGAGTAGGGCTTTTACATGCTCCGTACGCAGGTTCTTACCTTCCGTTTTTAAAATCCAACTCCCCCCTAGCAGATTTTATGCACTACTCTGTAAAGGGCAAATGGCTATACTTCTTCCCCGGCAACGGCGCCAAAATGTATTGTGTAACTAGGGTCTCTCACACCGCTAATTATTCCACATTAATAAGTCAATTCGGGAACGTTTTGTTATTGCAAGAAGTAGCTCAATCCGAGGCTATTTGTCCGAGTAATGCTTAGTAGTACAGTGGGTTGAGAAGATCAAAGGAAAACAGATGCTAAGCTGTAACTAAACTAAACCAAAAGATAGAATCACACAAAACAGTTGATCAGTCAAGGGTACGGAATCAATAACCCTTCCCTCTAGAAACTGATTAAAGAAGAGGAATTAGAGCATGGACTTATAGGTCTGGGAGCTAAGCAGCGTCTTGCTGAGGCTCACTACAGCCTTAGGCCTTCTCTCACACCATAACAACAAAGGCAGGTAAATAAATCAGCGGAAAGTAAAATGGAACAGCAAAATAGAAATGGGACAGCAATAAACGGAACAGCAGTAAAATAGAACAGCAATAATCAAATGGAACAACAACAATCAAATAGAACAGCAATAATCAAATGGAACAACAATCCGTAATGATTTATGAAACAACAACCATCACCTGTATGTACATGTTCTACGTTAATATAGCAATCTGAGAGTATTGAATGATGCAACTATGTTTCTAAACAGAATGATGCTACTCTCAAATCCCACAAATATTGTTTAACATAAATCCAATGACAGTAACATTCGTACCAGTACTCTGTTACAGAAATGGCTGAATAAAGATACAATTCGACCCTGTGTAAATCCAATTATACAGTGCAAAGTCTTTACATAGAGAAAATAATTCATTCATTAAGCATAACAGAGCATAGCGCATCATATAAATAATTCATCAGACTGCTAAATAATAAAGATAAACAAACCGCACACAAATCACCGTATAATGATACAAAAGCAAGTGTCCTTCGGAGTCGGGCCCTTAGCTGCCAATGGTACACTACCTTAGATTACTCCAAACGCAGAGATGGAATAAACACCAAGTCTTTTATATTATCGCATTCACAAAAGTATAACAAAATCAGGTCTCAGTGAGACTCAATGATTAAAGTTTGTTCTGGAACTGTAAAATTACAAAAACAGTCGTCTTCTTGCTTAATGATGTTGTGCCATTATATAAAAGAAATGACGGAGATATCTAGATAATCAGAGATAAGTAAAGCAGCGATCCCTCAGGATCGAAGATCCTGAGGGATTCGCTAATCGTTCAACCCTTCTTGCGTTCGCTGGGCCGGTATCCCGCATTCTTTTCCTGGACTATTCAATTCTGATTTTGCTTGATCGTGTCCGCATCCGGTTCCCTACTAGAGGAACAGCAGTTATTTTCCCTCTGCTTCTCGCTTTTGGGCGGGAACTCCTTGCTTGCACGTCTTCCTGCATAGAAAACGTCAATTATTAGCACTTGAGCTTCCTTTGTCTATTTTTGCACATTTTATCAAAATCCTTTATCTTCTTTGAGTTCCTAATGCAGAAAAGGTTACAATTATTATTGAAAAACCACTAGATTGCTTGTTAAAAGCATACCTTCCAGGTGCTCCACAGCGACCCGAAATTTCACGAAACAGGAGCAATTTGGCAATTTTTTCCCCTGTGCGCCGCGCCAAATTCCCTGTGTGTCGCGCCACTTTGGAGTCTGTTTTGGGGAACTTGCAGGTGCCCAAAATGTGCCCAAGTGGGCTTGTTGGAAAGCCTGTCCTGTCTACTTTCCAACCCAACTTGAATTTCTGTATTTGAAGCTCATTTTCCCCTCCAAAACTTCATTCTCCCAAGACTGCTTTCTGTGTGTCCAAAAGGTGGCAGAGAGGCCATTTTTGGGTGTTTTTTGCCCTTTAGGAGACCCCAAACTTGTCAAAATTTCTAGCCCGGACACCAGTAGACGTATTTTTCGATGCTGAATCCAAATATGCAAGCAATTCACAGGGAGAAATTTCCTGTTTTGTGCCCAAAAATTTTGCCTGTGACCAAAATTTGCCCAAATTTTTTGAAATTTGGGCTGGAGGTTCCCTACGAAGTGCTCTGCTGTGCCAGGGAAGCCTCAGCCAAGATTCAAAGCTGATCTTGCTCCTTTGCCTCCTTCGCCTCTTTTGCCTCTTTTCTTGCTTTGCTCAATTTTTCCTTTAGGCTCCTGATTCTTGCCTTGGAACTCATGTTGCGGGCCTCGTAGTGATGAGTCAAGTTCCTCAACATGTCTTTCTCCCTGTTTTCTTTGTCCAACAGCCTCTCCAAATGCATGTTGACTCTCTCAAGGTTGGACTCCCAGTCTTCATTGATTTCTTGCTCCAAAAAGGTGAGCGGAAATATTCTTCTTTGAGCAGCTTGGCGTTGCTCGCGGATGTTCTACAGATCCATGATCATCTGTTGGTCTTCAAGCTGTTTTTTCCTTCGCTCCAAGTAGTTCATGTTCCACTTGGCCCTTTCTAGATCAATGTTCAAGTCTTCAATATCTCATTGCTGCTCTTTGATGATCTCTATAATCTCCTCATTAGTGGGTTCTGCATCTGTCTCATCATCCTGGAGGAGAACAAACTCAGTCTCTTGCTCACCTGATGGCCCTTCCTCCTGCACTGAATCCTTGCCCTTACCCTGCTCATGTGGTGCTGATGGTGGAAGCGAGGCCCCTTCCACCCCGGGTGGAGATAACGCTCGCTTTGCTACTACAAACAACGGTCTGGTGCCTTTCGGATAGCCTCTCTGATATGTGATGAAAACTGGCATGGTGGCAGTCTCATGACTCTCAAACTGATGTGAAGGACTCTCCACCTCATGCTCAAACTGATGTGACGGACCTCCTGTGTCATGCTCAAACTGATGTGAAGGACCTCCTACCTCATGTTCTGCCTCTGATATCACCGGTGGAGCGCTGAAGAAATAAAGGGAGATGAAGTCTTCCCAAGCAATACCCTGCAATCCCAACTGATGGTCCACTAAAATCTGGATGAGAGCAAAATTATACACAGTGTTTAGCTGCTGTTGTGGGGTCTTGCGCTGCATGAAGTTTTTTATCTTCTCAATGTTGTTGCAAATAAAAAATGGGAGGCTCATCATCTTCACCCTAGTGAAGTGCATGAGCAAGAGGATGTGATAGGCATAAAGGCGAGAAAACCTCCCCTCGCAACTGAAATATTTCATGATCAATCTCATGAGTGGGGCATACTCGTCTCTCAAAAACCTGAATGGAAACACTCTAGTGAGCTGGCTTAAGCAACTGTTCTTGATGTAGGGCTCATAGTGATGCCTCTCCACCTTTGTTTTCTTATGCCACTGCTCCCCAACATTAGGTATCCATGTTGCCACTGATATAGCCTCCGGTGTCAAGGTGAAAGTGACCCCAGCCAGGACAGATTGGCGTCCCTGTAGATGAAGTGCAAAAAGGCGGGCCAACTTATGATGTACTCTGACATTTGCCACCCTTTGGAAAAATTCATAACATGCCAAGTGCTGGAAACAAGACATGGCAAGTGGGCATGCCTGTAGCTCTGTTAGGGTGTTGGGCTCGTCTCTGAGATGTCTACCACTCCGGTGATGTATCGTATGGGCCCTCTCTCCTGAAGATGTGTCACTGTGTGTGTCCCCCTCATAATTTGATGAATTTTCTGATACCATCACCACTGCTTGTACCCTGAGTTTAATGCTGCCCTTTGAATCCAATGACACGGATGAATTCTCTGAAAATCTCTTGATCCGCTGACTTCACCGAGATTTGAGATGAATTGCAATGTTTTTTAGGCACCTGGTTGTGTGCGTCGCGCGCCAAGCCCAGTGCGTCGCGCGCCCTGAGTGCATCGTGCCCTTGTGGATTTTGTACTATGGGCTAGCTGCCAATGCGTCGCACCCTCTGTGTGCGCCGCGCGCCCTGGTGTATGCACCGCGTCCTTTGGAAACCGGCTCTCCTACACTCAAACCCTCATGAATTTGTTTTCTCACTTTTCTAATTTCTCTCCAATCTTGCCAAAGCACAAATTATTTTTGTTTTGGGCCATAACATGTATATATAGGCTAGGGAGAGGTGAGTTTGATTTTTTCTTCTTTGCAAACCCACTTTATAATGCTTATGTTTGCACTTTTTATTGACTTTAAGACAATCTGCTTTTTCCCTTTTTCTTTAAAATTTTGGCTCTCATGATGAAATTTTCGGCGGTTCTTTGCAGGGACTGTGTGACTGGGCCTCTAGCTTTGAAATCCATGACTACATCTGAAAATGTCAACTAGAGATTTTCGGAAAATTTTGTCATAGTTGACCTTGTTTGACTTTTCTTCAAAACAGAGTTTTGAAGAAGAGTCGATGTCTCTTCAGGTGATGATGAAGCTTTCTGAACTGCAGCTGTATAAAGTCTCCCTCTGGCCTGCATGACTTTGTTCTGGACATGTTTTTCAAAGACCACATTGATGATTTCCTAGACCCAGCAATAAAAATGACTTTTTCTTGTAATATGACCAGACCTTGACTATCATGAACTTTCAGTGATTATGTATAAAGACCTAAACCAATAGAGGCCAGAGATGAGGGAAAATGAGTAGCATGACTATCTCCGTCAGACCATGACATGTCCCTAGCGAAATGCAGCTGGGTGGATGGAGCGGGACACCTAAATTTGAAATGCACAAAGAGCTTTGATCTCTGACAGAGGGCTGACCAGACCGACTCTAACACCTTCATTTATCAAGTCTACGAAAATACTGAGTATGGCTCTTTGGAATGTGGTAGGTTCATCGAACAATCCAAAAGCAAATACTCTGTAAGAAAATGTTCCCCACAAGCAGGTAAAAGTAGTTTTATCCTAGTCTTCAGGGGCAATCTGAATTTGGTTGTAACCACTGAAGCCATCTAGGAAAGAGAATAATTTCTTCCCTGCCAGTGTATCTAGGACATGATCGATAAATGAAAGGGGAAAATGGTATTTTGTGTTGCTTTGTTAAGTTCTCTGTAGTCAACCCATATCCTCAATTTTCCATTCTTTTTGCGGACAACGACTAATGGGGAAACCCATTTACTGCCAGATATAGGATAAATAAAATTCACATCTAAGAATTTTTTAAGTTCTTCTTTCACAATATCCTTCAGATGAGGATTCAATCTACGCTGTGGTTATCGAATGGGTCTTGCATCCTTTTCAGTGTAGATGTGGTGCATGCAAAACTGAGGGTCCATCCCTTTCACATCTGAGTAGTCCCAGGAAAAAGCCCCCTAAGGACTTGGATAAGTTTCTATTGTTGATCGCTACTCAAATTACTGTTGATGTTTAGGATCTTCCCTGGCTCGATTTCGATAGATTTTCTATTATAGACAGTGGTTGTTGGTATTGGTTGGTCATTGATATCTCTCAGGGAATCTTCTTCAATTTCATTGTCTAGCACTGCTTTAACCATGTGACATCTCAAATTAGACACTGTAGAAGGGTGATTGATACAAGTATTAATGACATCGTATTCTATTTGGGTTTTTAATTCAAGGGCATCTGCCACAGTTAATGGTGAACGAATATTTTCTGTTAAATATGTTACATGTCATTTCCAAGTTTTTACAATGGTTAGGGCTAGCTGAGCAGGACAGTATAAGACTAGATTCTCTACATCATTCCCTTGGGTTATGGTCATACTACCTATCCAACAGCTAAAATAATCATCAACTATTGCTAGCCAAGGCCTTCCTAATATTAAGGCATGTCCATCTAGTTGGTTCCTAGGGCTAGTAATCAAAAAATCTGTCAGATATTCCCAAGTGTCTATAGAAATCATCACATCCGGTAATTCTCCTTTTGGCTTAGTCACTGAGCGGTCGGCAAGTTCCAGCAAGGTAGTTGTTGGTTCCAAGGCTGTGATGCCAAGAATTTTGCAAGTTGTTACATTGTGAGAATGTTAATGGCTGCCCCTAAATCGACTAAAGAATTGGGAAAAGAGCAAACATTTATCTGGACTGTGACAATGGGGTTTCCCAGATCTTCATATTTTACAGCTGTCTCTTTGCCTAGTAATAAATCAGACAAAGTCCCAACAACATGAAGAGTTGGGGTTATTTTTGTTTTCCTCATAGACTTCTTTATACACAATTCTTTAATAGTTTTGGCATATATTGGAATGTCCTAAATAGCCTAGAGGAGGGGTATTTTATATAGATATTCTTAAGTTCACCTACAAGATCAAAATCAAGATATTCAATATTATCGAGGTATTATTATGCCTAACACATATCTTCTCCTTGCATTTTTTGTTGGCTAACTACAATCGAAGGCCTATCCGGATATGTATCTTTGGTTTCAGGTTGCAGATTTTTTATCCTCATCTGGGGTAGTTATGTGTCAAGATCTTAACTTAAGTTCGTTACACTATCTAAAATCAACTTCAGGGTCCAGACTCTCAATAATTTTTACTAAATAGATGGGTCTGTTGTTAGGATTTGGATTTGGTTGGGCTGGGAGTTGTGGTCATATATTAGATTGAGGATTTTGTTGCAATGTGTAAGGTGCTGGTAAGGTTGGTTGAGATGGAGGAACTGTTCCAGTAGGCTGGTTTGTGGATAGTTGTCAATTCGGTTGCCAATTATGATTTTGCGAGGTAGAAGGGGACCATTGGGAGGGATAGGGGTTACTCTGCCAGAATGGTGGAGGATAAGAGGGATTTGACCAATTTGATTGATTGGGCCATAATTACATAGAAAAGGCATGAGGTGGCCAATTAGAGAAGGGTCATTGTTTCTACCGTGATGTCCCTATATATTGTTGAGAATTATATTGTGAGGAAGGAATGAACGAAGAAGGGTCTGTATGCATATCAGTCAGTCATGCTTGCCATTCACGGTGCTAGTTCATTAGATACACTGGTTCCACTTCCTCCTCGGCTTCCTTGAATACCGCTTTTAACCAAGGAAGCGATGGACAACTTTCTGTAGTATGATCCTTAGTGAAAATGGCACATGTATGTATCATATCTAGCGGACATTCTCTATGATGGTGTTTCTTCCTACATCGTGGATAGAAAATAGCCAGTTTCTGTTCTGCTTCGGCCTATTTCTGCTTGGCTTGCATGATATCCAATTGTGTTTTCAGGGTCCCCAAGATATCAGCCTTGAAATATTTGAGCAAATTACCAATTTCAACTCGTGTAATGCTTCCTTCTAAGGTTCTATTATCTCTAATGATTGCATCATGCTCGATTGGTTTCATCCTTGTACTGTCTCTGGAACACTTGACACAATTGTACAATATTGTCAAAATCCTCTTGATAAATATCCCCTTTCCCTATTAAGTTTAATTTTTCTACAAATTGGTCTTTCATACCTTTAATAATTTTGGTTTTAAGAACTTCAATGGGTATATTTGCATAAGAATATCTTTGCATATTATATTGAAAACGTTTTACATATTCTTCAAGAGTCTTGTTAGTCTTAGCTACCATCTGAAAGATTTCATCCTTCAGTTCTCTACTTCGGAAAAATCTTTGTATTTTTTTAGAAAGGCTATTTTCATTTTTTCCCAGTCATTAAAGGTACCTCCACCAAGCCCCATAAACCAACGCAGAGCTGCTCCCTTCAGAGTAGAAGGAAACAACTTCAGTTTCTGGGGGTCAGTAGTGTAATCATAATCCCTACATAAAACATCAAATTCAAAAAGGAATGCATCAGGATCCTCTAAAGTTAACACATGAAAGGTAGGAATATTTTGTAACAGGATGGCTTTAATGGGAGCATTGACAGTTGTGTCAACAATAGGATATTGTAATGTAAAGGTTTGAGGTTTTCATTGATTATTGGCCATTTGGTCAAAAATATGTCAATACTCTTGAGGGATTTCTGGAGCTAGAGATTTGTTCCTGGGGGGGAGTAGAAGAGATTTGTAAAATGATTTTAGCAACACTTCCTTGGTCCAGAATATTGGGAGTCCTTTGTTCAACCATTGTTTGAGGAGATTTGGGTTCTGATAATTTAGTACTACCTGTTTCTCCTCCTCCTTCACGAATGTTGCAAGAATTCCCTTCTTTTAAAGGGCTAAACTGCAAATTTTCACTGTGATGAAAACTCTGTTCAGGCCCTTTAGTTCTGTTGTGAATCTTATCATTAGCTACAAATGGTGATCTTGAAGCCTGAAGGGTTACAGTAGGATTTCTGGTGGAAATGATTCGCGGTCCTACTGATGGCTGAGACTCAACTTTTCTTATGATTTCGTCAATGAAGGTTGATCGTCCAAGGGTCACTGGTCCCTTGGATTTTTTGGATTTGGATGGAGGAATGATATATTTTTCTGCTCTTTTCTTCTTAGTCATTCATACAAAAATAAAAACGCTCATTTCTACTTGAATTCCTAAGGAATTTTTGCTGAAAATCAGGCAAGGGAGAAAGAAATTTACTTACTTGTACGCAGGTTATTACCTTCCATTTTTAATACCCAATTCTTTAACAACAAATACTCATCAAATTTCTATTTCTACTTTCAATTCCTACCTAATTGTGTTGAAAAGAAGGCAACGGACCAAGCACTTTACTTCCCCGTACATAGGTTCTTACCTTCTGTTTTTAATAATCAATTCTTTCCCAGTAGCAACTATCAAACATACATCACACTTCTATGAAATTGCAACACTCTCCCCGACGATGATGCAAAAATTTTGGGTGCTATAGGGTGTCTTTAAAAACTATTAATTGCCTCACATAAATCATCAACCTAGGTACGTCTTTTTGTTCCAAGAGTGTACACAATATATGAAAATGCTATATGTATGGAGAGTAATGATTTGAGACAGTTTATTAAATTCAATACAAGAGTAAATGGATTAAATCACAAATCTCAAGCTTGTAACTTCAGGAAAAATAATCCATCTAAGCATCAAAACTCAACCTTAGTCATAAAAAAGACTCAATATTAATCAAGAGATTCTAATTGAAATCGCATCAACTGAGTGGCTGTAGCAATAACAGAGCTCTTCTAGCTGATTCTAAACTACTGTGTAGGAATAAAGCATTCAATTCAATCAATAATGCTTCTATCTTTTAATGAACCAGAAATAACTCTCTCCTAATGATTAATTCAATCCACTACATAAGTAAATCAAATCAATTGGTAGAATTAAGAAGCGATGAAATACATACACGAATTCCACACAATTAAAGTAAATCGTCTGTAAAACTGTAAAGTGGAGTAATTAAACTTGCGATAAAGGAAAAGTAAAAACACAAGGAACAACAGTGGAATCCACTAGTGACCAGGCCCAAGCCGCTAGCGAATATTGCTTAACTACTTCAGCATATCAAGATGGAACAACAACTCAATTCATGTATTAATCATCAAATTCAAATGTCATTACAACGCATTGTCTTCTTCAAAATTACACTTCGTATATATGACATTACCTACTTCAAAAGGGCGAGAAGTTCCCTTTTATAATCAAGAAGTAAAAGAGATAGATGTGATCCCTCAGGATCTGATTCTGAACTAAATGCTATTATCAGACAACATTTCAACTTGCGCTGATCCTCTTGATCTATTCCTTGATTCATCCGGATAAGAAGTGATCCTTTTCCTCTATTTAGCATTTGTTGGTCCATCTGAACAACAGTTGTTCCCTTTGCCAATTTCTGCATAAAAACAACGAAAGTTAGCTTTTCTTAGTCGAACCATATCAAAAGAAATTTTATTCATTTCTCATCGAATTTTTATCAACATCTTACTATATCAGGGCACAAATGCATAAAGGAAGAAGGAAAAAGACAATGTAATCAAAAGTAAGTTTATACCCATTGTACGGCCCAACACTCACCACCCGGACTAGAAAATCCTCCTTTCTCCCAAGGCTCAGAGAATGGTTAGACCATAACCATCTTTGCACATTCAAAATTAAGGAAAAAAATCTCTTTTCCACCGTTTAATCTCAATATTAAAGGAATATCCCATGCAAAGTTGTAGGCTCACATCACTTGAGCCAGGGCCCCAAGACCAGATTGTCATCTCCCCACACATAGAAGGTATGTCTTCCTTATATGCCATGAAATCTACCTAACACTCATGTCTAATATTTCTTAGTTCCCATGTATATGGCACACTAGAGAAGATAAATAGAAGGGATGTCAAAGAAAAAGAATGAAGGGTGGATAGAGGCAGTGCTAATGCCATTAAATGAAGCACACTTGCATGCAAATGATACTGAAGAGATGCCACAATCCCGTGGTATGGAACATGTATTAACATCATTTCAAATGTCACCAATTCACAATTATGTCTAATGAATAAAAAAAAAGGTGAAAGGTAGGGGCATAAAGAGGAATTTTAAGGGAAAGAATGACCAAAATTTAACTTAGATTCATGAGATCGTGAGGGGCACATGTTGAGGAAGGGGGAATATAGATAGTCCATAAACATCAATTAGGGGATGATAGATTGACCTGTCAGACCATTAATTTCCGTTTTCCTATCTACCAAGATGTAGGATTTATTGGCCATAAGATCAACATCATTATTGAGACTCTGAAGAATGTGGAAAGAGGGATATTTTGAGAAAGAGCTAAAAATACCAGTGATGCATTGGAATAACAAGACTATCATATTGTCTATAGGGAGTGTCTTAGATATTAGGTGTCGAACAATTATGAAAATGTCTCGCGGGATAGTTAAATGGTAGGGTGTTCTATCCTTCTTTCATTGTGTATATGGAATTCTTCCAACCCTTTTTATCTACTACTGACTGGCATAAATGGGCATAACCTTGAACATTATTTTTCAAATCTTCAAATTAGGTTGTAGGTTGTCGAGTGCTAAGTCAGATTTCCATTCTTTCTGTATCTATGTCTCATCCCAATTCTAGATATGTGAAAAAGCGTCGATTCCTACTTGATTTAGATGATTTCTTAGCTCTCTTGGAGTTTTATCATAACTTAGTGGCTGACGCCAAGGACAAACTCACCTGATAAGTTAATTTTACTCCCATTTCTAGGGATCCAACATAGGTGATTTTAAATTAGAGACCAGTAGGAGGCTATCAACTTCCATATGGTAGATCCTTGCATTCCTTCTAAGCTTATATTATTATGTTGCATTTATTTTCCCTTCATAATTTGTACCCACCACAAGTCAGGATGGGATTTCACCTTCCTGAACAGTTTTTCTCTCATAGCGATGTTAACCATAGATGGGTCCTATCTTCCTAATACATTATACCTATTTATGTTTTTGTTCTTCCCTCCCTCTCTCTCCCCCTTTAGCTCCATCTCTCTCTCTCTCTCTCTCTCTCTCTCCCTCCCTCTATCCTTCTCTCTAGAATACCTATGAAATATTTTTAGTAGTTGTGAGGATAATGGGTGTAAATATATCTAAAAAATAATTATAACTTTTTTTCTTTTAGATTTAATTTAAAAAATGAGTTATGGTTTTTCCGTTTCCAGTGTTGATAAGCCATGGTATTATCCCATCGTATTATAACAAATCCCATTTACAAGTTAATAATATCCATGGAAAAGTGGAAGTGAATATGCATGGTTAACAATCTTGCTATATTGTAAGATTATTGTAAGTATTGAGTTTTTACGTTTTTATTAATTAAATTTAAATATGATTACAAAATCATTATTTAATTTATATGGATTTTCCTTTTTACATTTTGTATCACATTTTACATTATACATTTTGAATTTTATATTTTAGATTACATTTTACATTTTACATTTATATATGTTTTAATTTGAAAATGAAGTCTACACTTAATTTCTTTTTCCTATATATATTTTCCCCAACATTTAATAAATGTTGACAAACTTACATTACATTACTTACTTACATTACACAATTGTAAGTTGAAATTAAGAATATCGATAATAAATAGGGAAAACGTTCCTTTTTTATATTAATAATAATATTTTAAAATAATGTTATAATTTAGTTAATTTTATGATTTTTTTTATTTTTTATTTTAACACTGTAAAATGCTTTATGAAATAAATGTTTTAATGTTTCTTGCTAGACATTACCCAGACATGACTCTAGCAATGTATTGACTATGAAAACTTCTAATGTTTAACTTTATAAAACATTAAAATAATTTTTATTTTAATTTAAAAAAATATTTTGTTAGCATTTGATTGGCTTAAAAAATTGTATGTCTTATTTCAGGGTTTTTGACATGTCTCCCATGTCACCCATGGAATTTGGACACCTTGAGAACTCACAATTTTTATGGGGATCGTGCTTCACATCTTGTAATATGATTAAATATCTTATAATTGAATTAAACATAATTTGAATGTTTTACTGCAACATTCACATAATACAATACCATGTGGATAACTCCCTCCCTAATTTTCTGCAATAGTTGTGTAAAAATGGTTTCAATTAATTTTTTCCATTATACTATATTGATACTTACAATTAATATCTTCCATGAGAATAAGTGAATTTCAATTCCCCATTTATTATATGTTACGTTGATAACATGCATCTCGAACACTGCTTTTAATTTTTGTGCTTGCTTAATTAAGCAGGAGGATTGGAGGTAGGAATTGGAGGTATAGGTGATGAGCCCTAGTTTTCCAACAAGAATGTTGGAACTCCCAAGGCTACCAACTTAAATTATCAACCCAAGGTTCGTACAAAATTAAGAGGAGTTGAAATTGTATGTGCAACATACACCTTCCTCTTCCTGGTCTCACTCTCTTTGATGCAAGTGAAAGGAGACAATGAAACAAATTTAAATGAGCAAAGCTCTAAGAAAGCCACCAATCCTAAGTTGCAAAAGGTAAATAACAATAAGAAAATCTATTCTATGTTTGTTGGGAAGTAAATATAGACTAATTGCAGAAATAAACATTCAAGAAGCAAGAAATGTAAGAGAAAAATGGTGACCTAACCAAGCCTCAGCTAAACCAAAGTGTTCTCTAAGTATTCATAGCCTCAGCTCAACCAAAGTGAATTTGGGCAAGGAAGATCTCAAAAACAAACTAGTACATGATTGTTGTTTCTCAAGTTAACTTGTAAAATTCCCAAACAAGTCAAATGAAAATGAGGTTGGGCAAATTTTGTTATTAATTAAGATGTCCTGGGACTTTAATCCAAGTGTAGTCATTGAAAATACCCTTGTTAACATGTGCAAAGAATTAGCAAAAAAATACTACTCTAAAACCCAGAAATTTTAGAATTACTGAGCTAGTTAACCTACGAAATGCCTAACTTCAGAAGTGAAAATTCTATGGGATAAATATTTTTATTCAGTGGAATTATTTTAGGAATCAATCCAAGAAAAATCAACAAGTGCTAAAATTTAGCAGAAAGTTACTACTAAAAACTAGAAATTTCAGAGCAATGAACTAGTAACCTTATCTAAGTACCCGAATTTCTAGGTTAATCAAGTGAAAATTTTGTGGGGTAGATTTTTTATTAATTGGATGGTTTTAATATTGAAAACAAGTGGAATCTACTTGAAATAATATTATTAATATGCGTTGAAATTTAGCAAAAATTTACTATTATTTTTCTACACGATTCTTCGAGAAATTCTAGAATTGTGAACCAGTAAACCGATTCATGTAGCTCAATGATGAATATAAATTTTCAATGTTTTTCTAAGGATGCGTCATGCTTGTACCTATATAAATGACCTACAAAACAAGTTACTTCATTAATATAAAAAATATAACCTACAAGAAATGAAGCATGAATATTAACCGGAGAAAAATGCAAGAATAAGAATTGCAAGTGAACAAGACCTTCAAGGAATATAAATATATTGTACAATAGGGCTTTGAGGCTCTTTGATGGCGAAGCCCAAGGATACTCAGAGACCTATGAAGGAAGCCAAGCCTTAGAAGCTTAAAATGACACTAGACTTCATTTTTCAAATCAATCTAAGTACATCCCTACTAGAAATGACAATAGAGCTACTAAATAACAATTTTTCTCCACAAGAAGAGTAAGAAATACCTACCCCTAGACGAAAATTTGAATTGATACCTATAAAAATTGATGGGAAAGTATCCTCTTCGAAATGAGGCAACTTTTCCCTTCAAAATTCCCTGTGGATCTAGTTCCCAACAATAGGAATCTTTAGTAAATGACAGGGAGCACATTCCTAGATTTTTTCAATGACTGGAGCTCCAGAATCTATTCAATAATTTCATAATATATTTTTCATCAATCTTAGTGCATCATGTAGCAGGGAGCAAGTCCCTATATTATCTCATTTATAATTTACTCAATATTCTCTCAATATTCTATAAAAATAAATATTATTAGGCATATAATAAGCAAGGATAAATCAAATTCCTAAGGATCCATCAATACTATGATTTAACTCTATGATGTGCAGGTAAGCAGGTCAAATACATGTTTTAATTGTTGGGCATAATAAAATATATAATTTTTGGCGTGTCATTAGGTTCTTCTTTATGCATTGGATTTGGGTGAGAGATGAGAAGGGTTTACGACAATTTTTTTAAGATCTTAGTAATGCAAAAAAAAAATCCCAGTTCATGCAATGTAGGGCCCTTGGGCAAAGATTTATTTCATTTGCAGGCAACCATAATGAGCCCCACTGGGAGCGCCTATGTTGGGGGGAGTTTCCTTGTTATGATTACTTTCTTCGATTTTATCCCTTCAAGCCTCTGAAGATAAATTTCCAAGCCAAGGTAAGTAAATTCAGGTATTTATTTTTTTGTGTGAATTTTTACAAATGATGTTAAAAGTGACACACAGGGTGAAGAAAAAAAAATAGTTTTCCAAAAAAATAAAAAATAAATAAATGATCAGCTACCATATGTTAATATATTGTATTGGGAAAAGATACTAAGGTAGTTGTTGTGAAAGAAAGAATAACATTTTGAACAAAAACAAAATTATGTGATTTGTAAAGTACTAGTTCATTCAAATTTATGATGGATCGTGTTCTAGATTTCTTATACAAATTTACTTTGATTTAATTTATTTGATCATGTTATAAATGCTTTGCATCGATATCTCTCTATGATTCATGGTATTTTCCCTTTCAAAAATACATAAAAGAAATTTAACAAGTGTTTGATATATTTATACATGCCTAAATCTTTTAGGGAAGTTTTTTTTATGTTATATTGGCAAGATATCCATAGTATAAGGCAGCGTGTGTTTTACTAAATTTAATTAAAATTACAACCTACTAATAATATAGATAATATTGGATTACTTAAAAAAAATCCTTATTATCAATATGTGATTTAGATTAAATTTAAATATAAATTACTACACAACATGTTTCCTGATATTTCAATCTTACACATTTACATAGATACCTATTTAAAAATTGTGAAATTTTGTAGCACAAATTTGTGTTAATCTTTAATGAAAAAAATTATAAACACTATTATCTATTATTTTTGTTGGTCACTGCTTTAAAATTGACCCTTACAACACTAATATATTTTTCCTAATCAATCAAATATTATCATTTGTGTTGAAATTTTGAAATTTTCTTAATAGAATATACTAGCACTCAACCTTGATTAGATGCCCAGAAGCATTGAACTTTTTAATATTAGATTCATCGATTGCTAAGCTTTTGGCCGGCTAGATCATGAGCCATACCAATATAAAAATATGTCATTTTTATGCTCTTTGTAAATGTAATTAATATTTATGCATTTGAAGAAGAATGGTTTGAACTAAGAAATAGCATTTCCATGTTATCCTAAAGTTTGGAAAATAGTATTAATATATGTGGTCATGTTTAAAAAAGAAATATTGTAGTTTTAATTCAACGTGAAATTTTTTATGCTTTAATTAACTTTACATCATTATGAGTCAAAAAAAATTCATAATTAAATTGAACAATTACTAGTTCAAAGTATGATTTTAATTATCATTAATTTAGCATTAACTAATATAAATTAAAATGTATATTTATACAAAATAGATATTTATTTTTCAATATTATTGATTTTATTTTTCAAACATTTGATTGCATCATAACTTGAAGGCTTTACCATATTCTTTGTACAATAAAATGTAATGTGGATAATTACCTCAAATTTTCTACCATAATTTTGTGGTTTAATTGCACTATTTATGACATGAATTTTTTATTTAATTTGACCAATGATTTTTTATTGTTAAGTTTTATAGGAAAATAATTAAAAAATAAAATCTTTGAAAAATAACATCAATTATTGTTCACCATAATGTCACCCATAATGTGAGCAAGTATTTGCATAAAAAATGGATAAAAACAAGATATAAATAAATATACATACTAGGAATTACTTCCCACCATTATTTATGTTTTCTGTAACATTTTAATAAGAGTGAGTAAAAATGTAAATGCACAAACTTCTTGGTTTTTAGCACTAACCAAAATTTATGCAAATATTTGTCCCTTAGTACCCAATCAACCTTTCCACTTCACATATTAATTTGCAATTTTCCTTATAAACATAATTTTGATATGAGTGACACACTAAAATTCCTTGTAACACTTGTTATAGATTAATATCTATTAATATTTACCAATCATTTAAATTAATATAAAAATAAATATTAAATATACCTATTAAATAAATTATACATATCGAAAAACATTAAAATTTGTTTTGTTTATTTGACATTTTCTAATTATTCGGAATATGAATTGTGAGTGTGCCAGTAACTGGAATACCCACTTTCTGGTTCTAGATTCCGCATGAAGCACTATACAATCCCGAATGAATCAAACAAAATCTTAAAGTTTAACTATTAAAATCACATCATTTAAATTATATTCTACATTCCACCTGAAGCGCTATACAATCCCGAATGAATCAAACAAAACATTAAAGTTTAATTATTAAAATCATAGTTGAGGTTATTATTAATTGTAATATTAATAATTTTATTGAGTATCCATTAGTATTTAATTTATTTATTAAGTTTATGAAGTAGTATTGGGTGGCCATTGCCTAAATATTATTAAAATTAAGTAAAATTGATATTATTTTTTATTTTTTTTGTATTATTGGTTATGATTTTGTATTTAATATTTTTATTAAATTTATGAATTAGTATTTGATCACTATTATATTATACAGATTAGGTAGAATTGAAATTACTTTCTATTTATTATTTTTATTATTGATTAGGAATTGGTAATTAATACTTTTATTAAATTTATGAATTAGTAGTTGGTTCGTAGAATATTATAGAGATTAGGTTGAATTGAGAATATGTATATTTTTTAATTGACTATGACTTCATGTTTAATATTTTTATTAAATTTATGAATTAATATTTGGCTATTAGAATATACATATTAGGTAGAATTGACATTTGTTTTTAATTGATTATGAATTTGTATTTAATATTTTTATTAAATTTTTCAAGTCTCATTAGCACAATCGGTTGAGGATGGGCCTCATCACCAAAGCAACCCAGGATCAAACCTAATGGGGGGGGGGATTGTGCCATGTGCTAGGGGGAGGAGACATTATAGTCAACTAAGGGTTGGTGTGGCCCAAGGTGAGTGCAATACTTGAGTGACTTTGAAAGCTTAGATTGCCCCTCGGTCATAGCTCCTCAAGCCACAGGTCAAGCCTTGAATATCACAGACAACTCAACAAACAAAAAAATATAAATATTTTTATTAAATTTATGAATCAATATTTGGCCACTAGAATAAGCTCCTCAAGCCACAGGTCAAGCATGCCTTGAAGATCACAGACAACTCAACAAACCAAAAAATATAATTATTTTTATTAAATTTATGAATTAGTATTTAGCCACTAGAACAAGCTCCTCAAGCCACAGGTCAAGCCTTGAAGATCACATACAACTCAACAAAAAAAAATATATAAATATTTTTATTAAATTTATGAAGTAGCATTTGGCCACTAGAATATTATTAAGATTAGGTATAATTGAGTTCTTTTTTTTTAATTATTGACTATGAATTTATATTTAATATTTTTTTTAAATTTATGAATTAATATTTTCCCTTTACAGATTAGGTAGAACTAAGATTCCTTTTATATATTTATTTATTACTAACTATGAATTTGTATTTAATATTTTTATTAAATTTATAGATTATTATTTGGACACTAGAATATTATAGAGGTTTGGTAGAATTGAGATTCTTTTTCATTTTTTTTATTATTATTGACCATGAATATGTATTTAATATTTTTATTAAATTTATGTATTAGTATTTGACCACTAAAATATTATAGAGATTTGTTACAATTGAAACTCTTTTTTTTAGGATAATAATGTATTATATTAAGTCTTACTAGCACAACCTGTTGAGGATGGAACTCCTTAGCAAGGCGACCCATGATCAAACCTCACGGGGTGGTTGTGCCCTGTGCTAGGGGGGGATACATGCTAAAACATCCAATCAACTTAGAGATGGTGTGGCCCAAGAAGGGTGCAATCCACAGGTGACTTTGACAGATTATATGCCCCTGCTTTTTGCCTCCTCAAGCCACAGGTCAAGCCTGGAGGATCATAGAAAACTTGACAAACAAACAAAAAAGAATAATAACGTATTATATTTGTATTTAAAAAAAAAAAATTCTATCATTGGAGCATTTTTGTTTTAAAATAAAATTTTATTTTGTAAATTTGAAACTTTTTATGCTTGTAAATATAATTTCAGTGCTACATGTAACACAAATGCATATTTAATGTTACTAATAACTAGCACAACAATTGAAAATAAACAATGCATAAATGTCGATAAGCATATCATTTTTTTTAAATTAAGTAAATTATATATATATATATATATATATATATATATATATATATATATATACATATATACATATATACATATATATATATATATATACACAGGAGGATTCATCTCATTTGGCATGTAGACTCTTAATCAGTTATATACATTGTTACAATATTATGCACTAATACCATGGCTTATCAATACCCCAAGCCCAAAAAGCCATAACTCAAACTCATATCACACATGTTCATATGACATTTTCTTAATTAATCAATTTAATTGGTAGTGCATAAAAAACATAACTACTTTGGAGAAAAATCTCAATATTTGATTTGTGTATACTACTAAGAATATTCTAAGATATTCCATGGAGGTTAAATCCCACCATCCATCCACTAATTATTGATAATTGAATTAAAATTCTTGAAGCCCTATTCCCAAATAGACACTCCAAAATAAATAAGCATATCTATGTAATTATTATAAAAGGTAACATGTATATACAATATTCTCATAAATTGTTGAACCATAATTTTTAATTTAAATGATAAGTAGTGGAATGAAAACAATAACATTCAAGACATTTTAATATAGATATAGCATAATGTGAGGACTTATTTACATGGAAGAAGAATAGGAGCATATAGACTATAAGAAAGAGCCAAAGTAAATATGTGGAGGATCATTAATGTTCCTAACCCACAAAGAACTATTAACAATTTAGAAGAGGAATGAATGTCTTTAAAAGTCTTATTTGGCTATGACTAAGAAATTAAGGGTTTATTGGGGTCCTCAATTTTATGGTATTTTATTAGAAGTAAAGGAACATTGAGATTGCCTTCATTCTAAAAGGATATTTTTTTATAAACAAGGGTGGTTCTCAAACTATATGAGAAAATGTGTAGTGAACTTTATAGTTCTTATGAAAGAAGGTAGTAAAGTTAGAAATGCGAAGAGCATATTTAGATATATCAACTCATGTAATCATGGCACTATCGACCTGGAAATGCCATGGTAGTCCTTCACTTGTGGTATTTTAGAAATTCCAAGACTCGTGCTAGAAGATACAAGTTTGGGCTTTGCAAGGAAGGGAAGCTTTGAGGGTTTCTATAGACAAATTTTGAACAACTCCTCAAGTATAAGAGTATTGATTGTTGTTAGGACTATAGTTGATGGAGGTACTAGGTCAATTTCCAATAAAGGTAGGAAATTAGACATTATGGGTATTTGTTATGTGGTGTGAAGTTTAAAGGCCAAGACAATGAGGTAGTGGTCTACATGGTAAAAATGAAGAGATATTGTGTCAGATTGAAAGAATGGATTTAGTTGGTTCTTAGTGAGAAAATCTTGAAGCACCTAATCTTCCACATGTAAGAGAAAGTGGCAGTTGGTATTTTCTTCTTAAATCACTAAATGAGTGGGTTAGTATATATTTGAGAAAATCCTATTGGGATGCATGCCTTTGTAATATATATGCTGAAGGAAGGTTGGATTTTATTTTCAAAACTTATAAGGATGTTAAGAGAGTTAAATAATGGAAGTGGATATTGGAAAATCTGATGCTTTCTTGAAAAACTGATTTCCTTGTTTAGACTCTTAGATGCAAGAGAAATTATACCAACCTTTTTTGGTAAAATTTCTAGTATTGCACTTGGGACTTTGAAATCACTCTATGATTAAGAAAATAGTAGACAATATTACTATCTTCCTCAATATCAATGAGAGATTGCAATCCTCAGTGTTAAGATATTTAGCCAAGATAATGATAAATATGGATTATGGGATAGCTTGAAATATGGAGATAGAAATAGGTAACCTAAAGCACATACAAGCACTAGATTACATGAGGATTTCATTTCATTTTGGTTGCTCTTGCCATTATTGTCATCTAAACGATGAATTCCTATGTAGGTCACAAAATCTGATAGAGATTAAGCTCAAAATTCATATTATACAAAGGTAAACATGAATATAGAAATTAGCATATTTGTTGTAGAAGCTAAAAGTAGCGATTAACCTCACAACATGAATGAGATATAAAATTTTATGCAACCAGCTTAAAAAACAATATATCAACGACTTGAAAATTATCCTCTTTTAGGGGGAAACCTCCTTTACATTACATAAATGAAAAATGATTGGATGATACAAATGACAAGACCTCCTTTCCATATATAGGAGTCTAAGGGGTCACAATATAATCAGAGCCTACATAAAAATAATAATGAAAGGGCACAATAATAACAATAGTGGGCTTCTATGGTGCACAATAATAACAATATATGGACTACATCGACACAACAATAAAAATAAGGGGGCTACACTAAAAATAATAATAAGGGGATACACTAGAATTATAGGTACATAACATGCCCCTCTCATTCAAAAAATCATTTTCCTCAATGCTTAAGTAGTTATGGATGCTTCTCTCTAAAATTCTCATCGTCTCGTGTGGAATATTTAGCGGGTAAGTTCTTCCACTTGATGCGATACTCTAAAATTGATCAATTTCATAGCTATCGAGTTCTTATTTATGTGATTGTTTCAGGTTCCAATATTATTTTTCCTTCCTCGTAAAATTTTGGCAATATTTTTTGAACTGGGAGCCTGTAACCTATAACCTTCTTTAAGCATAAAAAACGGAAAACTAGTTGCACTCAGGAAGATGCGGAAAGCTCCAATGTGTATGCCATAGTACCAATATTTTGTGACACCTTGTAAGGACCATAGTACTTTGGTGATAATTTATTATCCTCGCGAGCTTGCTTTAGGAACATATTTTTGTATGGTTGTAGCCATAAAAATACCCAGTTGCCTACATCAAAACTTCTATCACTACGATGTTGGTATAATTATTGTTTCATTAGATTTTGTGCCAAAGTGAGGTTATCCTTTTTAAGAGTTGTAGAACTTTTTGTTGATGCTCGATGTGATTTTTAACTATTTGAAACTTAGAATTTTATCTTAAAAATGATGTGATGGATGGTGGATGATATCCATAAAGTACCATAAATGGGGTCATTTTTTCTATAATATGGAAGGTATTGTTATACCACCATTCAACCAGAGGTAACCACTTCAGCCATTGTATTTTTTATCAAATACAAATCAATGAAGATATCCTTCCAAACATGTGTTCACTATCTCAGTTTTCCCATCAAATTAAAGATGATAAGATGAGATATGAGCTAATTGAGTACCTGGACAAGAAAATAATTTCGTCCAAAAAATTCTAGTGAAAATGGGATCTTTGTCGCTTACAATAATATTTGGGTTTCCATGTATCTTTTGAATTATTTCTGTAAATGACATAGCAACTGTACTGAATTTAAATGGAATGGATAATGCACAAAAGTGTGCATATTTAGTATGTTTATCAACTACCGCCATGATGATACCCTTTCCTTCGGACTTGGGTAAACATGTGATAAAATCCATTGGGAAATCCTCCCAACTTTGAATTGGAATGGCTAAAGGTTCTAAGAGACCCAGAGTCTAAATTCTCTCAACTTTATTTTGTTGGAAAACCAAACATTTTTCCACAAACTTTAGAATATTAGATTTAAGGCCCTCCCAGAAAAATACTTCTTGACCTTGTGGTATCCCTCTAAGTCTTCTTTCCAACCCCACAAGTGAGACTAAGATTGGAGTATTCAAGAAAGAGTTATGCCCAATATCCCATGAAGACCTAATTATAGACTCGTTCAGTGGATCGAACTTGTACAGAATTCCATGTGTCACTATTTTAACCTTAAGCTCTGAAAATGATATACAACAAACTACAGTTCATGCACTTTGTTGTACCTTTGTCGACAATATCTAGCTGAAAGGAGATCAGTGCCCAAGACATTTATTCAGAACTGTAAAATAATTAATTGACTATCCCATCATTTCACAAATCCCCATAATTTTGATTAAAACCCTTTAACTTTCCATATGTGAATTAATGTTTCCAAAGTTGCCTTCTGATGTTGAATACAAATGAAGAAAGATCATAAAGAAGTAATGATGGAATGAAATTTAGAAAAGAGGAGTGCACCATTAAGGGCTTTTAACTTTAATTCACAGAAATTCAAACTAACAACACTATAAAATCAAATCCCAACAAATTCATTGCTATTTTCTAAGAATAAGAATGAATAAAAAATGAAACAAGAAAGACTTATCATACCCAACAAATTATTGCGTCACTGTGAAAACCTTATTCATCAACACATGAAAAGTGAAAGTACAAATTGTATTTTCCTTTGAGATCCAAAATTTTGGAACCCCTCTAATGTGTCATTCGTGATATTTTTTTCTTGTTGCTAGCCCTAATTGTCTGACTGTTATAATCAGTTTCAAAATTTGATTCGCAAACAGTGTCCAAACTACTACTTCTTGAAAGGATTCTAAAAATAATAAAAGTACAATAATAATTTTAAATATTATATATTATATAAATAATATATCTATATATATATATATATATATATATATATATATATATATATATATATATATATATATATATATTAAATCCCTCCCTTTACAATGCTTTAAATAGATTTTAATTTGCAATGAGGCAAATGTCGAATATCGACGACGGATGGGTCTCGTTGTTAGCGAAAATACCATACAATTTTAGAAACCCACATACTGCCTATGGGGCCTGTTAGGATTCCAAGAAACTCTCCTAGGTTGTAGCTCGGAGATGCCTGGTAACATATAAATTCAACTTATTGTTGCAAATGGATGAATGGAAGGAATGATGCTTGTCCAAGCCAGATAACCACTTCTACTTTGCTTTACTCCAGACATGTGTGAACACCCTCAGACTACAAGGCTTTAGACCACCAACTACTCACAGTTTAAGGTTGGGTGAATATGGAGAATACTGACCACACCAGCAGATGCACAAGACCATGTGATGGCTGGCTGTAACCAGTAAAGAAGTCTGCAAATCTAATCTACTAATGCACAGACAAGATGACAACTCTCTGGCACCAGATGAAGAGAAACCTGAATAACTTATTCAATGATACATACAAGACTTTAACACAGAGATAGGATGACAACTACTCTAATGCTAAACATCAAGAGTTCAGGAATACAGCATATCAGGCACAGCTTGGAAGAGAAGATAAATGGAAAGTGAGCAATTAACAACAAAAGAAGCTTGTATTAGCTGAAAATGAAGACGAGACGCTGCAAGTGTCAAAATAGTTACAGTCTCCAGAAGTTGAACCTTACATCAAAACATCAACCATCAACCTTGATTACATCTTGTTTGTGGGTATATATAGAGTTTCATTACAAAGGCACTTGGCCATTCTAGGTATGGAGGGGTCATAATTGACCACCAACTGCATTTAACTGCTTGATGGAGTCTCTGAGTGCGTTTTCTTGCTTCAGTGGATGAATCTAATCTTTTCAGGTGCTCTGCTGTCCTCTCGAGCAGCTAAAGTGTTCGTAGCCATGAAGTCCATAACTGCTAAATGCAGTTATCTGCTCGCACTCTGTCCTTTTCCTCTTTAGCCATACTATCTATTAAATGTGGTTGTTGAGGTGCAATTGCAACTAGTATTGGTGAGCCGATCGCCTTCGTCCTTCAGGTGCACGGAATGGTCAATGGACGTGGACTGTGTGGCGAATGGACGAGCTAGATGAGGGAGAAAGGTTGGCCGTCGGATCGGGAGGACAAACAGTGGAGATGGCTTGGAGGGGGATACTGGAAGAAGCGGGAGTGAAATGAGCATGGGCCGTTGGATCTCAGGCGGACAGATCCAACGGTGATCGGGTGGTGAAGGCACGCACGGTGGTTATCGTGCGGGGACAGAGGATTAAGCAGTAAGCGGTATCAATCGCACTGCTTTCGGGGAATTGGGTGGTAAAGAGTGAGGGCGCGTGATTCCATTCGGCGCGTGATGCGTGGTGGCGGAGGAGAGAGGAAAACCACTCTTCATCGCGTTAACATTTCATCACTTTTTGGGCACGGGGACAACGACTGCCATTGGATCTCCGGTGGAGATGATCGGACGGAAGGGGGAAAAGGTCATGCAAGTCGCTTCGTCGGGCGCGTCAGGAGTCATTGGATCGGGAGGGGCGAAAATTAATGGCTATGATTTAAAGAGGGGTTTATGAGTACGTGAGGCTTCACGGATAAGGTTTTATGGTAAGTTTTTAGGCCTTTTTACATATAGAGATATGCGATCAGATCAGATCACATCGCAATATCATATTGGCGGAAGCCAAAGGGCATAGCCTTTGTACACACATGGATGCGACTTGCGACAATGATTAAACCCAGGCCCGATAAAGGAATTAATCATTTTTTTGGGTTGATGAAGGGAGAATGAGCAGGGCAAAGGGAAGTGAGGAAATGACCGTTATGAGCTTCTTTTGAGCATGACCAAGGACCAAGCTCACTTCCAACCTTTAGAAAATCATCATCATATGGCAGGGCTAACAGGGCCACTTGTGATGGTTTCTAGAATATAAGAGGGTGTTGCTGTAATGATTGACAATCGTTGATTTTTTGACGAGAAGTTTGAGAAAATCTGCTTCCCAGGACCACTTATTTTCGTAACCTTTGAGCACTTTATGCCACTGTAATTTCGTTGATTTAGAGTACTATCACCCTGAACCATTGATTGTTTTGGTACATGTAAGAGACATAAAATCTAAACTTCCATTGACCTTTTCACTGGAGAGAGTTGAACAACCTTTGGCCTAAGTGGCTCTGGAAAGCGAGTTAGATGGCCTTGAGCGTATATAGTAGCATCATAATATGCATGTCCAATTGTTTCTTTTTTCTTTCTATGAATCACAAAGGAATGTCCAATCACATCTTCAAAGTCACGTGATGCTTTTTCTACTGCAGCTTGCTCACCAACAACATTACAATCATATTATATGGTTGAATAACTCTCCATGATCCTATAATAAACTAATCTCCTTAACCGACCTCTTTTCAACGTAGATTTCTCTAGGTCTCTGCATGGATAACTAACGTTAGCATTATCAAAGCATTTAATTTCTATTCTAGCAATGATATTCATGACTTCAATAGTGTTTTGATTCATTTGCATAGAGATCGTGATTTCTCACTAATATTTTACCATACCTTGGTCACAATCTATTATGATGTTTATTTTCCATTTCCAATACTCAACCCAAAATTTAATTCAACCTTGATTTTTCAATTTTTCTCAATGCAGAGAAATATTGATCCATGTCATTACAACACAGAGGACTCTATCACCTTCACCTGGGAATTAAAAAATAGAACACATAGCAACACCACATTGATTCAATACACAGAAAGTGTTTCCAACCCTTATACAAGAATTTTTGTTTCCTATGGCCAATTACCACTAGGAAAACACAAGAATTTTTGTTTCCTATGGCCAATCACCACTAGGAAAACTAACCAATCATTGAAACGGATACATTAATAATCCACTATAGGAATTACATGCAGATTCCTGAACACCATTTCATGATATTTAGCATTATCACATGACCTATTCCTTTCAACTACTTTTGTTTATATCCAGATTCATCACTAGACAGATCAGATATGCATTCTTAAACTGAGAGATAATAGAGAGCACTGCTACAAAATGTCTCTGTAAGATCCAGGTAGTGTCAAGCAGATCTTGCACAGTGTCTAGCAACTCTTACACAGTCCCTTATCATTTTTAATAATGTCTTCTTACTTTTCCAATCTAATCCTTTGCTAGAGATTTTCTTCTAAGATATTTGACCTTTTAGTTGGGCTATATTGTGCTACAACATCTGGCTCCAACTAGGGACAGTGGTTTGATATCAAAGTGATGAGAACTTTTAGACTAGTGGCCTTAGTTGGAAAAAGAGGCATAAATTCCAAAAACCTCGAAATTTGAAAGACTGAAACCTAACATTTTGAAATCTAAACCCTTCCAAAATTATTTCCAACTGGGACTTCCACCCTTATTTATCAACTTAAGAACTCCGACTACAAATAAAATGCTTAACACCTGAGCTTATTTATGTATAGGTTCCTACATATGTACATGAATTATCTTTATCATGTGAAGTCATTTTTTCAATGGTATCATGCCATATTTTCAGTGTTAGATCTTACACCATGTCCCTGAACTTCAAGAATAAAAATGAGCATAACCAAAATAATTAAAAATTAGTCCACAGGAGAAATTCCATACCTAGCAAAAGAGATTGGTTGCCAAGAAAACAAAGATTCCATATAATCTGCTACATGATCATAAATTGTATAAAAGAAGAAGTCACTTTGATCAACAATTTTATTTTCACTCAAATTTATCCACGGGAGCAAGTACATACCTAGAAAAAGAGATTAGCTTCCAAGCAAACAATGTTTCCATATAATCTGCTACAGGATCATAAAATGTATAAAAGAAGTAGTCACTTTGTCAAAAATTTTATTTTCACTCAACTTTGTAGTAGATGTTCGATGTATTTCATAAAATATTTCCACCAATTTTATTTTTTTGGGACTGTTGGAGATGTCTTATTTTGCATGGAAATCATCATAATTAATCGACTCTTTAGCTTTGGTCTTTTGGCAAAAATACATATTTCTTTCTAAAAATTTATGTGTATGAACAATTTTTTGAAAAGCTCCTTCCTTCATTTCAAAAATCCTACCCTCTTTCTCCATCAAAAGATATCTTTATTGTCTTACCCATGAATTGTACCAAATTCCTACTCGAAATCATACAACTCATAAAATGGAGTATCTTTGCTAACTTCATGATCACATTCCTCTTCTCGTATAACTTCCCATGGCTCATCTTCTGTATCATACTAATCGTAGATAGGAGAACAATCAAATTTAACCAAATAGGATCTTTGAGGATTTGTGTGCAACTTAATTATTTTTCTTTCTTCTCGACTATTAGGCAAAATTTCTTGATGCATGTTTGAAATTTTCTCCATTTTAATGCTCTCTTGATTTTCTTGGAATAGGGTCAACAAACTTTCTTCTTGTAGGATTAATGAAGAGTCTTCTTTAAAATTTTCAACATTATTTTCAGAAAAGGATAGCTCTTTGATTTCAGGGACTTGTTCATAATTAATTTGGCTATAACCTCTCTGAATTCTTGATATATTAACAACATGATCATCCGTTTATTCAAAAAAAATGTCATGAGATTTAAAAGTTTCTTTAGAAATAGAATATTCACAGCAACCTTCAAAAATAAACGTGTGTGCATATAAATTGCTGGAAAATGAATTAAACGTTTCTTGGAAAGACTTCAAAGAAGAAATACTTGAATGAGATAAAGATCTATACCAAACCCTTGCTTCCTAGTCTAAAGAAAACATGAACGACTTCATCGTCACATCTTCATGAATGCTACTTTGTTGCTCCATGCATTCATGAAAGCTTCTAACATGTTGAACCAAAATTCCATCTTCCTCTCCACTGAATCTTAGAAGATACTCATTCCACCCATGAAATGTAGGCATGTGATCAGGGTAGCCATGATCCCAGTAAAATATAGTGGGGAAAACTTATTGGCTAAGAATGTAAGGATAGCCATTAAATAGAAAAGAAAACCCCAAAGTGAAGATCACATGTGAGAATATACAACCAACTGCTGAAACTTGTCACCCTTAAGAATCAACATTAAACTTTATAAAAACCTAGGGAAAAATAACTTCATCTCTCTATTCCCCGGCAACGCGCCAAAAAATGTTGTACCTTGGGAGACAATCTCTAGATGAAAGGAGATCAGTGCCCAAGACATTTATTCAAAAATGTAAAAGAATTAATTGACTGTCCCATCATTTCATAAAACCCCATCAATTTGATTAAAACCCTTTAACTTTCCATATGTGACTTAATGTTTCCAAAGTGGCCTTCTGATGTTGAATACAAATGAAGAAAGAGTAGAAATAAGTGATAGTGTAAAGATTTAGATAATGGGATGCCTTACACAAAATCTTTTATCTTCAACTTTAGAGTAAATATGATTAGCATCATTAAACGTTTTTAACTTTAATTCACAGAAACTCAAACTCACAGCATTGTAAAATCAAAGCCTAGCATCTTCATTACTCTTCACTAATAAGAAGAATGAATAGAAAATGACACAGGAAAGACTTATCATACACAACAAATTCTAGAATCACTGTGAAAATGTTATTCATCAACACATGAAAAGTGAAAGTAGAAATTGTATTTTCCTCTGAGGTCCAAATTTACGGAACCCCTCTAATGTGTCATTCCTGATCTTTTATTCTTGTTGCTACCCCTAACTGTCTAACTATTATAAGCAGTTTCAAAAACAAATTCTCAAATAGTTTCCAAACTACTGCTCCTTGAAAGGATTCTAAAAATAATAAAATTACAATAATAATTTTAAATATTATATATATATTATATGAATAATATATATAACATTATTAAATCCCTCCCTTTATAATTCTTGTCACATTAAATAGATTTTAATTTTCAATGAGGAAAATGTCGAATGTCGATGACAGATAGATCCCACTGTTAGCAAAAATGCCATATAATTTTAGAAACCCAAATACTGCCTACAGGGCCACTTGTGGTGGTTTCTAGAATATAAGACAATGCTACCATAATGATTGACATCCATTGATTTTTTTTATGAGTAGTTTGAGAAAAACTTCTTCCCGGTACCACTCATTGTCGTAATCTTTGAGCACTTTATGTCACCGTAATTTTGTTGATTTAGAGCACTGTAACAATGAACCATCAATTATTTTGGTACCTGTAAGAGACATAAAATCTAATCTTTCATTGACCTTTGCACTGGAGAGAGATGAAAAGCATTTTTCCTAAGAGCCTCTGGCAAGCAAGCTAGATGGCCTTGAGCGTATACATTAGCATCATAATATGAAGGTCTAACTATTTCTCTTTTCTTTCTATGAATCGCAAAGGAATTTCCAATTAGATCTTCAATGTCACATAGTGATTTTTTTGTTGCAACTTTTTCACCAACAACATTACAATCATATGATATCGTTGAATCACTCTCCATGATCCTATAATAAACTAATCTCCTTAACCGACCTCCTTTCAACGTATATTTCTCTAAGTCTCCACATGGATAACTAAGGTCAACATTCTCACAACATTTGATTTCTACTCTAGCAATGATATTCGACACTTCAATAGTGTTTTGATTCATTTTCATAGAGATTGCGATTTCTCACCAAGATTTGACCATACCTTGGTCACAATCTATTGCAATATTTATTTTCCATTTCCAATACTCAACCCAGAATTTAATTTAACCTTGAATTTGCAATTTTTCTCAATGTAGAGCAATATTGATCCATGTCATTACAACACAAATGGATCAATTACCTTCAACTGGGAATTAACAAATACAACACAGAGCAACACCACATCAATTCAATACACAGAAAGTGTTTCCAACCCTTATACAAGAATTTCAATTTCCTATGGCCAATTACCACTGGGAAAACCAACCAATCATTGAAATGGATACATTAATACTCCACTACAAGAATTACATGTAGATTCTTGAACACCATTTCATAATCTTCAGCATTATCACATCACTTCATTCAATTGATTTTGTTTATAACCAGATTCATGACTAGAAGAATTAGATATGATTTCTTACACAGAGAGATAAAAGAGATCACTGCTACAAAATGTCTTTGTAACATCGAGGCAATGTTAAGAAGATCTTGCACAATGTCTAGTAATTTTCACATGCTCCCTTATCACATTAAATAGTGTCTTCTTACTTTGCCAATCTGATCCTGTGTTATAGATTTTCTTCTAAGATTTTTGACCTTTTAGTTGGGCTAGATTGTGCTACAACACACTTTCATTCACTTTTTATTAAATTAAAATCTTATGCTGAGAGAGAAATTTATGACGATTTTCCCTAGTTCACATGTTTGAGACTAAATTCTGGAGCCTGCAAAAACCCTAACTTCCTCGTATCATAACTCTGAAAATATAACAAACCAAGATCTGAAAATCGCACATTACCTATAATAGATATCACAATCCTTAGTGTTAATATATGTATCCAAGATACTTGTAAAGATGGATTTTTGAAATGGGTCACATTGAAATATGGGGATAGAAATAGGTAACCTATAACATAGGTAACTCCTATATTACATTAATATTTCATTTCGTTTTGGCTACTCTTACCATTATGGCCATCTAACAAATGAATTCCTTTTTGGATCACCAAATCTAATATAGGCTAAGATCAATGTTCACATCATAGAAAGATGAAATTGTAGAAATATGGTGATAGAATTACAATTTCTCAAGAAATTTAATCTAAATCAAGAGACACAATTCTACTCTATTGATCTGTGGAAATTAATTCATAATTTAGAAAAAAAATTGTAAACATTCATCAATCAAATACTCTAGTACACAAATTTATCTAAGGGAAACCAACTGATAAAACCCTTTAATCTTGCTTTAATTAATCATATGAGTAAATAATGTATTATAATTTCTTGTTCGCTCTTAGCTCAACTTGAAAGTGAATAACTATTGTCTCTACTCACTGAAAATATCTTACCTGCACTTAGTCAATTTATACCTCCACTTATGCTCCTATTTATTTGCACAAATCCTAAGGATATTGGCCCCTACTCTTTAGGAATTTCCTCCAAATTTATTGTGCAATTCCCAAGGATTGACCATTGATTGCATGCAACACCTGTACACTCAATACTAGTCTATAATTGACATTACACTGCCTTGGAATCTCCACCACAACTAAGAAATTTGAAGCCCTTTCGTGGCTAAGCTATTTTTTGTTTATTGATAAGTTAAATGGATGATATCCAAGTTATATTTTTATCCCACTTCACAACTGACCTCCAACTAGTTCTATCAACAATTAGAACTAGTTTAGCTTAATACAACTGGAAATGACAGATCTGGGTTGCTACAAATTAGCAATCACACATGCATGATTGAACTTCAAGCCATTTAACTCAAATTTACTAAGCTAAATGAGTGACAAGAGTCATTTCACCTCAGTTAACTACCTCCATGTTGCCTACTAATGTGGAAATTTATAATTTACTCAATTTGACCGAGGCTAAGTCAAATTGAGTCTTTCTTACTACACTTCTCAACACTCCCTCTTAGAAAGGAAGGGATTTTCAATGACCACTATCCTGCACCTATGTAATTCGAACTTCCCTCTTAAAACACCCTTTTTTAGGATGTTAACATTTTTTTCCTTTGTCAGAATGTATTGTCGCAACATTATCCTACTCCACACACAATCTTGTAAATGATGATACTAGATATCTATATGCTTCGATAGATCATGAAATACCAAATTTTCAGAGAGCTTAATGCAACTATGATTATGAAAATAGATCATAGTTGGATCCATATCCTGACCAAACAGTCCCACAAGTATCTTTCTCATCCATATCGCGTCACAGGTTGCTTGAATTGCAGTCATGTATTCAGCTTCTTCCGTGTTGAGCACCATAGACCTCTGCATCCTACTGTACCATGAAATTGTTGTAGACCCAACACTGAAAATTCCACTTGATGTACTACTAGAAAAAATGTAGGAGCTTGTTTATTTTCTCATACATTGATTGTACAGGAACATCTTCCTTTAGAGAATAATTTTCTTGATCAAGAAGTGCATGTTTTTCATGAAATTCATCCTCTTTAGATTTTTATATGGGTATTGTTGATGACTTATTTTGCAAAACCCTACTAGATCTAAGTTGAATATCATTTAGACCTCATGGGGTTATCATACAAGCTTGGAAATTTTGTCTCTCAACATTATAAACAACTTGTCGATTCTTATTATTTGGATTTGGGAGTGGTTGGGAAAGTAGTTGATTAAATTTTTAAGGGAATGGTAATGAAAGTATTTTATTTGGATTTTGGAATTGAGGATTTTTTTTTGGTTGAGGAGAATAATATCGTGGTAGAAAAGAATAAGTTTGTTGGAATTGATGATATTGAGGATTTATACCATAAGAATTTTTCCAACCTTGTTCCCAGGATGGATATTGAGGTTGTGGGGGGCAAGGTTGCCAAGGCATAGGTGCGGTCCAGTTATTTTGTAGTTGTGCATACGATTGAGTATTGAAACTTGAGTCATATTTGGTTATTGATTTTTCCATGGCCTTTTAGCAATAAAACAAAGTGATTCATCTTGGCTTGTTTCAAACTCATCTTGAAAAACAACTTTAAGACCAAGTATTGAGGGGAATTCCTTTGTATTATGATCTTCAACACATATGACACAAATTTCTATACTATCAAGGGTACACTCTCTCAAGGCATGTTTTTTCCTAAATTTGGGACAAAAAATAGATAATCCAACATTCTCAAAATTTTCCTTGTTTTGCATCTTAAGAGTATTTAGTTGTTCACTAAGACTCCCAAAGATATCTGCTTTGAAATTATCAAGCAAATTTCCTATTTCATCTCTACTTACTATTCCAGTTACAAATTTACTAATTCTTGACATGGCAGGGTTTCTTGGACTTTTACCATTTCTAGCCTTTCCTCTTAAGATGTGTTTACACAAACCATAGATTTCAACAAACGAAAGTTGAGAAACATTTCAATCTCCCATTAAATTAAGAAGATCAATCCATTCATCTCTGACGAATTTCAACAAAATAACTTTTAATGCCTCATCATATAAGTCATGCATCCTAGCCCTTTTAACATTATAGGAAAATATTTCAACTAGGTCTTCAAGGCTTTCATCTTCTTTTTCGTCATCTTAAAGACTTCATCCTTAAGGTTATGGGGCATGCAATAATCTTTATATTTTTGTAAGAACACATTTTTCATTTCCTTCCATGTTCTAATAGTATGTGTTTGTAGTCACATGAACGATTTAAGTGCACCATATTTTGGATCAAGTAAGTAGTCATAAGATCTACATAAAACTTCAAACTCAAAAAGAAATGTTTATTTATCCTCATTTATTAAACCATGGAAATTAGGGAGGATAAAGGGTGAAATATTTTTCATTATGGTTGTGGTATCTTCACCAAATATAGGAAGTCCATATCCACCTCTACCACCTCATCCTCTATTTCTTCATCTACCTCTTCCACCTCCAATCCTAAGCTCACCATTTACATTATGTACTTCTCCTTCTCCTTCCCCTACCATTGTAGATTCCTTAGAGATAATATAAGGTTCTATAATAAGGTTTTCTAACTCTTCTTCTACTTCCTCTACTAATGGTATATTAAAATAAGTTTCTTCTTCCTTTTCACTAGGAACCTCTAATTATTTTCCTAAACATTGTGCTCTTATCAAAGAGAGAAAGATTACTCCTTCTGTTGGGGTTGTAGGTTCTTCAACTACAAGTTCAGTAAAAGAAGTTAGTGAATCCCTTGGTTGGATTTCAGACCTATGCACCACAATAAGTCTATGTCTACCTGCAAATGATGGGATGTGAGTGTTAGTGGATGGTGTGGCACTACGAGGTCTAACAGAGGAGATTCATGATGTTGGAATTGAAATTCTACCTCTACTTACAAATCTACCCCTAGAATCCCTTTCTCTATGCATAAATTATTTTTACCATTCTATAATTATGCACATATAAAGTTGAATTCACATAAAAAGATATGAAAACCAAGAATGGAATCCTATATACACCTCCCCATAAATAGTGCCAAGATGTTGGGTACAGGGAAAAATTTAAGGATGGAAATTTATCTTAACGTTTAGAAACCTTGGCAAATGTCACTAGTCCATGATATGCCATCTAGAAAATGTTTGGAGGTATTTCTATAAAAATATTCAAATTTGTAATAATTTAATATAGTCTCTATATAAAATTTTAACATTTTTTCACGTAAATAATTTTATATTATAAAATTTGGGCGAAGCATTTTTATAAAAATGGAAATCAATGAATCTTTTTTTTTAAAGCATGGGAAAATAGCCCAGTTACGAATATTAGCCCCTAAAATTTTCCCTGGTTGGGTAACTTAATTGTCCTTGAAGTACTTCATTAATTGTCAACCAAGGTTCGTGTACTTATGAGGTGTATGTGCACCATATATGCTAGGAATTCTATCTTTAAATGAAATTGAGCTAATTATGGATAAATTCTAAATGAAATTAAAGGGTTGTCACGCACATGTTCTTTCCATTAAAGCTACATCAAAACCAAATGCCAAACTGAATTGAAAATAAATCTAAAACTTCAAATCTTAATTTATTCTAATTACAAAATTGAAAGTCTATCTCTAATTGCAAAAAGGAAATATCAATGCTAGATTGCAGAAAAGAGATCTCAATACTAATTACATAATTGAAAGCTTAACAATACTTTGCAAAAGGAAATCTTTAATACTATTTGCAGAAAAGAGAACTTAACTCTAAATTGTAGAAAAGGAAATTTAGGTCTATTTGCAAAAAGAAATGCTAGTGCCAATTTCTTGCAAAAGGAAGGTAAATCAAACAAAAACTCGTAACTTCAAGTGATTACTAATGTTCTCTAATATTTTTGAAAAACCATCTCTTCATTATCCACAAAATTAACTGAATTATAAACCTAATTTTCTTGAACAAAATGCATGCTAGAAATAGATATTTTTGGTATTTTCTTTTATGAGCACTCTGGAAATAAAACAACAGGTTATTAAAACACAACTAAAATGTAACTATTCAATTTGATAGAAAGAAAGGTATACAAAATTTTGAACTGAATGGAATAAATCTACCAATATAAACAAAAACTAGCTACCCTTGCAACTCTCCATGGGGCCCTCTTGTGAGCATAAGTCCGTTAATGATGAAAGATTGCTCAACCACGCATTGGAAAATAAGACAAAGTATTATATTAATCAACAAAAGTTCTTAAAACATAATTGAAAAAAATAAAATAAAACAAGGACTAACTATGTTTTTGGTTTTTCCTTATGGCTTTTATACAATTCTTCATTGAATTGTTCCAAGAGTCCTATGGCAATAGAAAATTAAACTAATCTTCCATTTAAGAAGTAAATTAAAATTAAGAGTCTATCTCCTCATAATTTGATACTAGAAGAGGAAATCATGAGGGATTATTCTTGAATCATGTCTTCATGGTTGAATAAGTCTTCTCCCTGCTCACTTGATCTTGCTTAATTTCCTACCAAACTACGCTTTACTAATGAAACGTCATAACTGGAGTATGACTTTGTATTTGACCTATAGATATTTTTATATTTGTATCCTACTGTTGTAGCAGCTATAACCACCCTCCAAAAAATTTTCTTAGCTTCATTTTGGAGCCTCTCTACCAACCTTCACAACAAGATGTCTTGCTTCTTCAAGTACACAAGCTCCAGTGATTTTCTTGTAGAAAGACAACATGTTGATCAAACCTTGATGCATTTCCCTCATAGGTTGTTCATTCAGACTTAGTCCAATATCAGGCTAAGTATCTTCTCCAATAATTTGTGCAAATCTAAAGGGAAACCAACCTTCCCTCCAGAAATTACGCAATCCTGACTGGAAGCCTACTCGGCCCCAGAATTGTGTTGAGCAAGCTTCACCCAGAAAATTGCACAATCCTCCCCAGCTAGGTCGCTCAGCCTAGAATTTGCGCAAATCTGGGCAACAGTCAGCTTCTCTTCCTAGAAATTGCACAAATCCTCTGAGCAGCCAGCCCAGCTCCCAGCCAGAAATGCACATTTTCTCCCAGAAGGTGTGCAACCTCTTGCATGCACATCTGAGTTGACCGGTTCCCTATAGGACCAAGAAAAACAGACTTGCATGCATGAGCTACTTCTCCCAAGGTAGCATGCAAAAGCATCCCTTTTTTCAAGGATTTATTTTTGGTAGTTAGAGGTTACATGCAAGGATCATTTTAGAAACCTCCCACCAAGTGTTGCTTTCCCTAGATTTGTGGCATGCGCATCACAACCTCTATTTTATCAAAACTCATCAATCAGATGTTGCAGAGTTCATTCCTCACATTGACCTTGCAGCTCTGACATCCCACATCGCATCTAGGTGTCGTCGGCACATGTAGATCAGTTTTTTTGGGGTAAGCTTGCTTTCCATGTCTTATGTTGCTTTTCTGGCACTTTTTGTGTTTTTCTTCGTATGAACACTCTCTGATTGATTTTAGTGAATGCTTGCTGTCATTTTTATGCATACTAGCTTGTACTAGCACCGTTTCAGTTTTCATTAACATCTCAATGTTGTCGCATACATGAAAATGTTTTTCACGAATGGTCGTTGATTCGGCGACTCGCCTCACTCGGATGCATGTTGTCTCATTTTTTGAATTTTCCATTCACTGTTTTCATGCATGACCATTCACTTATGCTTACACTCATCATCACCATGCATTCACATTCACTTTTTCTTTCAGTTTCCCATCGGCGAGTCTGGTCAACCTTGGTCCGCACTCTGCCTCACCACACAACATTGCGCAATCCTGAGAGGGAGGGCTCTCTCTTCCTCTCCAGAAATGCGCATTTTTTCCTAGGCACTCTCCTCTAGGACTATTTATGTGCGTTTCTGAGGGACAGTGACTATTGGACCATAAAATTGCGCAATGCAGTCACTGAACCTGCAGTCATTACCACCTGAGATTGTGCATTGCACAATTCCAGCAGTCAGCAACTAGACTGGATTGTGAATTGTGCCATTCCAATAGTGAGTCAGCCTTCCAGCATCCTAGACTATGCCTTTCACAGTCTTGGCATTTAGTCTCCCGACCTCCCGGTGCAAATTGCGCGACCTTCATGATCAGTCACCCAGGTATGTTGCAAGTTAGTTCTCAAGTTCATTTTGGTTTCCGAATGACTAATTTCTTTCCATGAGTGTTTCCATGTCTCCAGGTATCATAGGTGTTCATCTGCTTCTTAGCAGTACAGGTACAATGGTTTCCAGGAGAGCAGAGATGAAGACACCTTTCAAAGTACACTTGGGGATGAAGTCGACCAAGTGTCTATGGACTTGCCTACCCATGAAGACATCAAGTTGCTCATAGACAAGGACATCAAGATATGACAGTAGCAGCATCACAACAAGCATCATCATGAACACTAGCTGAAGGCAGCATACCGAATGCAACAAATGCAAGAGGAGGGTTGTTGAAAACACAGAGGTGGAACAAAGTTGCAAGCTCAAGCAGATCCACTGGAGATGAAAGCAACTTTGGAGACTCAAGCCATGAGGTGACGGTGCGACATAAGCATCACTTGAAGGCAAAGAATGGAATGAAGGAGGAGTTTCATGTGCTAAAGTAGCAACTCAAGGAAGAACATGAGTTGCACATACAAGTGAATGAGTGTAGCAGGAACATGAACAACAAAGGGCACAACATGCACTCGTGGATGAAACTGCACTTGTACAAGTTATAGATCCATCCCAATAGCTAGCATGGAGCAGACATGGTGAGTAGTGTTGTTGATTGCATACAAGTGATTCAACAATATGCATATCATTGTGCGCGCTCATGCGATTCAACCCATTCATCACACTCACCAAGGTGAAGACAAAAAGAAATTCCAACTGGAGTTGAACATGTAGTTGACAGTTGATGTGCATGACCACCAACACACACTAGAATATCAACACGGAAACTATGCATCAGTGTGTTTCCAGTTCGGCTGCCCCCAAGAATACCATGCACATGTTAGCAGACGAGTTGGATGAAGGAGCCACACCAATGCACTGGATGCAGCAGAGGCAAGAGTTTGCATCGTGTGAAGGCAAAGAATGGAATGAAGGAGGAGTTTCATGTGCTAAAGTAGAAACTCAAGGAAGAACATGAGTTGCACATACAAGTGAATGAGTGCAGCAGAAACATGAACAACAAAGGGCACAACATGCACTCATGGATGAAACTGCACTTGTACAAGTTATAGATCCATCCCAACAGCTAGCATGGAGCAGACATGGTGAGTAGTGTTGTTGATTGCATACAAGTGATTCAACAATATGCATATCATTGTGCGCGCTCATGCGATTCAACCCATTCATCACACTCACCAAGGTGAAGACGAAAAGCAATTCCAACTGGAGTTGAACATGTAGTTGACAGTTGATGTGAATGACCACCAACACCACTAGAATATCAACACGGAAACTATGCATCAGTGTGTTTCCAGTTCGGCTGCCCCAAAGAATACCATGCACATGTTAGCAAACGAGTTGGATGAAGGAGCCACGCCAATGCACTGGATGCAACAGAGGCAAGAGTTTGCTTCAACAAGATGTCACCATGGAGGGCATGCACACCATCACGGACAACCAATATTGGAAAACAGCTCACCACCTTCACCATCACAAGCATGTCAAAGAGTTGGTCTTACCAAAATGGAACAAGTGTGAGTGATGTGTTGCATGGCTTTCTCTAGCCATTTTCTCTCACATGAGTACATGTGCATTGTTTTGTAACGTCATGTCAAGTGTAAGTCAAGTGTAAATAGTTGGATATAACAGTGATAGAGTAGATGAAGAGTCATGAGCATAGTTGAACTGTCAAAAAGGGGAATGTCAAGGGTCACCCCACCCTTTGCTATAAATAGTCCCTTATAACTCATTGTAAGGGATTTTGGTTGGCCAAGCTTCGATAGGCCTATCTTAGAGAAGTTTGGATAATATTGTAACAAGACTTGGCTTCTCCAATGCATGGAGCTAGTATATCTCTTTGGAGGAGTAGGAAGTTGTGGTTGTAATGTTCCACTATTGGAACTAGTGGGTGTACATGGATGTATTGTATGACTGGAACTTACACTTCTTAATAAAACAGAGCCAACATGTTTTCATGCATATGTTTTTATTGTAGTTGGACTATTCTGGTTGTTGTAGCAATGTATGTTGTTTAACTTATGTATTTGTGTATGAACTATTTTGTATGCAATTGTATGAATCTTGTTGTAGATGTGTTGTTGGTTTGAACATCACTTTGGCTTGCTCCCTATCTTGAATTCCATTTGGTGATGCATATTTTCTCATGTGTCCCTTCCAAGCCGAGTACTATTACAGGTTTCCAAGGGGTGCACTCACCTCACTCCCCATGTGTTAGAACCTTTCATGCACCTTCCTTGGCTCGCCGTACCTGTCACACCCTTGCTACCAATAGAGTTATGTTACTTGCCTCTGTGTGAAATCGTGGTCAAGGCATTACCGTATGACCCACTACTAGGACTCCTACACCAAACAGTCTGAGGTCTAATTGGGACTTCTTGCAGGGGAGATCTCCTTATATGTCCATGGGTCCAGCACCGTCAACATTTCTGGCGCTAAAACGAGGGCCAGATGAAAAGATGTGTCCTCTCATCCAATTTTTAACCTTTGCATATCTTTCATGGATTCATGCACTCTTCTCCCTCCATGATTTTTTTCAAATCAAGAAGATGTCACCATCATGAGGGAGTTTTTTATCACTTGTCCACTTACAAGTATGATGGTGAAGGCAAAGTGGCATGGCCTTAGTACTTACATGACTTTATTTCCATGCTTCACGAGGAAGATGGGTGTTCTGAAGAACAAGCCAGCTTGTTTCTTGCATACACACTTCGCGAATCTCCACTTCGATGGTTGTTCAACTTGTTGACTAACTACGCACACTCACTTGAGAACTTATCTGATCTCATTGAAGACACTTTCTATAATTTTGATCAAGACCATCTTGACTGAAAATTGTTACAACAAAGGAAGGCTCTGTATGGATCGATCATGTATTTTTGGAAGCACTTCCGTTACTTGTAGTTTCAAGCTCCGAGGAGCCAGATGAAATTTTCCTATCTTTGGGACAAATTCAAGTATTGCCTTAATAAATCTACTCGTCCCAAGAATTATTTTGTAATCAAGCCTCGCTCAACATTCTTCAGTGATAGAGCTGTGCAATCTCATGTGGATGCAGTCACTATCTCGACTAACTGTTTTCCATCCCCTCATCGAACAACTCCACCACTGCAGAGTGATGTTGAGGATCATGTTCACACACCTATTCAACTTTCACATCCTCCCAACATCACTTAACTTAATTTTTGCGCAAACTTGGTTGTGAGTCCTTCGAGTTTTCATATACATATTGTTCCACAACCTCTGTCTTCACACTCAGTTGTCCCTTTGGATGATGTTGTCTTGTGTTCTTCCATTCCAGAATCTACACTCATTGTCAATGAGGAACAAGCCACTAATGGAGTTGGTGTTGCACAACCAACATGCGTTGTCATTCATGAAGATTATGAGTGGGAGCTTGAGAATCAACACTTGGCGAAGGATGACTCCCTTCTGTCTGATCCCCTTCCATTCATTCATGACATCTTTGGTGAATCTGCCATCCATGATTTCGAATGTGTATCTTCATCCATGGATGCACCCATTATTGATCACTCATAGGATACACTGAATGTTGGTCCATCATTCAAAAATAGAGAGGATAAGCTATTCATTGAAAATCCACTTGATCCTTCATCTTTCTTTTCCAGAAACATAGAGGATGAGTTTGTTCACTTTTCATCTACTCCTCTGTTTGATTTATCAGATTGTGAGGATGACAATGAAATCATTGATTTTTCTGATCATGGTTGTCGTGATTTGTTTACTCCCATATTCGATCATGATCATGATTCTATCACGGCTGCTTTTTTGAAGCCACTAGTTTTTGATGATCTATCTGACGATGAAGTTGAAACACCCCAGACTGTCGAGGCACTTCAGCTCGAGCTGATGGTTATGTCAGGCCCTCGCTGTCTCTAAGTTGGTTTCACTTTCGATCAAGAAATTTTTCAATCACCTGAGGCTCCTCATCACTCATCTGTATGCATTGAAGATCAATCTCACACACAGAACATGCTTCCTCCACACAAACTACACGATCCCATCGCTTATGCATTGGAGAAATATTACAATGCAAGGACACGTGCACGACACAAGTTGTATTTGCTTCTTTCTTTTTCTTGCATGTCACAGTCAAGAGTGTGCATATGCTTCAAAGCTACACACTTCACAAAGCACCATGATAAGTCCACAGACTACTTGTCATACACTTGTACCCACTCATGTCCTGTGGGCACTTTGAAACATGAAGTGTGTTTGTCTTCATTGTTATATCTTTCTTTCTTGCTAGTTCACACAACTTGGTTTCTCACGGACAAATCCTTCACCAACATGGGTCAACCAATGTGCCGCTAGCTGCATTGGAATATCACTTCACATGATCATGCCCATGCACCGTTAGTTTAGGAGTAGGAGTAGTGTTTGCTTTTAGTTGTTTTTCTTGTATGCTTGTTTTCTTACTTGTTTTGTTTGTTTGTTTATTTTCTTGCTTGTTTGCCTACTAGCTTTTCTTTCACTTTTGCTTCTACTTTTTCTTTGCTTTGTTGTTTGTTAGTTTTCTTGTTTTATTTGTAGGTTAGTTTCGCATGAAACCATGTATGACTCTTGAAACGGGCTGGGTAAAGTACAAGAGGCCTTGTGCATCTATCACTACTTGGTTATCTATCATCCTATCTCTGTATGAAGAACTTGTTACTTTCAATCCATGATATTCGAAAGAAAATAAGTATTGTTCAAAGTAAACCTTGGTGAAAACACAATGCTTGCGCGCTAACTAGTATCACCTACTCTAGTCGGTTGTTTTTGGGTTAACCTTTGTCATCTCAGTCAAGTAGAGTAAGGTGAGGGGGAAAACCTTAACAGGCACGTTAGAGATATAATAAACTACTTCTTTGTTGGAACAACCTCTTCTGCTCTCAATAAGTCAGTATCCCTCTTCCGCCTCTGAAATGAATAAGTGCTATGCATAGTTATCAAAAATGAAAAAAAAAATGATGAAAAGTGAAAAAAGTTTGAAAAAATGAAAATGAATAAGGTGAAAGAAGAGAAATGCTTCCTATGCAAAGAGGTGATGAAAGTAACTCCACCGAGGTACTGACCAGGCTCACTGGTAGAGGATCCATGCGTGTGTTCCTCTGTGACTCCACTGGGGTAATTTCCACACCTGCTAGTAGCGGAGCAACAACAGAGATGAAAATAAGACTCTGACAACTACAATTCTTGTGAATCAATATACCCCTCAACCCTAATCAAAACAATTGTGTTGACTTGGCTTGCAATGTGTGTCAATTAACCAAGATCTCGGTGGATGATACATCTTACAATCAAGATAGTGTGAAACCAAGACAAGCTGAGAATTGAACAATACTTCCGGAACTGCTAGGCTTGCTTTTCACAAACAAGGCCCATTCAGAGAGCTGGAGTTCTTCCAGTTTGTCGCCAAGTGTTGTAGCAGCTACAACCACCCTCCAAAATTTTGTCTTAGCTTCGTTTTGGAGCCTTCCTACCAACCTTCATAGCAGCATGTCTTGCTTCATCAAGTACACAAGCTCCAGCCATTTTCTTGTAGAAAGAGAGCCTATTTATCAAACCTTGATGCATTTCCCTCGCAGGTTGTTCTTTCGAACTTAGTCCAACAGCAGGCTAAGTAGCTCCTCCAAGAATTTGCGCAAATCTAGAGGGAAAATAGCCTTCCCTCAAGAAATTACGCAATCCCTACTGGCAACCTGTTGGGCCCCATAATTGTGCAATTATACTAAGCAAGCTTCACCCACAAAATTGTGCAATTCTTCCTAGCTGAGCTGCTCAGCCCAAAATCTGTAAAAATCTGGGCAACAGTCAACTGCTCTACCCAGAAATTGCACAAATCCTTTGAGCAGCTAGCCCAACTCCCATTGAGAAGTGTGCATTTTCTCCCAGCGATTGAGAAACCTCTTTCATGTGCAGTTTAATTGACCGGTTCCCTCCGGGACCAAGCAAAACATACTTACCTGCATGAGTTGCTTCTCCCAAGGCAGTATGCAAAGGCATCCCTTGTTTCAGGGATATATTTTTGGCAGTTGGAGATTACATGCAAGGATCATTTAAGAAACCTCCCGCCAAGTGTCGCTTTCCCTAGATTTGTGGCATGTGTGTCATGACCTCGATTTTATCAAACTCATCAACCAGACGCTACAAAGCTCATTCCTCACATCAAACTTGCAACTCTGACATCCCACATTGCATCTAAGAGCCTTCGGCACATTCAGCTTAGGTGTTTTTGGGTAAGCTCGCTTTATATGTCTCGTGTTGCATTTCTGGTGCTTTTTGTGTTTTGATTAGTATGAACATTGTCTGCTTGATTTCAGCGAGCGTGCTTTCTGTCGTTTTGATGCATACTAGCTTGTACTAGCACCATTTCAGTTTTCATTAACATCTCCTTGATGTCGCATGCATGAAACAATTTTTCACGAATGGTCGCCGATTCGGTGACTCACCTCACTCACATGCATGTTGTTCCATTTTTTGAATATGTCATTCACCATTTGCATGCATGATCATTCACTTCTTTTTAAACTCAGTATTTCCATGCATTCACATTCACTTTTTCTTTCACTTTCCCGTCGGTGACTCTAGCCAACCTTGGCCCGAACTCTGCCTCACCAGACAACATTGTGCAATCGTGAGAGGGAAGGCTCTATCTTCCTCTCCATAAATGTGCATTTCTACCCAGGCACTGTCCTCTGGAACTGTTTTGCATGTTTCTGAGGGATAATGACTACTGGCCCAGAAAATTGCGCAATGGAGTCACTGAGCCTGCGAAAATTGCTAGCTAAGATTGTGCAATGCACAATTCAAGTAGTCAGCAGCTAGACTGGATTGTGCATTACGCAGTTCCAACAATCATTCATCCTTCCAGTAGCCTAGACTGTTCCTTGCATAGTCTTGGCAGTCAGTCTCCCGACCTCCCGGTGGAAATTGCGTGACCTTCATGATCAATCACCCGGGTATGTTGCAAGTCAGTTCTCAAGTTTATTTTGGTTTTTGACTAACAGATTGCTTGCCATGAATGTTCCCATGTCTCTAGGTATCACAGGTGTTCATCTACCTCTCAGAAATATAGGTACAATGGTTTCCAGGAGAGCAGAGATGAAGACATTGTTCAGAGCACACTTGGGGATGCAGTCGATCAAGTGTCTTTTGACTTTCCTACCCATGAAGGCTGCAAGTTGTTTGTAGACAAGGACATCAAGATATGATAGCAGCAACATCACAGCAAGAAACGTCATGAACAACAGTTGAAGGAAGCATACCAAATGCAACAAATGCAAGAGGAGGGTTGTTGACAACACGGAGGCAGAACAAAGTTGAAAGCTCAAGCAGATCCACTAGTGATGAAAGAAACTTTGGAGACTCAGGCCATGAGGTTATGGCGTGACATGAAGGTCACATGAAGACAGAGAATGGAACTAAGAAGGATTTTTATGTGTTAAAGCAGAGAATCAAGGAAGAACATGAGCTACATAAACAATCGAATGAGTGCAGCAGGAACAAGAACAACAGTGGGTGCAACATGCACTCACGGATGAAAATGCACCCATACAAGTTATAGATCCATCCTAGAAGCTGGCATGGAGAAGACATGGTGAACATTATTGTTGATCACATAAAATGGATTCAGCAACATTCATATCATTGTGCGCACGCATGCGATTCAATGCATTCAGCACACTCACCAAGGTGAAGACAAGAAGCAAGTCCAACTAGAGCTGAATATGTAGTTGGCAATTGATGTGCATGACCACCATCACACGCTGGAAGATTAGCACGGACACTATGCATGAGTGTGTTGCCGGTTTGGCCGCACCCAAGAATACCATGTGCATGTTAGCAGATGAGATGGATGAAGGAGCCACACCAATGCATCGGATGCAATGGAGGCAAGAGTTCACTTCAGCAAGATGTCACCATGGAGCACATGCACACCATCATGAATGACCAAGCTTGGAAATCATCTCACCACATTTACCATCACAACCATGTCAAAGAGTTGGTCTCACCACAACAGATAGAGTGTCAGTGATGTCTTGCATGGCTTGCTCTAGCCATTTTGTGTCACATGAGTACATGTGCATTGTAATGTAGCATCATGTCAAGTGTAAGTCAAGTGTCAATAGTTGGATGTAACAGTCATAGAGTAGATGAAGAGTCATGAGGGTAGTTGAAATGTCACAAAGGGGAATTTCAAGGGTCTCCCCACCCTTTGCTATAAATAGTCCCTCATAACTCATTGTAAGGGCTTTTGGTCACCCAAGCTTCGATAGGACTATCTTAGAGAAAGCTTGGACAGTATTGTAATGAGCCTTGGCTTCTCCAATGTGCAGAGCTAGTATATCTATTTGGAGGAGTAGGAGGTTGTGGCTGTAATGTTCCACTATTGGAACTAGCGGGTGTACATGGATGTATTGTATGACTGGAACTTACACTTCTTAATAAAACAAAGCCAACATGTTTTCATGCATATGTTGTTATTGTAGTTGGACTATTCTAGTTGTTGTAGCAATGTATGTTGTTTAACTTACGTATTTGTGTATGAACTATTTTGTATGCAATTGTATGAATCTTGTTGTAGATGTGTTGTTCGTTTGAACATCACTTTGGATTGCTCGCTATCTTTCTTTCTAGATGGTGATGCATCTTTTCTCGTGTGTTCCCTTCCAATCCGAGTACTATTACAGGTTTCCAAGGAGTGCACTCACCTCACCCCCCATGTGTTAGAACCTTTCATGTACCTTCCTTGGCACGCCGCGTTTGTGATACCCTTGATACCAACAGAGTTATCTTACTTCCCTCTTTGTGAAATCATGCTCAAGGCGTTACTGTATGACCCACTGTTGGGACTCCTACACAAACGATTTGAGGTCTAATTGGGACTTCTTACCGGGGAGATCCCCTGATACGTTGGCGGGTCTAGCACTCTCAACACCTACAAGATCATGAAAATAGGTGGACATTCTTTTGGGGAACATCTTTCATCTATAGGTATCTTTCATTTCCTCATAGACATATTGAAACTTGCCTAACCATGGAGATGGCTGCACAATTCAATATTAGTTGTGGAACGAGTAACATTCTATAGTTGTAGAGATGTTTAGATTATAATTCATAAAGAAACAATATATTCGAAAACATGCATGATTAATAACTTTTATATGATTTATTAAGTTTGATATGACCTTGATTAGGCTGAAACTACAATAAGATGGTAACAAAAAGGTAAAGAGGAGGGGAAAAGGATAGTTAAAAAGAGAACAATTTTGGACTTCAACACCTATCGATCAATCATTGGAGGAGCCATACCTGGAAGGGTCCTTTGCAAAATGTAAGTTTTCTACTTTCTTTATGTTCACTAAGTTTGGAATTTCCAAAAAATGTTTTTGCATGTTACCTTTTTGCAATGTGTACAAACACCATCGTGCATCTGCAAAATGTTTTGCATATACTTTCTTGATGTATTTTTCTATCTGCATTTTCAGTTTTTGAATTTTTTTGCATGTCATGATTTATCTTTCTTGTCTGGTTTTATTCTTGAATATCTCTCTTTTTTTTATAACCTTTCTTGCTCAGGTCGGGAAATGCTTCGGTGGTTACATTGGAAGTTTCATTTTATGTGAGCCTGGCCTTTTCTCAGTTAGTTTTGGAGTAGGGGTAGTTTTGTTTGTTTCTTTGTTTTGTTTCATTTCATTTGGTTTCTGCCCTTCCCTTTTCTTTCTTTCCATTGCAAATAACTTCCACATGAGACCGTTTATGGTTCAAAGCAAGTTGTGAACTTCAAGAGGAAATTGTGCTATGGTCAATATTTTGTTATCTATTTATTCCCTCTCTTTGCATGGATCTTCCACCCTTTAATTGATGATTCCCTCATAGAAAATACGTTCTTCCTCGAAGAGAACCATAGCAGAATCGTGATTCTTGAATCTATAATTAGTACCACCTACTCAAATTGGTTTTAATGATTGGTCAAAATTTCCTTGTCAACTAAGGAGGGGAGGAAACTTTAACAAAGGAATTGCATGTCATAGGTGTATAATATTCTTCTCTGAAGGGGAAACCTCCTCTTCTCTCAATAAGTAGAGATCCCTTTTCTACCCTATGAAATCAATAAATGCCAATGTACAGTTCTATGAATAAAATGCCAAAAAAATAAAGGGTGAAAGAAGAGAAAGGTTTTTAGCGTAGGGAGGTGAAGCAAGAAACTCCACTGGGGTACTGTCCAAGTTAATTAGCAAAAAATCAATGTTTGTGTCCCTGATGTGACTCCACCAGGGTATTTTCCATGCCTACTGGTAGCAGAGAAACACCAGAGATGAAAACCAAGACTCTAAAAATCCTTTTTCACTTGTGTATCTGTATACTCCCGTTCCAATCGAAACAACTGAGTTTGACTTGTCTTTGTTAATGTTCTGCGGATGAAGAGAATGGTAGGGACTATATCTTTAACTCAAGCTATGTAAAGAAGATATGATAATAAATGAAATGTACAATACTTCTTGAAGAGATATACATGTTTTACATGAGTTAAGACCCATACAGAGAGTTGGAGCTCTAATAGTGTGTCACCAAGTGTTGTAGCTACTACAACCACCCTCCAAAAATTTTCCCATGATTTTATTTTGAAGCCTCCATTCTTCCCACAAGAACCCATGATTCACCATCGTCAAGTATTCATGCTATGTTAAGACTTATCACTTCATGCAACAATTGTGATGTCTTGTTTTGATCTTGATATGAACCTTTTTAAACACAAGGCATATCTTGTCTTGAATTTATAGCTTGGTCAGTCTTCCCTTCAGAAATTGTGCAATCTTGGAAGGCAATCCAGCCTTGAGGATCTGAATTGCGCAATCTAAAGAGGCAGGCTAGCTTTGATCTCATGAATTGAAAAAAATCTTCCCCTGCCTTCAAAAACTGCACAATTCACTGAGCCAAGGAGTTGCTTAGTCCCTTGTGGTTGGGAATTGTGAAATCCTTCTTTATTGTTTGAATGGTCAGTTTCTCACAAGTTACTATTTTTTACTTTCTTCCAAGTGTCGCTTTTTCCTTGATTTTATGCATGCACGTCATAAACCCTATCCCACCTAGATCTACAAAATAAATTCCCCTTGATCTCATTTTCACATTCGATCTTGGAGCTCTAGCTTTCCTAAGGAGCTCAAGAAGCCTTCAGTGGAGTTTGCGATGCTTTTCCGGGTGGGTTTTTCTTTTGTCATCTTTTCTCGCTCTTTTTATCGTTTCATGTATGTGAGTGTTTTTTTTCTTATTTATTTTCATATTTGTTGGTGTTTTAAATTATATTACAATTTACAGGTGTTGGCTCGGTCCATCATTCACATTTTACAAGTGTCGCATCAGCTTCTTGATTTTACCCATTAGTGGTTGGCATTTCGGTGACTCCCTACGCATGTTGTTTTTCCTTTTGCATGTTCATATTTTTCACTTGATTTTCACCAATCTATCTTTCCCTTAGTTATATATGCACTCTTACTTTCACTATCACTCAGATTTTCAACTTTCCCATCTCCTTCTTGGGAAAAGTTTCCCTTTACTTGGCCAGTAGTTTCCATGTTCGATTGTGCATTTCGTAACTCCAAGGCTCAAACCTCATGCTTGGCCTCTAAGACTACACAATGTACAATTTTAGGGCTCAACCCTCGCCCTTTTCCACTAATACTGTGCAATGCATAGTCTCTCCCTCAATCTTCTGAGGCTGAGACTAGGCATTATGTAGTCTCAACGCTCAAGCAACTCCCTTGATTGTTGAGACTATGCAATGAAAAATTCATGAGGTTGTTCTCTTCCCTTAGCCTAGGCTTTCCTGTTTCCTGGCACATGATTAATACCTTATGTATCATTTACCGATGCTAGAATCATACATGGATTCCCACTTTTACATAGCCACTAACTACCTGAGCACAAAGGATGTCAACAATGGTTGGGTCAAAGAGCCTTCCAAATTCTGTTAGACACCCAACAACACTTACAGGACCAAATATCTTAGGAAGGATTATCATTACTTGATATTCTTATATTTTCACATCTATGGTTGAAAAATTACTGAGACATTTCGAGAATGTCGGGAATTCTTGATTGACCAGGTTGTGAATGACGAAAAATCATTCAACTGATTGGATTTGACGGCTCAATAGTTGAAAAATCATGTGGCTAATGATAATAACCCTCCCAAGGGTAAACAAGCCAAATTATAAATGTATGCATATTTGTTGGATGCAATATGTGCTTAGAATTAATTTCCTGTCATTAATTGGACCTGGTCACCAAGAGAAACTGTCGTTCACATTTAATGCAAGTTTCTTTCGAAGTGAAACTACAAGGAAGTAATGGAAAATTTGACTAATCACTTCGTCATTTCATTGTACAAGTTAGCCTTTGAGGAAGATCCACCTTGCATGCCCCCCAAGGCAATGAAAGTAGTGTCAGAATTACGAGATTGGTTTGCCTGACAGGATGGAAATTTCCTCATTGTGTTTGGTGGACATAAATCTCTACATCTTCTACCAAGGTATGCCACCAACAAGTTGGTCATGCAAGAAGTTTCTTATCATTTTTCCATAGGTTTATCAAGAGTTTTACATAGGAAGAAGAAAACACCTTGGTTCATTCTTCCTTTGGAAATCAAATTGTACGAGATCAATAATTTGAAAGTTTCAGACGCTGAAGGTAAGGAGATAGACAAATTAACATTCGGTCGTTTGGAATTCAATCTATATGATCCCAAGAATTTTAATTAAGAACATTATGCAGGGATTCATTTCCAATAACGAAGTGGGACATTTTACAGGCTCGAGGAGGAAAAGATGAAGAATTGTTACAATATCTCCAAGTCCCGTGAACCAGTCATCTTTGCATGAACATCACATGTTACTCCTCAGAAGGAAGTCACTTCATAGGAAATAATAGTAGGAAATCACAACCCAGTGCGTAAAAAGGGAAAGAGGAAGGTTGTACATAGTCCAGTGGAAGAGTAGAGCTGCAAGATGAAAGAAGATCCAATTAACCTAAAAGTAGCCATAGTAGCAAAAAAGAGGAGGAAATAAAGGATGCAGGAAGAAGCAATGAAGCAGAAAGAAGAACAAGAGAAAAAAATATTATAAGAATAAAGGCAGAAACAACAAGAAGAAGAAAGGCACATAATAAAAGAAGAAGAAATAACATGGAAATAGACCAAAGAACAAGAGCATAATTGGCTACTAGAAGAAGAGAGCAAACAATTGTAGGAGAGGCAACTTGCTCAAGAAATTGAAGAACTGATTGTAATTTAGGACATGGAGGTGAAATCGGAGCTACTAAACCAAGATTTTGATCTTATGCTAAGCACTTAGTAGGTCACCATTCAGTCTCCCTGTCCTTCGACAACAAAGAAAGATCCAAGCGAAGAAAAGAAAAATGTTCCTCTTGATGATGGTTCAATCATGGATATTTACAATCTAAATTACAATTAGCTTCAGAAGAATATTGTAAAATTGAGAAAGAAACATTTTCTAGGCAGTCTTACATCTCCTGCATTCATTAGACAAAGAGATTATGACCGATAACAGGAGAAATCCAGAATCCATTGTTGCAACCAACTTGGCCTTCGCAGGTGCTACCAAGTCAAATACAGAGTATCCCATGGCCGAGAATAGAAAAATCGATTTGAACTTGCAAGCTGCATGGTAAAAAAATGAGAAGCTCCAAGAAGAGGTCTAGAAAGCAGTTCCCACACACATATATCTGGAAGAATTGAAGGCAACCATACTTAGTGAAGTATCAGCATTGGGAGAGAGCATGTGGAGCCTTTATGAGGATCTTGTCACCGTGCATAAAGCAATTTTCTTCTTGCATGAAATGCAATAGAAGTGAAAATATAATGCTAAAGCTCTCAAGGTTGTCCATATAACCATTGTTGCCATGAATGAGTGGTCAATGCCACATAAAGAGGCACTGTCTGAATTGGTAAAGAAAAAAAGGCAACAGGCAGAGTTAAAGAAAGCATAAGTTCAGATGATCATCTAGAGTAACAAATATCTTACCTCATTCATCGCCAACATTTAGGCCTCATGTGCACAAATATACAATAGCATGGATTTCATGGTGAAATCACATAAGATCCCTTCAGTTGGCTCACTCATTGAGGCCAATAGCAAGAATTAGGTCAGGAAGGAGGTTAAATAATACTTGTAGTAGCTTAGGCAGATTGCCACTAAGGAAGATCTAGAGGTGAATAGGAATAATATGTAGAAGTACATCGGTGGCCATGTCTAGATCAAAACTATGTTGCTCCTACTGAAGAAGGAAATTTAGACCGGTTCCAAATCACTGGACTCGGATGCAATGGAGGCTACATTCTAATTCCATCATGATCCCATTGCACAATTTGGGGAATTCATCGCACAAAACAAATATTGGCACCACTATGTGACCGAGAAACTACAAGTTCAATTGGTTGGGTTGGAGTTTCCCGAAACTCATGCTTAACTTGTTTTATCTTACTAGGTTGTCTAGTTTACTCTACCCAATTTTGTTTTACATGGGTATGAGTAATATTGTAATATTTTTTTTGTAATTAATTGTAAGTGAAATTCCAAGTTTCAATTGTGGAATGTGAAGAGTCATTTTGGAATGAGCTCTAAAGGTCATGGTTGAAGGAAGTCAAACAATCATGAGGGAAGTCAAACAATTATGAAGGAAGTCAAGGAGTCACAAAGGGAGATGAATAGTCAGCCCTTTTGTTATAAATATACCCTCACTAATCATGTAAAGGGCTTTTGGTTGGGTTTTTGGCTTAGGACCAGAAGCTTGGGAGTTTTGTTGAGAGCCTTGGCTCCTCCCTAACATAAAGGGAGTATCTTTCTTTGGAGGAGCAAGTGTTGGCTTCATGTTCCACTATTGGGACTAGTTCTTTCTCAATTGTATATGTATGCTTGGGAATTTCACTTTAATAAAAGCTCAGAGCCAACACGTTTTCATGTATATGTTATGAATATAGTATGACTATTCTTGTTCTGTTTGTAATACATGTTATTTCATTTATGCTAACGCTTATGAACTATTTCGTTTGCATTAGTATGGACCTTCTTGAATGTGTGATGTTTTATATTTCCATCATGGCTAACTTGTGAACTATTTTACATGCTAACTTGTGATCATTTTTTATGCTCATGTGTCCCTTTCAATTTGCATACTATTATAGGCTTCTAAGGGGCTAACTCACTTTTCCTTCATTGTGTTAGAACCTTTCATGCATTGCACTTGACCCTTCACAAAGATACACGTGTTTCACCAATGTAACGAATACATCATTCTATTCATTATTGCAGCCAAGGCATAACACTAAAACGTACTATTTTGACAACCCAGTCGTACTCTGGATGGGGCTCCTATTCCAAATGGTATGAGGTCTAATTGGGACTTCATATCGGGGAGACCCTGTTGACACCTAATCCTTGTGATTGGGTAAATATATGTAAATAAATAAATGAGAAATATGAACAGTCATCGGGAGATGAACTGAACAGTCTCTCCCTCATGTATATAATAGAACTACCTGATGGAATAAAATATATGAATCAGATTTTGCTTTGTGGAGTTACTTCCTGGCCTGACATGGTAATAGAGTCGGCTCCTTTTTTTATCCTTTATGTCTTTGTAACTCCTAGTCTGCTCCACTACTCCCCATATAATTCAATGATTGAGTGTCTATATGCCTATCCGACATTGCCTGCGTTTTGTCCTCCATACCTACGCTCTCTGTCCATAAACGTTTTATAAATTCTTTGCCCATATAATTGTTGGTGTCAGGTGTCTGACCTTTTCTGTCAAGCCTACCCACACCATCTGTCAAGCCTGCTACTCTTACGCTGCCATATTCACATGGTATTCATATTCCTTTACCTGCGCTCTATTCATATTCCGTGAGAGCTGGCATTCGAACCGTTGCCTCCTTTTCTACTGAGGACGAGGTGATGAGCTTCTACACCATCGTTGTTAAAGCTTAACACTGCTGCACTCCTCACAGGTGCCACGATAGAAGCCGCATGAAACATATACAAAGAGAAACTAATATTTCCTTGTGTTCACCTTGAAAGCCGATGAACGGATAACGTCGTCATCTGTTCTGAGCTTTTTTTCAAGTTCTACATATGCTAGTGGAATCATACCTCGATTGAATACCTCAACACCCATGCCACCTCCAGCAACAATTATCTCCTCGTATCTCTGAGTTTGGGCGAGGCGCTCCTCTTCTGAGACGTCAGGTCTCTGCACAGCCTTGGTCTCATAGTATTGGAGTAAATCCTATCGGTGATTCTTGGGCTCGTTTGCGCCTCCAGGGGCGTTTGTTCCACTGGCCTGACATGGTTCCGTTGACATGGTAGGGGCGTTTGAAAGCTGACATTTGAACGCTGGCCTGAGGACACATCCAATAATTCCAAGATAATTTTCTCAGCAAGCATTTTTAATTGTAGAAGTAGCATAATTGTTTTATTGAATTCTGACAGTACGCAATGCCAGTGGCAATATGTAGTTCGCAATAAGAGCAGAGAAGGTCTTAACATTGTGAAAGCAACACAACATTCAGTAACATTTTATTATCTAATCCTATATTGATATGGCAGAATGTTTGGTGGAGGTAGAACGTCCATGATGCATTGAACTCTTTTAAAAGGAGGCCGTATGGTATGAAGAATTGGACTTGTACGCTGCGTATGCATTGAATTTTTTATTGGTGGTTGTGTGCATTTTAAAGGTCATTTTTTCTCTGTGTATTGAAGTTGTGATGGTCGTGATTCAATGGGTACATCAAAACCTTGTGTTAGAAGTTTTAGTGGAAGATAATGCCCTTTGAGAATGCCCTTTTGAGTACATTTTTACTGTTGGTTGGTTAACATTGTTGGTTAACACTGCTGGTTAGCGCTGTGGTATTTCAGAGAAGTTAAGGTTTTGGTGCATTACTATAACATTTGATTCATTTGTGGAATCGCTTATACAAGTCTCAGTAGTTTTCTGTAGATTCCTTTGACAGCATAGACAATAATTGTGAAGATTCCATGAAGATGAATTAGACAATAGACTGAGATAGCTTTGAAGATAAATTATTCTGCATACCTCTGTCTCCATATATCATATATCAGAATCAATTTTCTATCAGCAGAAGTATTTTTGTTACAGTATTCATTCAAGAGGAAGAGGAATATATTTCAGAGGCAGGGGGGCAAAAACCCTCAAGGAGAAAAGGCAGATTTTCACTGCAAGCTACCATGGGACAAAATTGAACAGAAAAGAAACCAACAGAAAGGTTAAGCTGATGATACAGGCAAAGGTAAAGCACTTGAATACTCTCACTATGTTATGGCACAATGTAACATTGGAGTAAATGAAGATTTATTTAATGCTTCACTTGCTTCTTGGAAAAATGATTGGTTGCTTGATTCAGGAGCAACCTACCACATGACTCATAGAAAAGATTTTTTTGAAGATTTCACTGACAATGTTGATGGAGCAGTATAGTTTGCAGATCAATCAAAAATCAAGCCATCAGGGCTTGGCACAATCAGGCTTAAACTGCCTGGTCTTCCAGACTTTCTTCTGGATCATGTTCTATGTCTCCCATAGCTCAAGAGAAACTTGTTGTCCTTGGTCCACATCCGTCAGCAAGGTCACTCCATTCATACGTTTAATGGAAAGCTTGAGGTAAGAAAAGCATCTGACCACTCACTTGTCATGAGGGGAATAGAAGAAGAAAGGCTTCTCAAACTGCAAGGAACCTCTGCTCATGCACAACATTTTTCATACAATTCTCATCATGAAGAAGGTACACATCCATCAAGTTTATTATGGCATGCTAGATTTCGACATTTGAACTATGACAATCTCCGCTTATTGAAGAAAAATGGTGTTTTTGGTTTGCCTACAATTCCTAGAAAACTTAAGCAATGTGATGCTTGCATTCTAGGAAAGCATAGCAAACAGTCTTTTCATGATTCACATTCAAGAGTACATAGAAAACTTGAACTCATTCATTCAGATTTATGTGGTCCAATGCCTGTTCCTTGTGCAAATGGAAATAAATATATCATGACATTTATTGATGACTACACCAGAATGTGTTGGGTTTATTTATTGAAGAACAAATCTAATGCTTTTCAAACATTCAAGAATTTTCATAAATGGATTGAAAATGATGCACAGTCTCATATTGGGTCTATTCGCACTGATAATGGAAAAGAATACACATCAAATGAATTTGAAAACTATCTTCGCCAACATGGGATCAAACATCAAACAATTGTGCCTTATAAGCCCCAACAGAATGGTGTAGCTGAAAGAATGAATAGGACAATCTTAAATATCGTACGATCCATGCTCTTCTTCAAAAATGTAAAGATAATGTTTTGGGCTGATGTTGTTCTATGTGCTACATATATAAATAATAGATGTCCATCTAATGCTATAAGAAACAAGACTCCATATGAAATGTGGTATGGACATGTTCCTTCGGTAAAGCATCTCAGGGTCTTTGGTTCCACCTGTTATGCCTTGATACCAAAGGTACATAGAAACAAACTTGGTGCTAGAAGTCGTAAGTGTATCTTTCTGGGGTACTCAAACACCTCCAAAGCATACCGCCTCTATGATGAAGTAAATAAGAAGTTTGTTGTATCTAGAGATGTAATTTTTCTTGAATCATCCAAAACTGAAAATGTTGTTGAGCAGAAACTTGATCGCTTTGATAGATTCGCAAAAGCAAAATCATTTCAGGAATTTGATAATCAGATTCCACATCTTGAAGGGGGGATTCCTATACTAGATCAACATGTGGAATCTTCTTCTGAAGAACACTCTCCCCCGCATGAAACTCCAACAACGGATGATGCTTTAAGTGATGTAATTGATAGAATTGGGAGACTCAATCTTGATTCAGTCCCAACTCAATCAATGGAGCAGCCTGGACCATCTTAGAAAGTTCCCCCAAAGTGGCTAACAAAGACACTTGAAAGTGTTCATCCTGATGAAGTTGGAAAGACAGGAACCAAAAATTCAAACCGGCAAAATGGAGGTGATGTAGATGACTCTAATTCACCTGTTGATATGGATGTTTCTTATGATTGTGAATTGAACTTGTCTACAAATTTTGAACCAACTTCCTTCAAAGAAGTTGCTTTTCATGATGAATGGAAAGAAGTGATGCAAAAGGAGTGTGATGCCCTCATAAAGAACGACACTTGGAAGCTGGTTGATCCTCCATTAGGAACCAAACCAATTGGCTGCAAATGGGTCTACAAGAACAAGTATAAAGTTGATGGCTCACTTGACAAGCACAAAGCTAGGCTTGTGGCAAAAGGTTTTGCATAGAAGGAAGGGGTCGATTATGAGGATACTTTTTCCCCCACAGCAAAATGGGCTACCATCTGAACACTCTTTGCACTAGCAGCTTAGAATGGTTGGAAAGTCCATCCAATGGATGTAAAAACTGATTTCTTGAATGGAGATCTAAAAGAGAATGTTTTTATGTCCCAACCTTAAGGATTTGCTGTGAAAGGACATGAACATAAAGTATGCAAACTTGTGAAGTCCTTGTATGGCCTCAAACAAGCACTGCGAGCCTGGTATGAAAAACTGACTGAGCATCTTCTGAAACTCAATTTCAAACATTTTGATCTTGATGATGCAACTTTATTTGTCAATAAAGTTGGCAAAACAGTTGTATATCTTGTGGTATATGTAGATGATCTTTTGATGACAGGGAACAATGAAAGCTACAATGCATCCATAAAGAAATAATTAGGGAAAATTTTTGAAATGACTAATTTGGGCTATGTTCATTACTATCTTGGCATTGAAGTAACCCAACATCTAAAGTCCATATTTCTTTCTCAAAAGAAATGCATTGGAGATTTGTTGAACAGGTTTGGCATGACAGAGTGCAATCCTCTTACTATTCCAATGGAACAAAACTTAAAGCTCACATCTATTGAAGGAAAGGAATTTGAGGATGCAACAAAGTATAGACAGCTTGTAGGAAGTCTCAACTACCTAACTACTACCAGACCAGACATTTCATTTGTTGTTGGAATCCTCTCCAGGTTTATGCAAAAGCCTTGTCAGGGACATTGGTCTGCTCCAAAAAGAGTTCTAAAGTACTTGAAGGGAACTCAAGACTTTGGAATCAAGTATACACAGGTGGACGACTTCAGCTTGATTGGATACTCTGATTCAGACTTCGATGGAGACAAAGAAACTGGGGTATCTACTTCAGGATATGCTATGAGTCTTGGATCAGGAGTTGTCTCCTGGAGATCACGCAAACAATCAGTTTTAGTAGATTCCACAACAGAAGCAGAATACGTTGCAGCAGCTGAAGCAACAAAAGAAATTGTGTGGCTCAGGAAAATTCTTGAATATTTGCAGGTAAAACAAGTACAATCAACTCCACTCATGATTGAAAATACCTCTGCAATAAAGTTGGCCAAGAACCCAAAGTTCCATGATCGAACGAAGCACATCAATACTAAATATCATCTGATTCGACATCATGTTGAGGCCAAAACAATCCATCTCCGTCATTGTTCCACAAATGAGCAAATTGCAGACATCTTCACCAAAGCGCTGGAAGAGAAAAGCTTGAACGATTCAGAATGATGCTTGGACTCACCAACATCCCTTCAGATTAAGGGGGGGAATGTTGACACCTAATCCTTGTGATTGGGTAAATATATGTAAATAAATAAATGAGAAATATGAATAGTCATCGGGAGATGAACTGAACAGTCTCTTCCTCATGTATATAATAGAACTACCTAACGGAATAAAATATATGAATCAGTTTTTGCTTTGTGGAGTTACTGCCTAGCCTGACAGACCCCCTGAATGTTGGCGAGTCCAGTACCGTCAACATAATAATAATTCCTTTTCAATATTGAACTCCTTTTGGAGATTTTCTTCGAAACGCTTGATGGTTTTGTGAAGCTCTAATGCTCCTACATCATAAATTTAACAAGGAATAGGTAAAGTGTTGATTAAAAAAAACACTTTACCCATAAAATAATGAAGAAAAATTTGCAGGAACATTTCCTTTTGTATATCAATCCAATGGTGGCTATAATATTTGGAGTGTACCCTTTAAAAACACCAAACAACTTCAACCTAGTAAAAATTTTATCACCAAGATAAAAACTTCCAAAACAAATTTCTTTAAGAAATCACTTATGTATCACATATCTTTAATACCCTAATAATATCTTTCTTGTTAAAATTACCATATAGAAACCATGGTTGTAGTGGAAATTATGACTCTTTGTTATGGCAGTGGTGAATATTGTGTAAACAACTAACTACTTGGCTCCTCCAACAATCTCCATGATGAATTCTTGAATAATGGATGCTAATTACCTCCCTCTCGATGAAGAAAGGTTGCACAAGGAAAAACTAACTCTTTTATGGCGAGGTGTTTATAAACTATTGGTTTTGTTTATCTCTCCATTTAGCATGGTGTGCGATTGCAAAAATCTAAGCCTGTGCATGCAATATTTTCACTTTCACTGTCAGCAAGATTTTTGAGAGGCATCTCTCACAAGGAACAATGCAAGACATCCAAAAAACTCAATCAATTCAATTGTATAATGGATTCTCACAAGCATTTAAATGCATGGGCGACTTACCATTGTATCTTCTCTATTTCACTACCGACTACCCAAGTTTGATTTACCATCCGATATACTATATTACTGATTTGAGTCTTCTCGCTTATTATACAAAGATTTAATCATGCAAAAATACTTCTAATCCACACACAGTGAATTATACAACATGTATATGATTCTTATCTTGATCCACTTAACCATAAATTATCTCCAATCCAATTTTCTTGTAAGTTTTAACTTCACTACTTTTGGCATGTCAATGCACTATTGAAATCAAGGTGCACATGCACCTTATCTCTTTGACAGTTGTAGATGGTTGTCATTGAAATTCACAAAATATCTATGCATGTACTAAGTTATTCACCTGGTTCACTTAATTCAAATTGTCTTAATCCTTGTACAAGATTTATTTTCGACATGATATATTAATCAACAAATCTATCATTATTTTCAGACTTCATAGAGATATTTAAACTCTTCTACTTTAACCACAAATTAGACATAGGATCTATAGTTTTGCTAATTCTAGATTTCAAAACCAGACTAGAATTCTTCTATATTTGAACAAAGACAATTCATGAACATAAATACATGAAATTCCATTTCATTCCACAAATTTTCACCTACAATTCTACTCAGAAACATGTGTTCCTCTCTTTGGCCTAGCTCACAATCATTTGGCCATTATCTTTTCCCTTAGGCTTATAATGATTAAATAGAACTTTTAGAACAAAGTAGATTTTCCTAGATCCATAAATCACTCCTGAAATCACTCATGATTTATTCCCTAAACCTCTCATGTTTTTCCATGTATATTTTCTTTTGTCTTATGGAAATAATTTTTTGTATATTTTCTAAAACTATTCTATAATAATTAAAGAAACTAAGAATATTTAGAAATAAGGAATTAGGATTAATTTTCAACATTGAAACCCCTTTTGGAGATTTTTTTCATAAATCTTTATGGTTTTGGGAAGCTCTAATGCTCCTGCATCAGACTCCCAAGGTGGAAAATGTTCATGACCTCCTAGTCATGTGTCATCAATTTCTTAATCCTATAGGACCCCAAATATTGTTTTGTAGTTTTCCATTGTTCCCTATATGTTGTTTTCCTACTATTGATGCTACCTTCACTTCTATAGTCTTCGAAATCCTATGATGTTCTTGTCCACTTACCTTGTTGATGCAAACATTCTTAGTTAGTTGTACTATGTTATTGGTTTTCCTTTTACACTTTATTTACCTTCTCTTGATCATCCTCTTCATAAACATCTTTAATTCAATCATTTCTATGTCTAGTTTATCATTTTTTTGGTACATGCTACTATCACCACTTACTTGCAACTTGATTTATGAAATCAAAAGTTTTATGATGTCAGTTTTCCTTTCATTGTCTTCATAACCTCTCTACTCACACTCTATGTCATCATGCATCTTGTCCAAGATGTTTAAGACTCTTGAATGTCTTCTCAATTGTTGATCTACAACCTATAGACTATTTTCTTCTTCAGAATTATCAATTTTGAAATCATCTTCATTATTGCCTTCAAAGAAATTTTTCTTCTTTATATCTTCTTACTGAAAATGAAATAAAATTCCATTTTTATGAGACAAACTTGCCTTACCTTCCATCATCTTATCTTCTTCTTCCTACACCAGTTGTCCTTTATCTTCACTTCTAGGAAATAAAATACTCTATTTGTTTTATTACAACTTCATGTTCATCATCTTCCTTTATATCCGCAAACACATAATTAGTTTGAAGACCAATATTTACTTCTTCTTCATTACAAGCAATAAGCACCTTTCCCTTGTTATCCACTATTCAACATTTCTCACCTCTGGCTATAATCTCAGGTTCTTTCAACCACCAAATGTTGGAGCATTGACCCACCTCCAAGAAAATTAGCAAGAACAAATTTCGTAAGGCATAACTATCAAAGCACAGGATAGTATCATTTTTGTAGAAGAATAAAAGAGTGAAAAATCTTATCCGTGAGGGATATTAGAAATAACATTGAGAACTTTATGGAGAAAATCATGGATCCATAGTGATCAAAAATGTAATTTCCTATACAAAATGTAGCCTTCATACATTGAAAAGAGGCGGCTATCTAATGATGAATAAGCCCTCTAGGTAACCAAGAGGCGCCATGTAATAGTTTTGTGGTTTGAATAAACGATTTTTTTTCTTGTGAAATTGTGTGTATATAAATATTGTAGTTTATATTTAGTATTGATGGTGTGAACTATGTATTATTGTGTGAGTAACGTGTTCATGTTGTTCACACAATGAAGTGAGATGGCGTGAGTAATTAACCATCCATGCATGCATGGATCAGAAGCATAGTGGAAGATTTTAGTGGGCTCATACCCACATGTATAAGATCAATATCATAAGAAAAATTGAAAATGATAAACCCCTAGTTTTGTTTTCGTCAAATGGTATCAAAGCATAGAATATTCCTGGGAGTAGTCTGGAGGAAGTAGCATAAGAAGGTTCAAGTTGATTGAATATCTGGTAAGAGATTTGATTTGTTTGTGCATGTGACAATAGAGAAAGGTGAGAAAATTTGTAACATCCTAGAGAAAGGAGTGCTCTTAGGGTTCTAAAGAAGAGAAACATGAAGAAGCCAAAAGCTCAAACTTAGGAGAAAGTTTGGTGAGGTAGTATGTAGCAAACAATATACATGTAATTGCAGAGGCCTATTGCCTCTCATGAGTTAAATCTATTATGAGAACACCAAATGCATATGACCACAAGGTCATAAGTTTTTGTACCTTGGGAATATGATATAGAAGAATTGACCCACCTCCAAAAAAATCAACAAGAAAAAATTCCAGAAGGTGCAACTACCAAAACACAAGGTAGTATCTTTTTTGTAGAAGATTAAAAGCATGAAAAATCATATTCGTGAGGGATATCAGGAATAGTGTTGAGAGGTTTATGGAGAAAATCATGGATCCAAAGTCATCCATGAAAATGTAATTTCCTCTATCAATTGTAGCCTTTTGAAATTGAAAAGAGGTGGCCATCTAATGATGAATAGGGCCACCAAGCAGCCAAGAGGTGCCATGTAATAATTTAGTGGTTTTAATTAATGAAATTTGGTTCTTACGAAATTGTGTGCATATAAATCTCACAATTTATATTCAGTCTAGATGGTGTGAAACATGTCTCATTGTGTGAGGAAATGTGTTGATGTTGCTTGCACACTCAAGTGAGGTGACGTGAGGAATTATTCGTCCATGCATGCATGGATCTGAGGCATATTGGAAGAGTTTAATGCGCCCATACACACAGGTCTAAGGTAGATACCATAAGAAAACTTGAAGATGATAAACCCCTAGTTCGGTTTTCATCACTGCCTTTCCAACAATTTGATTTCCTCCTCTAATTCCATAAGCATTGCATCTGAATTTTATTCTTGTTCATCTACTTGATCCTTCTTTTGGCTATCTACATAAGAAAACTTTCTCTTACTCACAACACCAACAAGATCCTGCAATTGTGCACCATCAACTACATCTGTCCATTATGTATGATTTCAGTATGACTGCTTGTATTGAAAAATGTTGTCTCATCTTCCTTCATAACATAAATATTCTTCTATTTTTCTCTTATTCCTTTAGAAAGAATATCTCCATCATCTTCATTAATCTTCATGGCAACTTCAAATGATAGTTCTTCTTCATTGTCTATGTAACATGAAAACATACATAATTCATTAAATTTAAGAACATAAGGCTTTGTAGCCCTATTTGATGCCTCAGAAATCATATTATCATGCTGATTTGAGCTTTCCAAATAGTTATAAATGCCCTCTGCAGATCTCCTATTATCATCCTCATTATTATCTCCAAGGATTGGTCCTTGTTCATGTTCACAAAATTGAACTTCTCCTTCAACAGTTACCTTTTCCTTTTTCTCAAATCATTTTAGATTTCCATCCTTCAACTAAGCATTTATCATATCCCTTTGTTTCACCTACAATCAATTCCATTTCACTCCCCTCTGAAGATTCCATCCATATCTATGGTCATCTTCTCCTTTCTGTAGCAGTTCTCTCATCACCTCAAGTTGTACTTTCATTGCATCTATCTCTCTATAAATTTCCTTGTCACTTAAATTCCTATGTATTACCTTTGAACCTTTCCTATGGCCATTATTACACATAGTTTTCCTTCCTCTATGAGCTTCATCTTACTTATTGTAAGTTTTAGTCAAGTCTCTGTAACAAACTATATCCATTAGCTTGCTACCAAATACCTTATTAAACTTCTTCATGGCCTAGTTTCCACTGGTATTTATTTTGATTTCCTCCCTTAGAACCTTCATATGAGCATTTCTTGCTCTCTTGGCTTTTGTAATCAACTTCCTCACCTCTGAGATTCAATTTTCCTCATTTTCCAACCTCAGTTATATTAGGTTCTTAGCCAGAAGTTTCAAATAACTTTAGTTGTTATTTATTTCAATCATTATACAATAAACATCTCTACCTTTTCTACTTGTAATCATTGATAATTTACTTCATAAATTTATTAAAAGCATAACACCACTCTACCTATGTGTTCAACTTCATGTGAATTGTTGTTGTTTCTTCCAATGTCCTTTCATATCCTCAAAAAAATTTCTTTTCTGAAATGTTTATCAATGCCAATCTATTCTACTTTCATCATAGTAGATTTCCTTCCAAAGAACTTCAATGTTTGTTCTGCACAAGACTTCAATTCATATAGCCATCAGTATAAAGTGCAAACAAAACAATTTACGTTAATTATATTTCTCCATCCTTTGATTCTACAAGCTTTGAATTTATCCATACATGTAGATGGAATACGCAGAAGAAAGTGAAGTGGCACAAGTTGTAGGTGAAGCTAAAGCACATAATGTGTGCTTGGTAAGGAGAGAACTCAAGGAAACAAAAATGGAAGTTCACTATTATGAACGTGAAGAAGGACCAATCCTTGGTGAAGATGAGGATGAAGAATTTGATGAGATCCAAGGATCTCATGTTTTTAAGACTAATGAAATTTGTATTCATGTAGGTGTTGTACAAACAAAAGGTGAAGAATAATCACTAAGAATTGTCACAAGGTTAGAGGAAGAACAATTACAAAATGCTATTGTTGAAATGAACAAGGGCATGTTGGTTTATGAAGACAAGCAAAGGAAGGATTAAAGCGATGAATGTTATGTAGGGATGAATATGGAAAGTTTCCTCATGAAGGAAATATTATGAAAATTCCAAATAATGGAATTGTGGATGAAATTCGTATGCTACAGGACAGAGATGGCTACTTCGAGGAAGAAGAAAATATCTTATTGGAATGGTCAACAAAGGACATGAGTGATGATTTTACAAATTTAGATCAAGATAATTTTACTGATTTGTGTGAAGAGTTGAAACTTCTTGAGAAGAGATTAGTGAATCAGAAGGTGCATATCCAATTTGTAAAGTTGAAGCTAGAAGAAGAGGAAATTATCTTGAAAGTCAATAATGAGGAGGAAGTTGGAGGCATGAGCAACATATGGTGAAGTAGATGTATAAAAATAGAATTTGGTGAGAATTTTGCAACTCTTATGGGCAAGGAAGATAAGCAGCAACAAGAAAGAGATAAGAGTAAATATTAGTTGTCAAGGACAACGTTAAATGAAGAAATTGACAAATCTTGGATGTTGATGAAGAGGATAATCAAGAGAAGATACAACAAGAGGAAAATGACATCCAACAAATGACATCCAACAAAAAAAAAAAATGACTGATAAGGATGCGTAAGCAGGCTCGACTGTTAAGGAGAGGACCCTTTAGGGGGCTCGACCATTAGGGAGAGGAGAGGAGAGGAGATCTCAATTCGATCATGAGCATAATGACATATGCCCATATCAGTCATGAATCTCTCTCCTTCTCTCACTCACATCTCTCTGGTCTGGTCCTTCTCTCACTCACATCGAATCTGGTCACATATCATCTGGTATGACACATATCTCGAGTCATGACTGGAAGAAATACATAATGACATATATAATATCTCTCATTCATGATCGGAATGAATGAACCGATCACATAATGACATATGCCCATATCGGAACATTCATGACTCGATATTTGTCAAACAAATGACATCCAACAAAAAAAAAAAAATTGATGGAGAATATTTGCATTAGCAAGACGAAGTGGACGAGAGTAGCATAAAATTTGGAAACCTTGAGAATTGAATGCAACACCAAGAGGAGGAGGACAACATTTTGGGATGAATGCAAAACTACAACATAAGTTTTTGGATCCTACAAGATTAAAAAATTGATAGACACATGAGCAAGAGGCCCTGAAATTTTTCTACTTTGGGAATATGAAGTAGGAGCATGCAAGCTTCTTATTTGTAAACAATATTAAAGTTTCTTTAATTATTATTGAAATTACAGTCGTAGTTGTAGAAATTTTATGGATAGGTAATATTTTTTCCATAAACCATAAGCAAATCTGCCTTGAAAAGAATAAAAAATTTAGGAAATAAATCATGGACTAATTTATGGATTTAGGAAAATCTACTCATTTCATAAAGTTGTATTTAATCATGGGAAGCTTAAAAGAAAAGCTGGCCAAATAAATGTGAAGATTAGGCCAAGTGATGTATCTTTTATTTTTAATGAATGAGGAAAAATCTTTTAAAGGATATTTGTATCCCGTGGTTGAGAACTTTCCAGTCAATGTTCACGAATATCTCTGTTTGGTTAATGAGTATCTTGGAATGAGTGTTGATTGATATGATTATATCTTGTTGTGTGATTTGGAAATTATATATTTGATCTCTATGATGGATTGTTGGAATGAGTGTTGATTGATATGATTATATCTTGTTGTGTGATTTGGAAATTATATATTTGATCTCTATGATGGATTGTTGAATGCATGGTTCTATAGTTGACAAATAAAGTGGGGAATTGATTTGGGGAAAGATTGAAGGGGGGCGTTCTCTGTGGAAGTAGAATTGCTCCGTGTTTGAGAAGATAATTAAACAAGAAGAGCTGCGATGCAGCGAAATAAAGTGGGGAATTGATTTGGGGAAAGATTGAAGAAGGGCGTTCTCTGTGGAAGTAGAATTGCTCCGTGTTTGAGAAGATAATTAAACAAGAAGAGCTGCGATGCAGCGAGTCCCTGCACTAAGTTGAGATGAGTCCCTGCACTAAGTTGAGATGTGTCATAGCTATGCTGGCAAGCTCCTTGTATGTCTATAAATGATAATCAATGAGAAACACTCTGTACCTATCTGTGTACCCTAAGCAGTCATAAAAACTATTTACACAGAAAAATACAAGAGAACACAACCATTGAATAAGGAACATTGCATGTATAAAAATATGAATTGTATTTATATAGTCAAAGAGTTGAAAAGTATAACCATTGTGTATGTGCACGCGGATACACGCGGCAGAAGACTGAGCAGTCATAAGACCTATTTATACAGAAAAATACAAGAGAGAGCAGCCATTGCATAAGGAGCATTGAATGTGTAAAGATATGAAATGTATTTATATAGTCAAAGAGTTGAAAATTATAAACATTCCTTGTTTATAATTATGGAGAAAATTTCTTAAACAATAGTGTAAGTCGAAATTGACCTCCATAAATTTTAATTAACAATAGTTTTGGGTTAAAAAAAATACCCTCGAAAATTACAATATACAATAGGCATAGAAGCCTGTAGTTGTAAATTTTTTACAAGTGAGAAATAATAAAAATAATTACTAAATTGAAAACAAACATTAGGAAAATTAGTGTTTGTCTCAAACTCAGGAGTCACGTGCAAGCAGACAAGGAACCAAGGTTTATAAGAACATCCGACCTGATAAGACAACTAAATGTTATATAAATTTTACCATCTAAATGTTATATAATATTGTGAATCCAAGTCGAAAGTATCGAAGAAAAAATACTTGGTAGACTGGTACAATATTTATCTGTATAAAAATCAGAGAAGGAAAACTACGTTAGTAATTGTAAACAAAAATGATATAAGTTATGTAAATAAGGAAACAAGGAAGATAAATTGTGTAGTAATTACCTTCAAGTCAAATCATGCGCCTGGTTGAAATACTTTGTAACAAGATACCATTGTTTTAGTAAAAGATATAAATATGGATTCACAGAGAAGTAAATAAATTAAACCCAATGACAAATTAAAAGGGTCACGAGTTTGAAATCTACATTAAATATTATATAAACTGTAACCACTTGTAATTTCACCATTATAGAAAGTTCTCCCGCGCAACGACATTGTTTGTGCGCCCCTTACCGTTCTCGCTCAGTGTTTGCAACGGCTCCAAAGGTTAGAGCAGCATCCACGCTCAACCTCTAAGCCAAGGAAGGGTAAACAATATGGCTCACTTACTATCGGCCTAACTAACCTAACACCTAACTAACCTCTAAGCCAAGGAAGGGTAATCTTACAGAATCTTACAAAGGGCGCCATTTATTGCTACTATGTTCACCGCAGATTTGCTATGGCAGAAACTAATTCACTGTAAAGGCCATTTCTTCTACCGTTGGAATCAGCGGCTAGGTATATGCCCAGAAAGATAGAGAATTGACATACATGTTTGGAAGAGGGGACTAACCGAATGCTTGAAAAGATTTAATCGTTCAAGCTAATTGAAATTGCATCGACTACAGTGTACTGTGTAAGATTGACGTTTTCTTGACTTCTGCGCACGTGGTCAGTAAGGGCTCCCGCAGAGATTACGAGCGAGAAGAAGAAAAGGAAGACGTAGAACCATCAAAATTTACAAATGCCGTGATTTACAAAAACCTTCATTGAAAAGACATAAAGCGAATTACAACACGCGGTTCGATTTTGCGTTCAATGTTTTCATTCACTCGAATCAGTTGAGCAGGTATGTTATAAGCATTTGCCCTGTTCTTTTTACAGGAAACAGACACGTAAAGAAGAGGAGCGGTGACAAAATGACACATATCCCCTCGCTCCTCGACACGTTCAATTGCTCTGCGATAACGGATGGAGCGAGGCACAAAAAACTGCTCAAGCTGAGGTGATTTACTCTGACCGCCTACCGCGAACTGCACTGGATTCTCTACCCCTGTCCAAACAGCAGTATCAGCGAAACCTTAGTGATTTCTTCAACCTTAAGAGGGAGATAGATAAGTGACAGAGAAGCAAACAGCAGTATAGATGCGCATTTGCTGTCATATTATCTGCAGGTCAGTAAACTGGTAACTGCATACCTGTTCAATTAATAAAATTGCTTTCTGGTTGGGATGCTGTAGAGTTTATCTTGGATATGAATGTGCAATGAATTCACAAATTCACTTTGTTTTTTGTTTCTCGCTCTGTTTGTTTTCTAAGTAAACACCAGAATTAGCTGCAATGCATTTCCTGGCAATGCATTTCCTGTCAGAATAAACACATGCAATTAGGAATACGAACCATAATGCGAACTATGAAAATGATAATTAAAACCGCCCGCGTCAAACTAAACGCCAAAAAGGAGATCAAAAACCCTCGTTTTTGAATAAGTTCTGCTGCCGAGTTCTTTCAGAGTCTGAACCCAATTCTTGCACTCCTGCATCGACAAGTCGTTTGCGAAGCCGAATTTTTCAGCGCTGATTCCATTATACCACACAGATATATCATGTGCATTGGCATGTATTGCACTTGACTTTTAAGATTATTTTCAATTTCTAGCATGTTCATGAGATTGTCATCTCATCAGAAGCATTCCAAATGCCTTTAACAAGAGAATTCCACCAAATTCTCCTAAAATGACTTGCAAACAAGAAACTGGATTGGTATTAAGAACATTACACATATTACAATGACTTGCAAACAAGAAACTGGATTGGTATTAAGAACATTACACATATTACAGACCAACAAGAATCTTCAAGAAAGACGCTTTCTAAGGCCATGCTCTGTTTATGAGGCCTCTAGTCGCATTAATTGGCCTATTGTGGCGAGCACAATGTAAGGCTCATAAACCTTTGTTTCAAATTTAAATCGTAACAAGATTCTACAGATATCTTCCTTTAATTCCCAGTTGATATATGTAATTTGTAGCCATTTTCATTGAGAATTGATGTGGTAATCACAGTGATCTTATTTTTGTGTTAATAGAAAGAAATTTTGGGAAGAACAGTTTTTTGATACAGTTTGGAGATCATATTCCAATATAGTTAAAGCAATCACACAGCCAAAAAAGGGAAAACAAAGGGGATTGCACTCGAGAGGGTTCAAGCCCGTGGGAAAGAAAAACGTAATGAAAAGTAATTGGTTTGCACGAAACCTGTTACGGCCCCAAAACATAAACCCTAAAGAGTCGATTTTCAGGAAATTAATGACAGAAAAGCAATGAATTGAATACTGACCGCGAAATGGGAGAGATTGACAATGGTCCAGGCGGTGCCAGCAGTGCATCCGAATAGAGAGAGTACGATGATCCATGTGAAGAAGAGTATGAGAATGTAGGTCGTCCACACGCCGGGATACATAAACCATGATGTGTTCTTGTTCAAAAACAGAGGAAACTATATTTCCATATGACTCTGGTGGGTAACCAATGGAGGATCGTTGAACCCAGTCAACAGTGGCACAGTGCATATGTTCTGATTAGAGCACATGAAGTCAGGAAATTTCGAAATCATACCAAGTCCTGTAGGGTCAAGAAAAACCAATACAAGGACAGAGGGGGATATGACCTATAATAATTCATTCAAAACTGTCATAAAGTCGTAAACATCAGTACTGGAAAAAGGGAAACCCCAATACAGGTCGAGAACGAGTGTCACGAGCCGATAGGAAGGTACCCTGTCACAGATAGAAACGGAAGTAAAAAGGGAAACCCCAATACAGGTCGAGAACGAGTGTCACGAGCCGATAGGAAGGTACCCTGTCACAGATAGAAACGGAAGTAAATCTGTGGAGGAAACTGGTCCTACCCCGACCAAGGGCCACAAAATAAGAAATTAGAAACAACAGGTCAAAACCAGAGGCCGCTTTCACCACATCAAAGGAAAATCATTTCTGGTAATGCTATTCGCAAATGATGAAGGAGAACAAAAACAATGAATAGAGAGATTCCTAATCAACAGTACCGCCCTCATTCTTAACGCAGAAATTTAGCACTCGAATCGGAAAACCAGGCGATAAGAGTCAACGAGGTAATGTAGGCAAAGGGTTTCACATACCTATAGACAAATGAACCCATGACGCGACCAGGGCTTGCATCTCGTCACACCTGACCAGTCCCTCTTTCCTGTTAACACAAAGAAAAATGGAGATTAGCATCCGAAACATATTCTACAGCTCAATTGGAAGCAAATAAACCCAAGACATCAAGGCAGTAAAACAAGCCGTGGAGTTACAGGACCCCCCAATTTTTCGGGACGAGGAGGCTTTTCGGGGGCGAGGAGGCGAGGGAGGGGAATCTGCAGCTTGACGGACCAAGCCGAAACCAGTCGCGGAGAGGCTCTTCTGACCAAATCGAACACCAACAAGCAGGTAAGTTGCTTTAATGCAACCGCTGCAGTGCATGCAGCCTGCATGCTGAACACTTGCCGCCGCCTGCATGCTGAACACTTGCCGCCGGAGAATATGCCAAACCTTAGCATATGCCTGTTTGCAGAAACACTTAGGATATGTACCCATTCGCACTTAACAGTAAAAATTAAGGAATTAATGTCAGCATTAAATCGAAACCGCAAACCGTCAAGGCCAGTTGATTGTGGGTAAGTAGCAGTTTAAGATATGGTCCGGCCTCTTCCGCCTCGGGAAGAGGCCAAATAAGATGGCCAACAGAAGTTGAAGTGCAAACTTTAGGATATAACTAAAAATACCACTAAAAAACCCGGCGATTTAATGTTATCTGCCCTCCGAACGGTTACTATAGTCCCTGCCGGATGCCAGATGGCAGGGACTAATAATTCTCCATTGAAAGGAAATCGACAATAATGGGTAAGTCAAGTAATTTTTGGAAAAGGACGTGATTCTGAACCAACGTCCCATGTTTCCTTGTGGAACAAATCATGGTGTAGAAATAATCACCTAGATCTGATTCAATGGCATTTGGTGGTGGTTAAAAAAGGTGAATTGTGGCTTGGTGCATGAATAGATGCTTAGATCAATAATGTTGAGAATTAGTCTGTCAGTAACGCCCAGTTCTGAGTTACGATGGATGTATTCCAGCTGCAGGAATTTAATTCTTATAATAAAATAATTTTTTACATCATTAACGTGTACGATCTTTTAAGGGTACTCAAATGATTCAACAATGATTCATTACGTGTACTCATTGCACGGAGACTGGTGGGAGACAACATGAGGAATTAACATTGCGTGAAGATCGTCGTGAATCCAACGGGAGGAAATCGACTACGACCTTTCGACCCTTTCGACGTATAACTTTTATTTAAAAATATGCAACATATGGTTGACTATTCGAACCTTGTTGTTCCAAACTTTCATTGTTGAGGTTCATGCCATGCCCATGCGTATAGATATTATCATTCGTTCCACATAATGTGATCTTGGTGAGAAGAGGTGTTGCATCGAGGATTAGAGGTTAACTGTGGACCCATAACCCACAAGTCAGAGGATCGATAGCATTTAAAAACTGGAAAGGAAGGAACCTGCAAATAGTATGAGCTTCAGGTTCATACAATTGACATGGCAACTAATTTTGAAGTAGAAACAAACCATTTCTCCAAATTTCTTCAACTCTATTTTTTCATCAATATTTGTACCAAACAAATTCAAAATAAAATTAATAAATTTACAAAACTTTCTTCATCAAAATAATCTTATTTAATATAACTTTCTCACTAAATTTCAAACAAAATAAATATGTTGAGTTCCCACCTTTCTTGAGAAACTTAACCCAATAACCAAATTCAAGTTAAAATAATTAATCTCTCCAACTTCTTCACCTCTATTTCATAGTGATTCACCTTTTTTCATAGCGAATAAGGTACCGACCAAATTCCAAATGTATTAATTATTTTACACATTTTTCTTCACCCATATGTTGCACTCAATAATGCTGGACTACTAAATTGCATATATAGATTCAATGAGTTTTTCTTATTATTTATAAGACAATCCTCCTCCCAACTAGATTAAATTAGAAATAATTTGTTTCCAAATTTTTTCACTTTGATTTTTTTATTATCAATAATTATGATAATTCATTTTGATAAAAGTTTAATAGACTTATACAACTTCTTTACTAATATGTCTTATTCAATATACAACTTCTTTACTAATATGTCTTATTCAATATACAACTTCTTTACTAATATGTCTTATTCAATATAATTTTCCAATTAAATTCCATACAAATAAAAATGTTTCCACATTTTTTTTTCAAAAATATGTTTTAACAATAGATCACCACTTCAAACTCAAAATAATTAATTTTCACACCTTCATTACTTCTATTTTTTCTTTATTATTTATATTAATTAATTTCTTAAAAAAACTTAATAAATTTAGGTTCCTTTCCTTCACAAAACCATTTCAATATAACTTCCCTAATAAAGAAAAGCTTGCACAACTCAAGGAAGTATTTAACATAACTTCGTTTACAAAATTCCAGTAAATTTTTTCAACAACTCCAGTAACTCTTATCAAGTAATTTAAGATCACTTTGCCCACAAAATCCCAATAAATTTCAACACTTTCTCCAATATTATGTCCATTCAACATATCAACGAAACCCATATTAAAATTCAACTGGTTTCCCAGCCCAACAAGTTTCTCCAATAAAATATATATGTCGAATCACCATCGAGAATGCGACCAATATGTTTGATTGTGCAGTAGTTAAACCCAGAACCAAAAGGGATGGTTTGACTGACAAAATCCAAAAACATTACTTGGCACCGACCATTTTTTTTAACTGAGGCAGTGAAGAACCATCGCCCCAGCAGTAAGATGCTAAGACATGCTATATATATATAGACAAAGAGGGGAACTTATCAGGCCAGCCTTTGAAGTCGTTAGAATTGGGATAGACCGTAAATGGAGAAAGGTGCTGTGTACTAAATTTCAAACAGAATAAATATGTTGAGTTCAGTTCACACTTTTTCCCTGGTAACCCAATTCAATTCAAGTTAAAATAATTAATTTCATTTAACTTCTTCACTTCTATTTCATAGTGATTCACCTTTATGTTATAGTGAATCAGGGTACCAATCAAATTCCAAATGTATTAATGATTTTGTTTATTTTTCTTCACCAATGGTTACCTACTAAATTGTATATAGATTTAATGAGATTTCCTTATTATCTATGAGGCAATCTCCTCCCAACTAAATTAAATTAGAAACAACTTGTTTACAATTTTTTTTACTTATTTTTTTTATCAATAATTATAATAATTTATTTTGATAAGAATTTAATCAACTTTTTATCCTATTTTCCAATTAAATTCCTACTTTCCAATTAAATTCCATACAAATATAAATAGTTCCACACTGTTCTTTAATAATATATTTTAAAAATCAATCACCACTTCAAACCCAAAATAATTAATTTTCACACTTTCTTTACCTCTATGTTCTATTTATTTATTATATTAATTAAAAAACAAACCAACAAACTTAATAAATTTAAGTTCTTTTTTCACTAAACCAATCAATATAACTTCCCTCATACAACTCAGGAAGTTCCAGTAAAATTTCTAACAACTTCAATAACTCCCAGTAAAATTTCTAACAACTTCAATAACTCTTATCAAGTGATTTAATATCACTTTGCCCCAAAATCCCAAAAGATTTCAACACTCCCTCCAATATTATGTCCATTTAACATGTCAACGATACTCATTTTAAAAACCAACTGGTTTCCTGAAACAACAAGTCTCTCCAATAAAATATGTCTAGTCATAATCGAGAATGCAACCGATGGTGTTGACCGTGCGAGTTAAGTGAGCCAAGACTCGACTAAATTCATGGACCCCAAAATTGAAAGGGATGGTTTCGTGGAACCGTTAACCGAAAGGGAGCGAAGAGTCATCGCCCCACCAGTAAGACGCTAATACTTGCAAAGTAAGATGCAAGACTAAATGAGTGGAACCCAGAGCCGAAAGGGATGGTATGACTTACACAATCCAGAAAACACCAATATTTTTTTTTATTTAACTGAGGGAGGGAAGAACCATCGTCCCCACCAGTAAGATGCTAAGACTTGCAAAGTAAGATGCAAGGACTTGCCTTTTATATATTTATATATATATATATATATATATATATACAAAGCAGGGAACTTATCAGGCCAGCCTTTGAAGCTGTTAGATTTGGGTTAAAGACAAAAATGGAGAAAGGTGTTGTGTCGATGATGATATTAGTCTGCCTTCTGCGCCTGGCAACAACTACAATAGCATTGGATGATGTTGCTGCAGCAGCTTTTAGTTATTCCATGAAGCCATACCATTCCTCATATGTTAATAGGCACCATGGAAGTGCTTCCCTTCAATCCCATCATTTGGTTTTGAAGGAGCAACCTGAATTCACGTCATTATCAGATTCCATGGACGCTGACGATACAAGGGACGTAGAGGCCCTTTTGTCATTTAGAAAGGCACTCACATCGGAGCCGGACGGATCGTTGGTCAACTGGACCATAGAAAACTCCGAAAACATGTGCTCCTGGAATGGAATTTTCTGCAGAAAGCGCACAAAACGAGTGGCTGCCATAATACTGTCCGGGTTGGGATTGCAAGGCCCCATTTCACCATCTCTTGGCAGCCTCTCATTATTACGCACTTTGAATCTTTCTCAGAATAATTTGACAGGAAGAATTCCAACGGAGTTTGGACAGTTGAAGGCGCTGGGAGTACTGGACCTCAGCTATAATTTGCTCAGTGGTTATATTCCAAAAACGCTGTGTAATTGTACAAAGCTGCAATGGATCCGGTTTTCAGCAAACAGCTTGATAGGGAGTATACCAATCTAGTCCAGTTGAAACAGGTCCGCTTGACAAACAATAGTCTTAGCGGAAATATCCCAGCTTCTCTGAGCAACTGCACTTCTCTCCAGGTGTTGTCCATTGGATACAACAATCTCACTGGTCCAATTCCTTCAGTTTTGGGTTTGATAAAAAATTTAGCTTATCTATACTTTGAAGGAAATTCACTAAGTGGTTACATCCCTCCAGATCTTGCTAATTGTACTCAGCTATGGTACATCGCTTTTTCTCACAACAACTTGGGTGGAAAAATTCCGGGTGAACTGGGCTCACTGCAAAATTTACAGCGCCTGTATCTACAATCGAACAAGTTGGAGAGCACTATTCCTCCGTCTCTAGGAAACTGCTCTTCTCTAGGTTTTATTTTTGGGAGACAATCGAGCATTATCAGGTAATATCCCATCTCAATTTGGTCATTTAAAAGATCTTGGTCAACTATCCATTTATGGCCCAGGTAATATTTCAGGTCTTATCCCTTCTGAAATAGGAAACTGCAGCAATCTCGTATGGTTGGATTTAGAATACAATAGAATTCAAGGCTCCCTACCTATGAGTATGTTTGGGCTTCCCCTCTTCACCTTGAGTCTAGCTGGAAATAACATGACTGGTAACATACCTGAAGCCATTGGCAATTTGAGTCAAGTCACCTACTTAAATTTAGGTGCAAATAGTTTCAGTGGTGACGTACCTGAAGCCATTGCAAAATTGAGTCAATTGACCTTCCTCAATCTTGGTGTCAACGAGCTGAGTGGTGACGTACCGGAAGCCATTGGAAAATTGAGTCAATTGACCTTCCTCAATCTTGGTACCAACAAGCTGAGTGGAAAAATCCCCGAGGACATTGCGAATTTAAAGAATCTTCAACAACTTTATTTAGATACCAACCATTTTACAGGTACAATTCCAAAAGCCATAGGAAAGCTTCATTTTCTTAGAAAATTTTAATTGAATTCAAACAATATTTCTGGTAGCATTGCTGGAAGTATTGGTGGTTTGGTTTTGCTTCAACAATTAGATATATCTGAAAACAATTTGGAGGGACCAATCCCTGATTCTATTGGTCAATGTGTGCGGTTAGAGGTGTTGGATTTGTCTAAAAACAAGTTGAACGGAAAGATTCCTTCATCCTTAGGCAATTGTAAATCTATGAATAATTTATTATTGCAGAACAACTCTTTGTCAGGGAAAATACCACGAACTTTGGGTAATTACAGAGTCTTACAGAGGTTGGAGGTGTCTGAAAACAACCTTAGTGGAAATCTAGACATAGAATTTCCTGATTCTATGTTAGTTCTCTCCGCTTATTCAAACAACTTCTTTGGTACTTTGCCTCCTTCTTTGGCCCACTGTACCCAACTTCAACTATTAGATTTAAGCAAAAATGAATTAACGGGTCAGCTACCTGGTTACCTTGCAGCACTTCTGGACTTGAGAGTTTTAAGTGTTGGTTATAATAAACTTCATGGTAGCATTCCTTCCAACATCACAAATCTGATCAAATTGCAAGTCTTGGATCTGTCCAACAACAGAATCAGCGGAAAGATACCATCCAATTTAGAAAGGCTCCAAGGATTTAAAAATAATGAGTCTTCCAAACTCAGCAGTGATACATTGTATGAGGATTTAGAAATTGTCATCAAGGGATTTGAGTATACTCTAACATATGTGTTGGCTGCAAACACAATATTGGACTTGGCTAGCAATAATCTTACCGGAGAAATACCTCTGAGCATAGGGAATTTGAGTAGCCTAAGATTGTTGAATTTATCAAGTAATCGTCTGGAAGGGCACATACCTGCATCTCTTGGTGATATATCTGATATGGAACAATTGGATTTGGCCAAAAATGATTTGAGTGGAGAAATTCCTCAAGAACTCTCTAAGCTCTCTATGCTAGCATATTTGGATGTTTCATCCAACAAACTTTGTGGCAGAATCCCACTAGGAACACAGTTTGATACTTTCAATATTACTTCATTTCAAGGAAACAAGTGTTTATGTGGCTTGCCTCTACAAAGTTGTAATGAAAAGAAAAACCAGACTCAAAATAGCACAGAGGCAGGTGCTAGCCCAAGATGGTTGAACCATTTAGATAAATATGTATCATTGAATGCAATGGGTTTAGGAATGGGGATTGGATTTACTGGAATTATCATTATAATGATATTATGGAATAAAACTAGAAATTGGATAGTACCTCCCATAACAAAACCATTTTATGGGCTGTACAAATTTCCCAAATAATATGTATTGACTACTCTGTAACATCCATTCTGTAACATCCATTTCTGTGTTGAAAAATAATATATATATATATATATATATATATATTCATGTCGTTAGATCATATCCTTTGAATGTTATAATTTCAGGTGTTATTTGAATGTGTGACGAATGCTAATCTATCGATATCCTACATACCAGCTATGATGCAATTTTACTCACAGTCAACGTCTACTCACCTGATGTCGGGCTATCGCTGCTCCGTGCTAAGGCTTTGACAAACTATATGAATTTCAAATGTATTTTTTTTTATTAAGGAAGACGCAATTCGGTTGAACAAGTTCTACTTCATTTGAAAACAATTAATTTGTCCTCATCAAAGTTTTGCTTCGGCGCAGTTTCTGCATTCAATTCTATCCAGATTGTTGCATGGGTTGTTGACGCAGATTCTGCATTCGATTAATAGGAATAAAATTGGTAATGTTTTATTTAGATTTGTGATATTGATATATTATAATATTAGTATTAATTTTCAGTTCTATAATAAGATTAAGAATATTTTTAATGATAAATGGGTAAATATAAATAAATAAGAATTTTATTTTATTAATAATAGTAATATTTTTAAAATAAAAATATAATTTAATTAATTTAAAAAAAAAAAAAAAAAAATTAATCTCTTATCATATTTTATGTGTTAATAAATATTATAAAGGAGTTGTTTTTGGTGTGATTTTTTATAGTTTGGGGTGCCGGAATCCAGTGTAAAAAATTGTGGTGAAACCTTGATTTGTATTTTCGAATTCAAGCTTCTGTGATTCATAACTTGTTAATGGATTTTTTTCACAAAAAATCACATTGAGAATATTTGGTGGAGGCGTTTCGAACCAGCCAATGTCGTTCATCTTCACGATTAAATGAACCACACTTGTTGGTTCCAAAGGTGTCAAATAATTTTGATTTGTGTTATTTCAACTAGTTTTTTTAGTGTATATATGTATTCAACCCTCTGAAAAACCCCTCGGTCAGTTGAAAAATCCACCGAAAAAGATTCCAAAAAATCGCACTAAAGACAACTCGTATAATAAATTGTTATTTATCTATATTTACAAACTATTTAAATTATATTTATAAAATAATATTTTCTTTTTTCTTTTTTCTTTTTTAATGCACTGTGAAATAAAAGTTTTAATGATTATTATAGATTGTTATTTATCTATATTTACAAGCCATTTAAATATTAATGTGTCGATATGGTTAAATGCTTTATAAATATAACAAAAAAACCTATTGCAATACGAAGAATATCTTATAGTTGCACACATTTACCTGATTAACCATGTGTAAAAAGGTTATGGGTCAAGTTTATATTGAGAAAAAAAAAGAATTACACATCTTATTGTAATAATAATAACGAGGAACTTATCATGGAGAAACTGATTAGAATTGGAATAAATTGATTGGTGGGGAGCCACTTGGCACGAATCTAATTTTTTAAATTTATTAAAAGTCAATGTAGTTGCACACATTTACTTTATTAACCATATATAAAAAGGTTATGGGTCAATTTTAAATTGAGAAAAAAAAGAATTACACATCTTGTTGTAAAATAGACCATTTTTCTAAATAAAATTTTCTTATATAAATGAATGTTATAAATAATAATGAAGAATTTATCATGGAAAAACTTATTTGAATTGGAAGAAATTGGTTGACGGGGATTCACTTGGCACAAATTTAATTTTTTAAATTTATTAAAAGTCAATCCAACCTAACAAACTCTGTAACACAGAACAACCCTTGATAAGCATTAAGACTAAGCATATTTTGATCATATTCCCTTGAGAATCAATCCAGGTCATCAATTAAAAAATAAAGATAAAAAGTCACATATCCGCATCCACCTTAAGTTGAAATAGGAAGCCTTCCACAACTAATTAATTATCCATATGTAGCAAATAATCCCACAAAATTAAGATGCATAGTCATTGATTTGGAGAAATTGTTAAGAAAACTTACTATATTTGTGGAAAATGTTTATATTTAGGTGAAAAATACAAGTAAAATGTATAGCTATAATCATAAAGTATACTACATTATTTCTTTAATAAAAATCTGAAAAATTTTAAGCTCAATTTCTTGAAAATAAATGGTCAAATTGTAGAAATTTCATTTAAAAATTATAAATGAATCGAGTTGCCTTTAGTGCGACTTTTTGGAAACTTTTCAGGTGGGTTTGAGTTGTCTTTAGTGCGACTTTTTGGAAACATTTTAGGTGGTTTCTTCTTGCCTAATTTCTCTAAAATCCGGCAGGAATTTATTGAAAACACAAGCTTGATGGGTAATCCCTGCATAATCGAAGTGCCCTAGGGATTTTGAGGGTGTTGAATCTATATATACAGTCAAAAATCTTTAAATAACACAATCAAGATTTCACTTCAACTCCTAAATGAATGTTATAAATAATAATGAGGAAATAATAATGAGGAAATTATCATGGAAGAACTTATTAGAATTGGAATACTCTCAAATCCCTAAGAAATTGTTGGGTGGGGAACCACTTGGCATGAATCTAATTTTTAAAATTTATTAAAAGTAATGGACCATTTTGCTAAATAAAATTTGTTGATATATAAATTAATGTTATGAATAATAATGAGGTACTTATCATGGAGGAGCTTATTAGAATTGGAATAATCTCAAATCTGTAGAAAATTGGTGGGCCGCAGACATTTGGCACGAATCTAATTTGTTAAATTAAAAGTCGGTGCAACCTAACAAACTATGTAACACACTATAACCCTTGATAAGCATTAAGACTAAGCATATGTTAAGCGTATTCCCTTGATGAAAATACTAAGCATATTCTCGTGATAATCAATCTGGGTGGTTATTTAAAAAAATAAAAATCACGAGATCCCCATCCACCTTAAGTTGAAATAAGAAGCCTCGGCAAATATTAATATTAATTTGAACTTTTATAACAATATGAGGAATATCCATAATGATAAATGGTTAAATATACATAAATAAGTATTTTATTTTATTAATAATGTAATATTTTAAAATAAAATTATAATTGAATTAATTTTATGATTTGTTTTTGGTGTAGTTTAAATTATAAATAAAATGGCTTTTTCGAGAACCATTTTTTTGGTTAATTTTAATCCAAATATGACAAAGATTTTTATTCTTAAAACTTGAGTTTAGATTGTCTAATCTTACATAGTTCGAGTGCCGTGAGGTGCTAAATACATTTATGCATTCAAAATTATATTTTAAACCAAAAAGAAATTTGAAAATGTATTGCTGGATTTTGATGAATTCCCACGAAAAACTATTTCGTCTATAAATTAAACTATATTTATTTATTAATTTTAATACTCTATTTTATGAAATAGTTATTTTAATTGTTATTATAAATGGGTATCTATCTACTTTGTAAGCTATTTAAATTATATTTCTATACTAAAAAAAATATAAAAATAAATACATGATACCTATCATAAAAACATTAAAAATTAAAATTAGTAATACTAAAATCTAATTTCGTTTATTTGACATTTTGTAATTCTTTGGAACATGAACATGAGGGTTGGGAAGTTGTATACCCACTTCCTAGTTCCAGATTCACATTGAAGCACTATTGGATGCTCAAAGAACCAAACAAAGCTTACAATATAATTCTTTGGAATCTCCTCGGCTAATGTAATTCGGGGAGATAGTTTAAAAAAAAAAAAGTTTGCAGTTGAACTTATTCTGAGTTGCCATATTAATATTTTTATTGACTTTGGATGAGTTTAATAATTTTATTAAATTTATGTAGTATTTGGTTACTAAAATAGAGTTAGGTTATTTTATTTTTACTATTGATTATGTTAGACTATTTTTTATTTAATTTTTATTATTAATTATGAATTAATATTTAATATTTTATAAATTTTACCAATTAGTATTGGGTTATAATATTATTAAAATATTATAGAAAATTATTTTATTGCTATTATTGATCATGTTAGATGATTTTTAGAGAATATATAGAATTGAGTTTATTATTATTATTAATTATAAATTTTTATTTAATATTTTTATTAAATTTATAAATAAATATTTGGCCATTAAAATATTATAGGGATTTTTCAAAACTAAGATTTGTTTTAATAATATGAATTCAGAATTAGCATGGAATATTTTTAGTAAATTTATGAGGTGTTGGATTTTTTTAGTTTTTTATTATTAATTATGAATTTGTATTTAACATTTTTTATGAGGTGTTGGATTTTTTTAGTTTTTTATTATTAATTATGAATTTGTATTTAACATTTTTTATTAAATTTATGAATAAGTATTTGGGGCTGGAATGTCATAAAGATTAGATATAATTGAGATTATTTTTATTTTTTTTCTTATTCAGTATAAATTGGCATTTAATATTTTATCAAATTTATAAATTAGTATTTCGCCACTACAATATTATAGAATGATATATTGTAGAGATTAGGTAGAATTGAGATATATATTTTTAGATAATAATATATTATATTTGATTTTATTTTTTATTTTTATTTTTTATTATTAATATAGTAGGAGCATTTTAGTTAAAAATAAAATTTCATTTGTAAATTTGCAACTTTTTCATGAAGGTAAATACAAATTCAATGCAATATGTAATACAACTACATATTTAATGTTACTAATAACTATCACAGTAATATAAATTAAACTAATCTATATTCATGTTAACTCAGATCAGATCTTTCTTGGCTCTTGGTAGATTGGAAGTTAAGTTGAATTTATAAAATTAGTAATTATAATTTAAATGTACTTATTAATTTTATGTTTCTTATTTTATATTGTTGTTAATATTAATTTTAATTTTATTTGATCTAGTCAAAATGTTAAACATTACAACATCTCTACCATACTAAACTTTCAATGCAATTATTGATAAATGTTGATAAACATCAACACACGTGCACATCTCACCTTACAAAATTAGCACATCTCACCTTACAAAATTAGCATTAAAATTCTAGTTAAAATGTAGATTTTCATAGCTAATATGACTGTGAAGAGAAGAGGAAATGAGCATGGTTGATTTGATATTATTAATTAATTAAATTATTTATTAATTTTTATTAATAACTAAATTCATACGGAAGGGAAAGGTTGGGATCAAATTTAAGATAAATAAAATTAAAATGTAATAATAATAATAATAAATGAAAAATAGGAATGGGTGAAGGTTAAAAAGAACCTTAAAACTTAAGGAATTAATATTTATATTAAAATATTATTTATTTTAAATATAATTGAATAATTAGAATGAAAATATTAAATTTTAAAATAAAATATATAATAAATTAGAATAAATTAGCATAATAATATTTTCCGAATTTTGGGCATGTAGAGGTGTTACTCTTCTTTAGGTGGCCACTCTAGGTTTAGAGTGTCGATGGTATTTGGGTGTTCTGGCCTTTTGGCTTCTGTTTACTGAGGATTTTGGTTTAACTCTCTCTTCGCTACTCTGTTTAATCTTGGGTGTTGGCTCTCTACTGCCCCTCAATCTCTCCTTGGGCATCTACTTATTCATGTTTGACTCCCACCCACTGAGTTTCTACCCTCTTTGGCACGATCTGGCTATTTTTGGATGGAGATTTCAGGGTGGCGAGGCTCTTAGCATTGGTCCCCATTTTCATACTAGTCTGTGGTCGGCCTAGGTTCCTCAGAGTGGTTGATATCCCTTGGTGGAAAATTCAAGGTGGCGGGGTTCTTGGCATTGTTCCTCTCAAGTAGAAATTTTTCTTTTTGTATGTTGTATGCTCATCTGTAATATTCCTCTTGTAAATAACCAAGTAACTCATTGTAAAATCAAAGAGTTGCAAATCAGTTCAAAAACTAATTCTTGGCAGTTATGAAACGGAATGAGAATCCCAAGCAAGAAGCACGGGAAGAAAGCGGGTTACAAGTTTAGTTTTGAATGGGAGAAGTGATGCACTAATAGGAGGTCATCTCTTTCCCAATGCCAGCGAAATTAGTGGAACAAAGAAGCAAGGTTCTAGAAAATGTGAACGACCATCATCTCAAAAAAAAAAAAAAAACTCTGTTGGGGGTTATCCCCTTTTCCCTAAAATTAGAATATATGCATTCAGTTAATTATATATAAACACTATGCCGAGGGTTAAACCGTGCTATTAGTGTTGGTAGTAATCAATATTAGTAGTCTCGGCAACATATTTGGTAACCACACGAGATTGAAAATGGCGACGGCCAAGCTTGTGGTTTGTGTCTCCATTGTGGCATTGTTAGTGGCGAGTAGTGCAATGGATTATGATTGTGGAAGTTCACAAACTACTGAAATCATTCCATGCAACGCCTACTTTGCCTTCGGTGATCTTAGCTCCGACTATTGTGTTGTTGTCAGAAATATTTTTTCTCAAGTGAAGTCCGACACTGATTGGAAGGCAATATGCAGTTGCGTTGTGGATATCCCAAGCAAGAAGCACGGGAAGAAAGCGGGTTACAAGTTTGGTTTTGAATGGGAGAAGTGATGCACTAATAGGAGGTCATCTCTTTCCCAATGCCAGCGAAATTAGTGGAACAAAGAAGCAAGGTTCTAGAAAATGTGAACGACCATCATCTCAAAAAAAAAAAAAAAACTCTGTTGGGGGTTATCCCCTTTTCCCTAAAATTAGAATATATGCATTCAGTTAATTATATATAAACACTATGCCGAGGGTTAAACCGTGCTATTAGTGTTGGTAGTAATCAATATTAGTAGTCTCGGCAACATATTTGGTAACCACACGAGATTGAAAATGGCGACGGCCAAGCTTGTGGTTTGTGTCTCCATTGTGGCATTGTTAGTGGCGAGTAGTGCAATGGATTATGATTGTGGAAGTTCACAAACTACTGAAATCATTCCATGCAACGCCTACTTTGCCTTCGGTGATCTTAGCTCCGACTATTGTGTTGTTGTCAGAAATATTTTTTCTCCAGTGAAGTCCGACACTGATTGGAAGGCAATATGCAGTTGCGTTGTGGATATCGGTTCGGGTGCAAACTACTCTGCTTCAGTTCCTTCTGCTCTACCTCACCTTTGCAATGTCCCTAACAGAGGAGACTGCCCTTACTAATCATAGTTAATTTAGGTTTATAAATGGAACTGCCAAGGGGAGAGTGGTATCTTCTAAATGCGTTTCGGGTCGTTGTTTTTATTCAAACCCTTGTTGGGTTCTTCTCTTGGCTACACCAAATTGATTTGCGGGTTCAGCTCCGAGAACAGAGGTGATGGAGGGAAGGAGGCTGTCAAGGATAAGATAAGTAATTGCATTTTCTTTTTATAGAGAAAGAATTTTAGTGTATGTAGTAAAAGAATGATTAATTTTAGTGTATGTAGTAAAAGAATGATTATTTTATATGTTTTCTTGGTAAGAAAATATGTTCATGCATGCAGTAAAAGAATGATTATTCTATATGCTTTCTTGGAAAGAAAATATGTTCATGCATGTAGTAAAAGAAAGATTATTTTATATGTTTTCTTGGTAAGAAAATATGTTCATGCATGTAGTAAAAGAATGATTATTCTATATGTTTTCTTGGAAAAAAATATGTTCATGCATGCAGTAAAAGAAAGATTATTCTATATGTTTTCTTGGTGAGAAAATATGTTAATGCATGCAATAAAAGAATTATTATTTTGTATGTTTTCTTGGTAAAATAATATGTTAGTGCATGCAGTAAAAGACTGAATATTTAATATGTTTTCTTGGTGAAAGGATATACGCTAATGACATTGTGATACTAGCTAATTTCTATGTTCATGTGAAATAATTATGCATTACATGCATGATAGAATTAGCTAATGATGCGCTTCTAGGCTCATAGATATTTATTTCTAAAGTTGTCTTTTTAGGAAAGTGTGCATACTTCATGTATGAAGATGATGGCTTTTATGAGAAGATCTCTTGAAGAAAAAATAGAGTTTCCTATATTTAAAAGACATATGAATAGTGTTCATATCATACAAGAATCCATACTTGTTTCATGAAAAGACTATGTGCATTGAAGTAAAAGTAACTGTGTTAGGAAAAAACACATGTTGCATGCCCATAAGGGTGGCTATTGTGATTTTGGGAATATGATTTTGTGTGTACATAGAGAAAGTGATCATGTTAACTTTCTTGAAAAATATAATCTCTTGAAAAGATTGTCTTGTTAGATGAGTTGTGTTGACTTATTGATTTTGATGCATAAAGGGTAAGTTAAACTTGTTTTGTATCTTGATTTTATGTACAAAGATGGATATCTTTAATAATTTCTCGAAAGGAAAGCTTGAGAAACCTTCATATAGGAAGATAGAGAAATGAGGTTATAATGACTTCCTTTAAGAAAGAAGTATGTGGTTTGTTGTATGAAATGATGGTAGTATTCTAGTGAAGGGAATATGTATTGCATACATTAAAGAAGGGCTAATATGATATGCTATGGTATGCACAAAGAATAGTCATTGTGATATGGAGTTATGTTCTTTGTATGTTAGAGAGCCTATGTTGAGTTTTGTGGTTTGTTGTATGAAATGATGGTAGTATTCTAGTGAAGGGAGTATGTATTGCATACATTAAAGAAGGGATAATATGATATTCTATGTTATGCACAAAGATTAGTCATTGTGATATGGAGTTATGTTCTTTGTATGTTAGAGAGACTATGTTGAGTTCTCGAAAAATAACTATGTGAAAAGAACATATGTGCTTAAGCATAGAAATAACAGTTTATTACATGTATGAAGATATAACGATTGTGTTATACATGTTAGTAGAACTAATGGGTTGGAACTCTTAAAGAGAATTATGCATTAGTGTAAATAAACATTGAGGAGGTAAAACAATATTTACTTGAGTATATGTACTAGTTATATAGTATGCCATGTTGGCTCATGCATATGAGTAGAAGTTAAAAGATCTCTTTTAGAGGTTGTTTATTGATTGGTTAATATGGGATCTAATCTTGTTGCCAAGATTTTTGATGACTACATTGACAGGAAACGATGGCGAATGGTGCCAGAGGAAAGTGATGTTTAACCTTGTGGCAGGAAAAGGATTAATGGTCCATGCATATGAGTTTGAGTTGCAGGATCGTACATATCTAGAACAATCATGCCACAAGGAATGTTGAATTATGGCGGTATGTAAGTAAACGAGTACATGGAAAATGTATTAACTTTTAGCTAGTTATGTGACAACCTAATGATAATTCATTGTAATGATTTTATAACAATGGTTAAGGGATGGAATCCCTTATACGCCATTGAGTGAGTGGTGAAAACCCTCATGAGCGTTCAATAATAAGATTAAACGTTTGCTAGTTTTCACCCTATGGGGTTTCCAAGGTATACCAGTGTTCAATGGTGTGATTGCCTTTTGTGTCAGTTGGATGATGTTGAAATCCTTGATGATGATGTTTCTTTATTTTGATGTGATAATCATAATGTCCTAGTACGTGATTATTAAATATGGTTAAGGAAAATCATAAAATGGATGAAAGGTTCATGAGACAGTTTATGTTATTACACTACCACAGTGGTGGTTAACGGTTATGCAAATGGTTATGCAACTTACTGTATTCTATTGCAATTTAATTCATGTACTAATGAACATTATATTTAATGGTTAATGAAGAATGTTGAGTTGTGAATTGGATAATTACTTGTGGGTAATTTTTATAAAAAAATTCTAACTCCCTACTTTTACATGTGAGGTTACTGGGTATGTTACAAGTGGTATCAGAGCTAAATGTTGCAGCACTAGTGCCTTTGGGAATTGGTAAGTGGAAAAGAATTGAGGTATGCCACCAGTGGGCATTAACTCAGGTATGAGTTTAATCATTCGCATATTGATTTATGTAGTACACTACTTTCGGCATGATATGTGTGATTCATGTTTATAATTGCTTTAAGTAGTACGTAATAAATTTTGTTGCATAACTATGTTCATGACATTGTGATGAGGAAAAAGACAATAAAACTTTTGTTGCACTTAAGAACAATATTGAACACTCACTATACTTATGAACAATACTAAGGAAAGTGACAATCAACTACCAACTTTTGATTTGCAAATATGGCAATAACAATGATGCATTCATTAAACAAGATTGAAGTGACAGTGAACGAAATTTAATGAGTCAATGCATGAATATAAATTACGGGGAACATCCTTGAATAGGATGACAAATTGTTTTAAAAGGACATTCGAAGAACCCCTTTATATATTGAAAATAAACAATGAGCTGAGTAATGAGACTTGACTATAATAACTAATTTTTGATTAAGTTTTGTCATGGATGCATGAAGATGATTGGTAGTTGAGGTTGGTTAGTGTTGTGTGACTAACCAATATAACGTATGTGCATTAATTGAATTGGATTTAAGATTATTACAATTCGTAAAAAAGTGATGGTTTGATTGGTGCCACATGCATGGAACGTGTGTATGATGATTCTTACTCTCTCTGTGCTATAGTTCCAGTTGTTTATGAGAAGAGTTCTTAATTTTATTCACCATGAGAATGCATGATGAATAGTATATGCTTATGTCTTAATAGATTTAATGATGTTTCCCTCTGATTAATTGAAATTCAATAGCATGATATGTGTTTTATGTTAATCAATACTTGTTGTGAGATTAAAACCATTGGAGCCTCGATTTAATGATGGTTGAATTTATCTCTACTATGGGAATGATGGATTTCTTATGCATGTTGCATTCCAGTGTGAAGTTAAATTGTAGAGGCATGTTCAGTGGGTAACATTTCCAGTGGGTAAAGTTTCTAGGACCCATTCATGGTAGAATTACATGTGACAATTATTCATAAATAGACTACCTATGTTAATGCAGTTTCCAGTGAACTCTAACTACCTTCCCCAACTATAGATGCTTCCAAAGGAAAGGATGTAAGGGGAAGGAAGAAGACTATTCTGTAGGGATATACAGAGAAGTGAAAAAGAATTGTTAATTCTGGTGATGACCAGATAGCGTAGGCCTTGAGTGTCATAATCTTGCAGAAGACACTAAGTTTGGGGATGACTAGATAACGCAGGCTTGAGTGCCAGAATCTTGCAGAAGACGTTCAGTCTAGTGATGACCAAATAGCGCTTGATGTGCATGTGAGTATCCCTTTGACCATGCTTAAGGAGTTGGAAAATGATAACTAAAGTGTGTTGATGTTAATGATTTTGGTAATGTCTCGTTGAAGTCATTATTCTGAAATGGTAACATAGTAGTGATAAGATAGTTGTTGCATCTAACATCAAGTGGTAACTCTGGTGCATGTGTGACACTTAGGGGATCATGCTTCTAATTGCATAAGTAGAGGAATTTCTACCGATAAGGGTAGTATAATTAGTTAGTTATGCATTTTGAACCAAGGGTTGGTCAAAACACCTTGATTATGCTTAATTATATTAATGATGCATGGCCAATGCTGGCCATAGTAAATGTAAGATAATACTCCATTAATGACGGTGTGGATTAAGAAAATAGACTATGGGAAATTGGAAATGTTTAGATTGTTAACTCAACTATTGTTGACATTGATATGTTAATGAATATTTTCATATGATTTTATACATGAAAATATTGTATGCGTGAAAAATTTTGAAAATTGAATACTTGTTAACTGATGCATATTTATAACTAATGTTGCTGATGGGATTAAGTAGTGGTAGCTTAATGGCTACAAGAAAACTCATCACATAAATTGCTACAATGTGAATTGCAATCATAAATGAGAAATTATAATGTTATATGATATGCATGATTATGTTATTTGGAAAATAAAAATGCATACAATATGTATGATAGATATTTTGCCCATCAATCTAGATGTTGTGGACCCATGATGAGGGTTAAGTGTAAATGCATGGTGTACATGCATGTTTATTTTGTTAATGATAATGTTCATATGGTTCATTATGTAAATTACTTTGGGAAAGAGTAATAAAAGAGAAATTTAACATGCCATATAGTTGTAGATAGTTGGGAAAGGTTAGAATGCCTTTGGTTGATGGAAGTTACCTGCCCAGAGGGGTTGATGGTACTTGTCTGCCCGTATTGAATGCCTTGGGTTGATGGCAGTTACTTGCCTGGAGGGGTTGATGATACTTGTCTGCCAGATTCAATGCCTTGGGTTGATGGTAGTTACCTGCCCAGAGGGGTTGATGGTACTTGTTTGCCTGGATTTCCTCTCCCTAGAGATCAATTATCTCAATTAGGGAAAAGAGTTTGCCAAGATGGTGAAGAGGGTAAAAAGCCTGAGGCAACTCTGTTGATTTGGATCCTGTTGGAGGAGGCCCAAAATTCCTCATAAACAAGACGCTGTCAGAGGAATAGGCAGGATGCTGCCAAGAGGAATCCTATATTGGACCCTATGTGGTCATTGAAATTCTTGAGCTGGTTGGCCAGTGGAATTCCATGATAGGCCTGGTAAAGTCTCTATCAAAGAAATTGTCTGGATGTGAAAATGACTCGATCTGGTTGTGGAAACTAGTTCCCATGGGGTGGGAATTCTTTAGCCTATTGTGGTTCACATAGCTAAAGAAATTAACTAATCAACTATATGTTATATTAAAAATGAATTCTATATATAATTGTGTAAAATATGTTATGCATGTTTAACAAGAAATGAGTTTAGTACTCAATAAGGAGTTATTGGAAATTTTAATTCCTTTATTGTATAACTAATCTTGTGAATGTCTTAGTAGGGGCTAAGAAAATTCTTACTTGATGTAGTGATTGACTATTTTGATGATTAGAGACCTAGGTGATCTTTTGGTACTTTTAGAAGTACTTTATGGATGTCTTTAGTGAGAATTAATACAATGTGCATGTGGAGCAATGATTTATCATTTTGATAATTAGTGTTAGTGCTCTTTAAGTACTTGTAAAAGTACTGTGATTTAAAAATCATCTAACATTGCACAATTGATTGATAGTTAAAAGTATTTCATTTGACTCAAAATATTGTGACTAATGCAGTTGAATTTGTTAGTCATACATTACAAGTTACTTACCAAGGAGGGTTGAAGGGTTGTTCAATCACTATTAAAATTCTTACGTGAAAGTACTCATGGTTTCCAAGAGTAATTGGTAAATAATGGTAAGTTCATATAGAGATTTGTCTTTATATATTATGAATTTGAATAAGGGCCAAATGATGGAAATTAGAACTTGCATATTTTGCAGTTATAAATGCTTAAGACTATTGATTTTTCTTATGTTATAGCATTACTATTTTGTTTATTATCACTTCTTGGAATGAAATCTTTGATTTTAAAGAGGAAAAATCACATTTTGTGTGGTTTAGATGGTTATACCATGAATAAAATCTAAAGTTCCAGCGACAGATGAACACCGAGGATGGTGTTCTTGTTAAGGGGGGGAGTATGTAATATTCCTCTTTTAAATAACCAAGTAACTCATTGTAAAATCAAAGAGTTACAAATCAGTTCAAAAACTAATTCTTAGTAGTTATGAAACGAAATGGGAATCCCAAGCAAGAAATAAGGGAAGAAAGCGGGTTACTGGTTTGGTTTTGAATGGGAGAGGTGATGCCCTAATAGGAGCTCATCTCTTGCCTAATGCTAGCGAAATTAGTGGAACAAAGAAGCAGGGTTCTAGAAAATGTGAACGACCATCACCTCAGAAAAAAAAATAAAAAATAAAAAAAAAAATAATAATAAAAAAAAAACAACCTCTGTTGGGGGTTATCCCCTTTGCCCTGAAATTAGAATATATACATACAGTTAATTATATATAAGCACGATGCCAAGGGTTAAACCGTGTTGTGAGTGTTGGTAGTAATCAATATTAGTAGTCCCAGTAACATATCTGGTAACCGCGCAAGATTGAAAATGGCGACGACCAAGCTTGTGGTTTCTGTCTCCATTGTGGCGTTGTTAGTGGTGAGTAGTGCAATGGCTTATGATTGCGGCAGTCCACAAATTATTGAACTCATTCCATGCAACGCCTACTTTGCCTTCGGTGATGTTAGCTCTAACTGTTGTGCTGTTGTCAGAAATATTTTTTCTCCAGTGAAGTCCGACACTGATTGGAAGGCAGTATGCAGTTGCATTGTGGATATCGGTTCAGGTGCAAACTACTCTACTTTAGTTCCTGCCACTCTGCCTCACCTTTGGAATGTCCCTAACAGAGGAGATTGCCCTTACTGATCATAGTTAATTTAGGTTTATAAATGGAACCGCAGAGGAGAGAGTGGTATCTTCTAAATGCGTTTCGGGTTGTTGCTGCTATTCAAACCCTTGTTGGGTTCTTCTCTTGGCTACACCAAATTGATTCACGGTTTTAGCTCCTAGAACAGAGGTGATGGAGGCAAGGAGGCTGCCAAGGATAAGATAAGTAATTGCAGTTTTTATAGAGAAAGAATTTTAGTGCATGCAGTAAAAGAATGATTATTTTATATGTTTTCTTGGTAAGAAAATATGTTCATGCATGCAGTAAAAGAATGATTATTCTATATGTTTTCTTGGAAAGAAAATATGTTCATGCATGCAGTAAAAGAAAGATTATTTTATATGTTTTCTTGGTAAGAAAATATGTTCATGCATGTAGTAAAAGAATGATTATTCTATATGTTTTCTTGGAAAAAAATATGTTCATGCATGCAGTAAAAGAAAGATTATTCTATATGTTTTCTTGGTCAGAAAATATGTTAATGCATGCAGTAAAAGAATAATTATTTTGTATGTTTTCTTGGTAAAATAATATGTTAGTGCATGCAGTAAAAGACTGAATATTTAATATGTTTTCTTGGTGAAAGGATATACGCTCATGCCATTGTGATACTAGCTAATTTCTAAGTTCATGTGAAATAATTATGCATTACATGCATGATAGAATTAGCTAATGATGCGCTTCTAGGCTCATCGTTATTTATTTCTAAAGTTGTCTTTTTAGGAAATTGTGCATACTTCATGTATGATGATGATGGCTTTTATGAGAAGATCTCTTGAAGAAAAAATAGAGTTTGCTATTTTTGAAAGACATATGAATAGTTTTCATATCATACCAAGAATCCATACTTGTTTCATAAAAAGACTATGTGCATTGAAGTAAAAGTAGTTGTGCTAGGAAAAAACACATGTTGCATGCCCATAAGGGTGGCTATTGTGATTTTGGGAATATGATTTTGTGTGTACATAGAGAAAGTGATCATGTTAACTTTCTTGAAAAATATAATCTCTTGAAAAGATTGTCTTGTTAGATGAGTTGTGTTGACTTCTTGATTTTGATGCATAAAGGGTAAGTTAACCTTGTTTTGTATCTTGATTTTATGCATAAAGATGGATATCTTTAATAATTTCTTGAAAGGAAAGCTTGAGAAACCTTCATATAGGAAGATAGAGAAATGAGGTTATACTGACTTCCTTTAAGAAAGAAGTATGTGGTTTGTTGTATGAAATGATGGTAGTATTCTAGTGAAGGGAATATGTATTGCATGCATTAAAGGAGGGCTGATATGATATGCTATGGTATGCATAAAGAATAGTCATTGTGATATGGAGTTATGTTCTTTGTATGTTAGAGAGACTATGTTGAGTTCTATGGTTTGTTGTATGAAATGATGGTAGTATTCTAGAGAAGGAAATATGTATTGCATACATTAAAGAAGGGCTAATATGATATACCAAGGTATGCACAAAGATTATTCATTGTGATATGGAGTTATGTTCTTTGTATGTTAGAGATACTATGTTGAGTTCTCAAAAAATAACTATGTGAAAATAACATATGTGCTTAAGCATAGAAATAACAGTTTATTACATGTGTGAATATGACGATATAACAATTGTGTTATACATGTTAGTAGAACTAATGAGTTGGAACTCTTAAAGAGAATTATGCATTAGTGTAAATAAACATTTAGGAGGTAAAACAATATTTACTTGAGTATATGTACTAGTTATATAGTATTTCATGCTGGCTCATGCATATGAGTAGAAGTTGAAAGATCTCTTTTAGAGGTTGCTTATTGATTGATTAATATGGTATCTAATCTTGTTGCCAAGCTTGTTGATGACTACATTGATAGGAAACGATGGCAGATTGTGCCAGAGGAAAGTGGTGTTTAACCTTGTGGCAGGAAAAAGATTAATGGTCCATGCAGATGAGTTTGAGTTGCAGGATCGTACATTGCTAGAACAATCATGCCACAAGGAATGTTGCATTGTGGTGGTATGTAAGTAAAAGAGTACATGGAAAATGTATTAGCTTTTAGCTAGTTATGTGACAACTTAACGATAATTCATTGTAATGATTTTATAACAATGGTTAAGGGATGTAATCCCTTATAAGCCATTGAGTGAGGGGTGAAAACCCTCATAATCATTTAATAATAAGATTAAACGTTTGCTGGTTTTCACCTTACGGGGTTTCCAGCGTATATTGTTGTTCAATGGTGTGATTGCCTTTTGTGTCAGTTGGATGATGTTGAAATCCTTGATGATGATGTTTCTTTATTTTGATGTGATAATCATAATTTCCTAGTACATGATTATTTAATATGGTTAAGGAAAATCATAAAATTGACGAAAGGTTCATGAGCTAGTTTATGTTATTACACTACCACAGTGGTGGTTAACGGTTATGCAAATGGTTATGCAACTTACTATATTCTATTGCAGTTTACTTCATGTACTAATGAACATTTTATTTAATGGTTAATGAAGGATGTTGAGTTGTGAATTGGATAATTACTTGTGGGTAATTTGTATAAAAAAATTCTAACTCCCTGCTTTTACATGTGAGGTTACCGGGGTATGTTACATCATTGCATTGGTCAATAAACCTAGTGAGGGTAAGACCACATTCTTTTTTATATCCATGCATATTCCTTCTGATTAATAGAAATTTCAACTTAAAAAAGAAAGATAGGCCAGTTCCTCCAACACTCACAATCCATATTTTGAAGAATTACTAAATGTCAAATAAATGAAAACAAATGTTAATGCTTTATGATGTGTATTACTTATTTACTTTTATACGTTATCTTTAATGTTTTTCAAATTCTTTTAACCTTTCCCTTCTTCATAAATATAATTAATAATTATTTATAACAATGAATAAAAATGAAATTAATTAATAATATTAAATCAACAATATTTATTTCTTTTTCACTTTCTTAATGGTCATATTCTATCTCTATTATTCTTGGTCTGAAACACCCTTTGTATTATTGATTTGAGCTTTTCGTTCTTGAATATGGGTGGAGTATTCACTGAAACATCAAACACCACAATGAAATGACACCACAATGAAATGGAAATTTTGTTATCTGGCATGAGGTCCTTGTGTCTCTTAATTCATTTCTTTCCCACCTTAATAATATGTCTCCACACATTCAATTAACCATGGAAATTTAACCTAATATTTCCTTCCCCTTCCTTGATTTCCTATTTTCTCATCTCCTTGATGGATCCCTAACCCATCAAGTATACGAAAAAAAAGACCCACACTAATAGATATCTTCAAGCCCATTCCCACAACCATGATTCCCAAATGTCAGGTGTTCTGAAAACTCTTATTTCATATGCCCTAAAAATATTTTCTCATCAGTTCCTTGCTAAAGAAAAATCTCATCTAATACAAGAATTTAAAGCCAATGACTACTCCTCCTCTCCCATTAATAAATCCCTTCAAGCCATTATAAAGTCTAAGTCTCACCATATCGATTCATCTCCTACTGTTAGGATGGTATCCCTCCTATATATAAAAGGTATCACTAATCTTATTTCCAAATATATATCCAAAATAAATATTAAAATTCTTTTCAAACCTCTCAAAGCTCTTAAGCAGTTACTTTGGTCGGCCAAAGAAAAATTTGGTTCTATGATAAATTTAGGGGTCTACCAAATCCATTATTCCTATGAAAGTTTTTACATTTTTCAGATAGGAAGACCCTTTAAAATCCATCTTAAAGAGAGAATTGTTGCTACTAACCACCATCTATTAACAAATTCTACCAGAGTCAATCATTCTCTTAAATTGAAGCATCTCATAAGTTTTGATCAGTCAAAAATATTAGCTTCAGTTTAGTTCTATAACTCTCGTATCATATGAGAAGCTCTCGAAATCAAGAGGCACCATGACAACTTCAATATATAACATGACTACAAGCTAAGCCAATTTTCAATGCCCATCATTCATCACCTCACTAATTAGTTATTGTGTTTGATCCCTCCTCAATCGACTCTCTCCTTTCTCGACATCCTTCATACCCTTACTTAATTCTTTGACCTTGATCGTCATGGTTCCCTCACTTTATCAATTTTCCTTTCTCTAATCTAACCCCTTATCTTTATACTTATTTTTATTATTCTTAAGTGTGTGACTATATATATATATATATATATATATATATATATATATATATATATGAAAATTTATTCTTGTATAGATCATTATATATTTTGTATTTATTAATTTACCCTCCATTTTTGTTATATAAACCTCACTCCCCTCCCCATTCTTATATTATTCTTATTTACTCATGCTATATATACATTAAACTAAATATATAGATTTTTATATAAATCTCTTCCTAATATATATTTTCAAATTGTTTAAGGTTAATCCTTTTTTATTATATATATATATATATATATATATATATATATATATATATATATATATCTTAACTTCTATTCTTAAGATTATTTAAATAACTTTTTCAAGATTTTAATTTCATTTAAAATACCTAATTCGAACTTTAACCATTAGTTTTCCTCTAACTAATAATTTTTGAACCTTAATTTTTTTTCCTCTAATTTCACCTCCCAATTTTCCAGTAATGACTACTTTGTGTTTTGATCTACTTAAAGGCTCCTAATTTGTGTGTTGATCTACTTAAAGACTCCTTACACTTGTTTTTTTATCATCATCATGTCTTCTAGTCCTTATAACGGGTGGAGTGTCTACTAGAAATGTTGGACAAGTTAAACGTTTTAGACAGTTTTCTTCTAAACGTTTTCTACAATCTCATTAATATTTTACAAAAATATCTAAAAGCTACATTTTTTTAAAATTATATATATATATATATATATATATATATATATATATATATATATATATATATATATATATATATATATATATATATATATATATATATATATATATTTATTGTTAACCATGGAGGTTTTTTTAATTGATAAATTTAATTAAAAGGGCATAAAAAGCATGACTACTTTGGAAATAAATCTGAACATTAGATTTGTGTATACTACTAAAAGTATTCTAAGATATTCCACATAGGTTAAATCCCACCATCCATCTAATAATTATTGGTAATTAAATTAAAATGATTGAATACCTATTCCAAAATAGACACACCTATCGACATAATTAATGTAAAAAGTAACACATATATATACAATATTATCATAAATTCTTCAATCATATTTTTTAATTTAAATGCTAAGAAAAGTACTGGAATGAAAAGAACAACATTCAATACATTTTAAACACTTATGAAGATTTGATATAAGTATTGGTGTGTGTTAATATAGATATAGCATCATATGAGGACTTATTTACATGGAAGAGTAGTAGGAGCATCTAGGCTATGAGAAAAAGCCAAAGGAACTATGTGGAGGATCATCAATATTCCTAACTCACAAAGAACTATTAATAATCTAGAATAGGAATTGATGCCTTTAAAAGTTTTCTTTGGCTATGATTGAGAAACTTGGGGTTTACTAGGCTCATTAAGTTTATGGTATTTTATTAAAAGGAAAGTAACAATGAGATTACCTTCATTCCAAAAGGATAATGTTTTGATAAATAAGGGTGGTGCTCAAACTATATGAAAAAATGTGTAGTGAACTCTATAGTTCTTCTCAAAGAAGGTAGTAAAGTTAGCAATATGAAGGGTATCTTTAGATATATCAACTCATGGCACTATCATTCTTGAAAATCCCATGGTAGTCCTTCACTTGTGGTATTTAAAAATCCAAGACTCGTGATAGAAGAGACATGATCTGAGTTTATGAAGCGAATGAAACGAAATATAGATTACAAACCCAAAACAAAAAGATACAACAAAACCTAACTTCAATTAAATAATGGAAAATACTGAAAATTGTATACAAGTAGAATGAAAGCAAACTATCTTGAATGGTGGTAACTTATCTCTAAGAAGAGATGTGACAACCATGTTGATGAGTCCCATCGATAGGTATATTTTGAAGATCATCATGCCATACTCCAGCCTTAAAACTATCCTTTTCTCACATTAATTCACATTTCTTGTTATATTATGTTTAGTAAGAAGAGTAAAATGTGTTTGTCATAGTATGTGGTCTAATGTGGTTTAATTGTAGGAAAAAGAAACATTTTTTAGGAAATTACTATGCAGGGGCTTGATGGAGACAACGAGGAGAGAATCTAGGGGGTTTTTCCACCTCCTTAACTCCCTAACTCAACTTGTGATCACAACATCCTCTCTAACTAGTTCAAATTCATTGGCAACCAAGTAACTCCTAGTCCAAGTGAAGCTCAAGAGGGACTGGATCCACCATTTCCGAGACCAAGGAGGGAATCACTCCTATTTTCAAGGGATCAATTATTAGGTACACTTTTGTATAAATAAACAATATGAAAAAATCATTAGGATTCAAAGTTTTGATTTAGCTAGGTGTAACTATTGTGCTCAAAACATGGCATTGTCATTTTGAACTTTTATGTGATGTATGAGGCTTTCATTTTCCGATAATGAGAAGTTGTTTATTAAGCTACATTTGAGTTAGTTTCATAGGGTTGAGACACTTGGGTTTGGGCCGAACCTTGAGGTTTTTGTCCCTCCTTTTGTTGGTTCTAAGCATTTCATAACTTTCTTTCATTCTAGTAGAGGTTAAGCTATTAAAAACTATGATTGCAAGATTCTACATCACCTCTCTGGTGGGAGAATGGTTGGAAGGATTCACAATATTAGTCCATAAATATTTTGTTTATGATTTCTTACAAATAAATGAATGTTAGTTGTTCTTCTTCACATTTTATTTTTGTAGCTTAGAAGTCAGTTCAGTGATCATATTAGTGTTGTGGTATAAAATAAATGTTATTTAAATTCAACTCATCTTTTCCACCATAGTTTATATCACTTTGTTAATTATCAATGGATGTATGCATGTGGCTGGTTGTGAGGCTATGTTCATCTATAGTGGATGGCACCTATTTCATCTCCATCTTGGACTCGTCCATCTTATCTTTCCATTCCTTAAGTCTATCCCAAAACTCTATTTCCACAGTCACTTTACCTAGTTAGTTTAGGACACCGTGAGCATCCATCCTAGTTCAAGACAAACCTCTAAGAGGTGTTGGACTTAGTTAGGGGTCTCAACCCAACCTTCACTCTCTATAACATCCATACACCTCTCCATGCACACAATACATCATTATCACCCTAAAAATGTTCTCAGAATCCCTCCTGTAGCAGCACCTGTAGCAGGCTTATAGCACCACTTTTCTTCACTAATTTTGATCCCCACTTTAACCTTAGCTCATTCAATATGAATAATGACCCCAAGTTGTGTTTTTATTATCAAGGGAAACTCCTATACCACTCCAACCATTCCTTTTCCTCACTACGAAAGATAGTATAAATTAGTGTTTTTCAATCGCAAGTATGACGCAAGTTAGGTTTCTGATTTTCAAACAAGTGTGAAATAGGAAGATGATACATGCACTTATGTTGCTAATTTGATGAATTATGCAAGATAAATTAGATTTCTTTGTTTAATTAGATTATCCATTTTCCTTTCATGAAATTATTAATTAGCATCTACAATTTGAGTAAACGACAATGCCACTTCAATAGCTAGAATTAGTTTTCAATTGTACTTTCATCAGCAAGATTTCACTATAGTTCAGTAGGAGGAATAGTCTTTGAGCACTCTGATCTAATGTCATGATTGAGGGTGGCATAAGTAGAATCTAACCTACTGTGCATATAGCACTGTCACCTCTAATTTTGTACAAAACCCAGGTTGATAACTTGAGTTGAGGAGACCTTGGGAGTTGTAACATTCTTGGTGCAATACCAAGGATCATCACATTTTGGTGTTGTTTTTAGGGAGGTATATAAGTAGATGTTGTCTCTGCTTGAAATTTTTTTCTTTTTTGCATTCAATTTTTGAAAAAGTGAAAAAAAACTATTTCATGCCTCATAGGAGTAAGGATAATCAAGGAAAATTCTTACCAAAAACCCCCACACCCTCAATCAGTCAACCTTCACTCTTCTTCGTTGACTGTGAACTTTTGTCTCTAAATGCAGGGGAGTTAGGAGATCCTCTAGGTGAGAAACCATAAATCCTTGAAGAACCTATTGGGGAAGAAGAATCCACTTCACCTACCCAAACTATGGCTAAAAACAAGGGCAGTGAGGTTTCTCTCATCAGAGAAACCAATGGAGAGGCTAGAATGAAGAATCTAAGCCCTACTTCCCTTCCATACTTCCATGGCTTGACCTATGAGGATCCTAACAACTTCATGTTTGGGTTTGTTGTTTCTTGTAGGACCTATGACTATGCCTATGATGAGAAAAAACTAAAGCTATTCCCCTCTACCCTTAAATATGTAGCCTTGTGTTGAGTTATGAGTCTACCTGGGGGTAGCATCACTACCTGGGCCTAAATGTAACATGCCTTCAATAGAAAGTACTTGGACTACTATAGTGTTGTAGTGGCTACAACCACCCTCCAAAATTTTTCCTTAGCTTTATTTTGGAGCCTCCCTACCAATCTTCACAACATCATGTCTTGCTTCATCAAGTACACAAGCTCCAATGTTTTTCTTGCAGAAAGACAGCCTGTTGATCAAATCTTCATGCATTCCCCTAACAAGTTATTCATCCAGACTTGGTCCAGCAGCAGGCTGAGTAGCCCCTTCAATAATTTACGCAAATCTGGAGGGAAACTAGCCTTCCCTCTAGAAATTGCGTAATCCTAACTGGTAGCCTGCTTGGTTCTAGAATTGTGCAATTATATTGAGCAAGATTCACCCAAAAAATTGCACAATCCTTCCAAACCGGGACGCTTAGCCTAGAATTTGCACAAATCTAGGCAGCAATTAGATGCCCTGCCTAGAAATTGTGCAAATATTTTAAGAAGCCAGCCCATCTCCTAGCCAGAAATGTGCATTTACTCCTAGCAGTTGAGCATCCTCTTACATGTGCAGCTGAGTTGACCAATTCCCTCTCGGATCGAGCAAAAAAAGCTTGCATGCATGAGTTACTTCTCCCAAGGTAGCATGCAAAGGCATCCCTTGTTTTAGGGATCTATTTTTAGCAGTTGGAGGTTACATGCAAGGATCATGTTAGAAACCTCCCTCCAAGTGTCGTTTTCCCTAGATTTGTGGCATCCACGTTGCAACCTCGATTTTATCAAAACTCATGAATTGCATGCTACAGAGCTCATTGCTCAGATCAAACTTGCAGCTCTGACATCCCACATTGCATCTAGGAGTTGTTGGCATATTCAGCTCAACTATTTTGGGGTAAGCCCACTTTCCATTTCTTGTGTTGCATTTCTGGTGCTTTTTATTTTTCACTTCGTATGAATGTTGTCTACTTGATTTCAGTGAGCGCTTGCTGTCATTTTGATACATACTGGTTTGTACTAGAATTGTTTCAGTTTTCGTTGCTATCTCATTGTTGTCACATGCATGAAACTATTTTGCACGAACAGTCACCGATTTGGCGACTCGCTTCACCCACATGCATATTGATATGTTTACTGAATATTTCATTCAATGTTTGCATACATGATCAATCACTTCTACTTTCACTTATTGTCACCATGCATTCACTTCACATTTGCTTTCAGTTTCCCGTTAGTGAGTCTAGCCAACCTTGGCCTGGACTCTGCATTCATTGAGACAACATTATGCAATCTTGGGAAGGAAGGCTATGTCTTCCTCTCCAGAAATGTGCATTTATACCTAGGCATTGTCCTCTAGGACTATTTTGCACACTTCTAAGGGACAATGACTGCCGACCCAGAAAATTGCGCAAAGTTGTCACTAAGCCTGTAGCCATTTCCATCTAATATTACGCATTGCATAATTCTAGTAGTCAACAGCAAGAATGGAATATGTATTGTGCAACTCCAATAGTCAGTCAGCCTTCCAACACCCTAGACTATGCCTTTTGCAGTCTTGGCAGTCAGTCTCCCAACCTCCCGGTAGGAATTGTGCGACCTTCATGATCAGTCACCCAGGTATGTTGCAAGTTAGTTTTCAAGTTTATTTTGGTTTTTGACTAACAGATTGCTTACCATGAGTGTTGCCATCTCTCCAGGTATCACAGGTGTTCATCTACCTCTCAGCAGTAAAGGTACAATGGTTTCCAGGAGAGCATAGAGGAAGACACCATTCAGAGCACACTTGGGGATGCAGTTGATCAAGTGTCTACGAGCTCGCCTACTCACGAAGACATCAAGTTGTAACATAGTTACCAATCAAATGAGAAAATGAACTAGTACTCATTTTTTTGAGGTAGCAAAAGATCACTCGATTTTGAAAATGGTGATGCCAGAATACACTTTTTGTTTTTAAGCATATTTTTAGCACTTTAATTTTTCTTATGTATCAAGTATGAGCATATTTTTTTAAATGTTACTGATTTTCATCTTGATTTTGAAAAGTTTTGATGCAGCATCAACACATTTTTTTAAAGAGTTTCATTTTTACGCTTCAATTTTTTTTTATGTTGCAAGTATGAACACCTTTTTTAAATGTTAGTGATTTTCATCTTGATTTAGAAAATGGTTGATGCAACATCAACCCTTTTTGTTTAGAGGGCTTACTTTTCACACTTCAAATTTTGTAATGTATTAACTGTGGATATTTTTTTAAATGTTTATGATTTTCATGTTTGTAAAAAAACAAAAAAATAACAAAAAACAAAAATAAACTAATAAAAAAAATATATAAAAAAACTAAAAGAACACCTATAAAAATTTAAAATAAAACAAAATTTAATTATTAAAAAAAAAAAAAAAAAAAAAAAAAAATTTAAGAAAAAATTGAATATTAATAAAAAAAAAAATACATCCATAATCACTTTTTTAAGTTAAGAAAAAATAAAATACAACCACATATTAATAATAATAAAAAAAACTATAAAATATATATATATATATATATATATATATATATATATATATATATATATGTGTGTGTGTTAAATTAAAAAACTAAAAAGAAATCATAAAAATTATAAAATTTAAATTAAAAAAATAAAACAAAAAATGAAAAAAGAAATGAAAAATGAAAAATACAAAAAATTATAAATAAAATTAAAGAACTAAAAATATTCAAATTAGAAAGAAAATCAAAACCAAAAAATTAAAATAAATAAATAAATAGATGAAAAGTTTAAAAAAATATTTGAAACAAAAAATTTTAAAAGAAAAAAAGTAAAATAAAATATTAAAAACAGAGGTTAAAAACATCCAAAAAAAAAATTAAAATTAAAAATTAATTAAAAAATAAAATAAAAAAATCTGGCCACCTTGAGATGGGGTTGGCCATGGGCACGAGTGGGGAGGTGCGTTGCATGCAATCACTTCCCCTCCCACCCGCAGCCAACCCCGCCCGACGGGTGGCAAAAAAATTATTTCTATAATTTATTTTTTTATTTTTTTAAATTCAATTTTATTTTTTAGTTATTTTCTTTTAAATGTTTTGTATTTAAAAAATGTTTTTTTATTTAAAAAAATGTTTTCTATCTAAAAAATGTTTTTATTTTTTTTTGGTTTTGCTAAATTATGTTTTTTTTGTTTTACTTATTTTATGATAGTTTTAAATTATTTATTTTTTGTCTAATTTTTTATATTTATAAGTTAATTTTATGTTATTTTTTTACATATTTTTAGGTTTTTTTTTGTCTTTTTTTATAGTTGATATTTTTGTCATGTTTTTATTATGCTTTATTTCTTGTTATTATTTGTAAAACATATATGGTTTTCCTGTTGTTCTTTTTCTATATTTGAATTTTTTTTGTTTCTTAATTTATTTTTTTTCAATATTTGAAATTTTGTTTTCCTTTTTATTATTTTTTTGTGTTTTTTTAATTGTTTTTATTTTTTTTCAATATTTAAGATTTGCTTTTTTTTAATTTTTTTTTGGTTTATTTTTTCATTGTTTTTTCTTTTTATCAATATTAAAAAAAAAAAAAAAACTTTTGTATTTTTTTTTATTTTTTTTCAATATCTGAATTTTTGTTTACCTTTGTACTTTTCATTTTTATATCTTTATACATTTATTTTTTTATTTTGGTTGTTATTTTCATTTTTTTCTATAAGGTCTATGTTCATGCTCGTCTAACAAACTGATCCCATTATGGGAAATTCGATAGTTGATTTTAAAATTTTCGTTATAATGAATGGAGTTTACCCCCACAATGTTTCAATTTCATGGTTGGTCTTTAAGTTTTCATTACAACGGGTCGAGTTCGCCTACACCGCGTGTCAATTTAATGGTTGTTTTATAAATTTTTGTTGCAATGTATCGAGTTGTCTTAGGCTAAGATCTTAAAATCGCTATATATTTTGCGTTTAAAAAATAAATTACCCTTGAGTGTTCATTTTTAAAGTTTTTTGTCATAAAAAAAATTCATAATGTCATGCTTGAAATATTTTGAAAACTTGAGAGTTTTTTGTAGTCATAATCTTTGGTTTTAATTGCATAGTTGAAAAATCGTCAAGATTTTAATGTTTTTCTAAGTCATGATATTTTATCTTTAATGCTATAGTCGAAAACAATTACAATTTTAAGGTTTTTTAGAGTCAACATATTTTATCTTTAACAACATGGATGGAAATAGTTGGAATTATTAGGACTCAGGACATAATGTTTTATCTTTAACATCATGTCTGAGAATTGTTGGAATTTTACAGTTTTTCAAAGTCTAGATATTTTCTCTTTAACTCCATTGCTAAAAAGTGTCAAAATTGTAACTCGGTAGTTTTTTTGTTATTCCAGAATAAACAATTTTGTTTTAAGGGCTTTTTTCATCCATTTAAAAAAAATAGTTTTTACTTCCATTTAAAAAAATGTTGAAAATTTACCCTTAAAAAAACCATCGTTATGGAATAAACAATTGTCATTTTTGGGTTGTTTTTTTCATGTTTTTTTTTGGGTTTTTGGGCTCGAGTACCCGTTTTGAGGTAATATTTCATGTTTCATCTGTGACTATGTTTTTTTCGTAGACAAGGATATCAAAATATGATGGCAACAACATCACAGTGAGCAGCATCATGAATAGCAGTTGAAGGCAACACACCAGATGCAACAAATGTAAGAGGAAGGTTTTTGAGAACACAGAGGCAAAACAAAGTTGCAAGCTCAAGCAGATCCACTATCAATGAAAGAAACTTTGGAGACTCGAGCTATGAGGTGACGACACGACATGAAGATTACACAAAGATAAAGAATAGAACAAAGAAGGAGTTGCATGTGTTGAAGCAGCAACTCAAGGAAGAACATGAGCTACACAGACAAGCGAATGAGTTCTAGCAGGAATAGGAACAGCAGGGGGTGCAACATGCACTCATGAATGAAACTACATCCGTACAAGTTATAGATCCATCCCAACAACTAGCACGGAGTAGACATGGTGAGCATTTATGTTGATCACGTGCAAGAGATTCAACAACATGCATGTCATTGTGCACGCGCATGCGATCCAACCCATTCAGCATACTCACCAAGGCGAAGACAAGAAGCAAGTCTGACTGGAGCTGAGCATGTAGTTGACAGTTGATACGTGTGACCACGAGCACACAATAGAATATCAACATAGACACTATGCATCAGTGTGTTTCCAGTTCGGCTGCACGAAGAAGACCATGTGCATGCTGGTAGATGAGTTGGATGAAGGAGCCACACTAATGCACCCGAATGCAATGGAGGCAAGCATTCGCTTCAGCAAGATGTCAACATGGAGTGCATGCACACCATCACATATGACAAAGCTTGGCATCAGATCATCACCTTTACCATCAAAAACATTTCAAAGAGTTGGTCTCACCACAATGGACCGAGTGTCACTGATGTCTTGCATGGCTTGCTCTAGCCATTTTGTCTCACATGAGCACATGTGCCTTGTAATGTAATGTCTTGTCAAGTGGAAGTTCAAGTGTTGATAGTTAGATGTAACAGCCATAGAGTAGATGAAGAGTCATGAGGGTAGATGAACAATAAGAAAGGAGAATGTCAAGGGTCACCCCACCCTTCGCTATAAACAGAACCTCATAACTCATTATAAAGGCTTTTAGTCAGCCAAGCTTCCAATAAGACTATCTTAGAGAGAGCTTGGACAGTATTGTAATGCGCCTTGGCTTCTCCACTGCGCAGAGCTTGTACATCTCTTTGGAGGAGTAGGCGGTTGTGGCTATAACGTTCCACTATTGGAACTAGTGGTTGGACATGTATGTATTGTATGATTGGAATTTACACTCTTAATATAATAGAGCCAACACATTTCATGCATATGTTGTATTATATTCTATGATATCTAGTTTACTCTAAATGATATATGTATTTTTTGCTTACGCATGCATGTATGGACTATTCTGTATAAGTATGTATGAATCTTTCTGAAATGTGATTGGTTTAACATCACTTTGGATTGTTCGCTAACTTGATTTCCTGATTTTGATGCATCTTCACTCATGTGTTACCTTCCAAGCCAAGTACTATTATAGGTTTCCAAGGGGCACACTCATCTCAACCCCCGTGTGTTAGAACCTCTCATGCACCTTCCTTGGCTCGCTGCAACTTTCACACCCTTGCTACCAATGGTGTTTTTTTACTTGCCTCTGTGTGAAATCGTGGTCAAGGCATTACTGTACGACCCACTACGAGGACTCCTACACCAAACGATCTGAGGTCTAATTGGGACTTCTTACTAGGGAGATTCCTTACATGTTGGCGGGTCTAGCACTATGTCAACATTTTGGCCTTTGATGGAGGGTGAGATGACAAGCTGAGTCCCCACATCTGTTTTGAATCTCTACATATCTATCATGACTAACTATCGAGTTTCTCTTCTGGAGTGTATGTTTTATGGAAACGATTCCATCATCTAGGAAAAGCTCTCAAATAACTTGTCTCATAAAATATTTGATGGTGGAGGCGACGTAGCCTTGGTTAGGCATGCGGTAAACATTGTAGGCTCATGCAAAAGACATGGATTATTTGAATAATACATGAGTTGCACACTATTCTTCTACACGCTTCGACGACATCTAATGCACTGGTGTGCCACACTACCAAAAAAATATGTTCATTCCCTTGCTCATCTGGTCATAGAGATAGACCATGATTTTATTCACTTAGCTATCAAGCACTCAACAAAGAAATTCTGGAATTACGAAAAGCACTCGATGAATCAATTCAATAGTTTTACACACACTTTTGTAATCTTGCATACCAATTCCTCGAAGATGATATTGATTGGTAATTTATTGATGGGAGATTTGAGTATCTTGTTTACATATCTGAAAATCGACAATTCTTGAAATCACTCGAATCCTACTCATACTCCGGTGATGGAACTACACAATCATGAGTAGGCATAGTTGCTATCACAAATGATTGTCTGCCTTCACCTCATCAAACAGCTCCACCATCAAGGAGTGATGTGGGAGATCATGCACATACCTTTGTTGAACTGTCAAATCCTCCCACACCACTTGCTCTAATATTTGCATAGATTTGGCTTGCAAGCCTGTTGGTTTTCATGTGGATTCGTTCCCTCAATCTCCATGCTCGTGTTCTGTTGATCCTGCGGATTGTACTATCTTGCATTCTCCCATTCCGGACTCCTCACGAGTTGTGAATGAGGATCAAGTTGTCGATAGAGTTGGTGTTATGTAGCCAACCTACGCCATCATTCATGATGAGTGTGTGCGAGAATCTAAAGAATAACCAATGGTGAGGGATGAATCCCTTTGAGCTGCACCTCATCTACTTCATGCTAACATCCCTTGTGATTCTACCATTACTGATTTCCCCTTTGAAAACCCATTTCCGGATGTTTCTACTTCTGTTCATTCACAGGACATATCGGATGTTAGTCTGTCATCACAATGTGGATAGGACACATCATCCTCCGGGAATCCGTTTGATCTGTCATCTGTCATTTCTGAAAACATAGAGGATGAACATCTTTGCTTCTCATCTAGACCTCTGCCTAATTCATCAAATCATGAGGATGCAGACAAACATCCTAAATCTTCTGATCTTGGCTATCATGATCTCCCTACTTCTTCATCTAATCACGATGCTGATTCAATCATTGTTAATCTATCTAAGACACTAGTCTACAATGACCTATCTGTTAATGAAGTTGAAACCTCATAGAATGTCGAGGCACTTCAACTCGAGCTAATGGTTATGTCAGGCCCTCGCTGTCCTGAGGTTGGTTTCACTTCTGCTTAGGAAATTGTTGAAACACTAAAGGCTCCTCATCACTCCCTTCTTTACATTGAAGATAAAGAAAACACCAAGATTTCGCTTCCTCCACTTGAACTTCACGATCCCATTGCTCATGTGTTGGAGGAATCTTACACAATAGGCATGCATGCACAACATAAGTGGTCTAACTATCTCACGTTTTCTTGTATGTCACAGTCAAGAGAATGAACACACTCGACATCTACAAGTAGTGTAGAAGAACACCATGGCAAGTCCATAGAGTGCATATCATGCACTTTCACTCATTTTTGTCCTATGGATGCTTTCAAACTCAGAGTGTGTTTGTCTTCATTATTACATATTTCTTGTTTGTTGGTTTGCAGAACTATCTTGTTCGTGAACCATGCCTTCACCAAAATGGGTCAACCAATGCGCCGGTGGCTGCAGTGGAAGTATCACTTCACGTGAGATGACCCATGTACCATTAGCTTAGGAGTGGGAGTAGTGTTTACTTTCAGCTAGTCTTCTTGCATGATTATTTTCTTACTTGCTTCATTTGTTTGTTTGTTTGTATTCTTGCTTGTTTTCTTACTTGCTTTTCTTTTGCTTTTGCTTCTACTTTCGGTTTTCTTTGTTGATTGTTAGCTCACTTATTTTGTTTGTAGGTTAGTTCACATGAAACCATGTATGAATCTTGAAACAAGCTAGGTAAAGTACAAGAGGGCTTCTATAACTATCACTACATGGTTATCTGTCATCTTGCCTCTGTATGAAAAACTTGTTACTTTTATTCCATGATAAGTCGAAGGAAAATACATACTGTTCGAAGTGAACCTTGGTGAAAACACAACACTTGCATGCTAACTAGTGTCACCGGTTGTTTTTTGGATAACCCTTGTCAGCTCAGTCAAGTAGAGTAAGGTGACGGGGAAAACCTTAACATGCACGTCATAGGTATAATCAACTACTTCTCTGCTGGAACAACCTCTTGTGCTCTCAATAAGATGAGATCCCTCTTTCGCCTCTAAAATGAATAAATGCTATGCACAGTTACAAAAATTAAAAAAGTGAAAAAAATTTGAAAAATGAAAAATGAATAAGGTGAAAGAAGAGAAAGGCTTCCTCGGTAGAGAGATGATGCAAGTAACTCTGTCGGGGCACTAACTAGGATCACTAGCAGTGGAGCCATGCTTTTGTTCCTATGTGACTCCGCGAGAGTACTATCCAGGTTTGTTGGAAGCAGAGAAAAGCCAGAGATGAAACTAAGACTCTGATGAGTATACTTCTTGTGCACCAATATACCCCTCAAACCCAATCGAAACAACTATGTTGCCTTGGCTTGGAATATGTTTCAATCGACCAAGATCTTGAGGATGCTACATCTTACAATCAAGCTAGTGTGAAACCAAGATAAAACCAAGATAAGCCAAGAACTGAACAATACTTCTGGAGGTGTTAGACTTGCTTTCCATGAACAAGGTCCATCCAGAGAGCCGGAGTTCTACCAGTGTGTCACCAAGTGTTGTAGTGGCTACAACCACGCTCAAAATTTTTTCCTTAGATTGGTTTTGGAGCCTCCCTACCAACCTTAATAGAAACATGTCTTTCTTAGTCAAGTACACAAGCTCCAATGGTTTTCTCGCAGAAAGACAACTTGTTGATCAAACCTTGATGCATTCCCCTCATAGGTTGTTCATTTGGGCTTGGTCTAGTAGTAGGCTGAGCAACTCCTTCAATAATTTGCGCAAATCTGGAGGGAAACCAACCTTCCCTCCAAAAATTGTGTAATATTGATTGGAAACCTATTGGGTCCCAGAATTACGCAATCATGCTGAGCAAGATTCACCTAGAAAATTGCGCAATCCTTCCCATTTGGGCTACTTAGCCTAGAATTTGCACAAATCTAGGCAGCAGTCAGCTGGTCTGCCCAAAAATTGTGCAAATATTCTGAGAAGCTAGCCTATCTCCAAGCCAGAACAGTACATTTTCTCCCAGTAGTTGAGCATCCTCTTGCATGTGCAACTGAGTTGACCAGTTCCCTCCGGGACTGAACAGAATAGACTTGCATGCATGGGTTGCTTCTCCCAAGGCAGCATGAAAAGGCATCTCTTGTTTCAGGGATCCACTTTTAGCAGTTGTAGGATACATGCAAGGATCATTTCGGAAACCTCCCACAAAGTGTCGCTTTCCCTAAATTTGTGGCATGCACGTCACAACTTTGATTTTATCGAGACTCATGAACTGGATGTTGTAGAGCTCATTCCTCACATCAACCTTGCAACTATGACATCCCACAACGCATCTAGGAGTTTTTGGCACATTCATCTTAGCTATTTTGGGGTAAGCCCACTTTCCATGTCTTGCGTTGCATTTCTGGTACTTTTTATGTTTCGCTTCATTTGAATGTTTTCTGCTTGACTTCAGTAAACACTTGTTGTCGTTTTGATACATACTAGCTTGTACTAGCACTATTTCAGTTTTCATTGCTATCTCACTATTGTCACATGCATGAAACTGTTTTGCACAAATGGTCCTTGATTCATCGACTCGCTTCACCCACATGCATGCTGATCTGTTTACTGGATCTTTCATTCAATGTTTTCATGCATGATCAATCGCTTCTACTTTCACTTAGTGTCGCCATCCATTCACTTCACATTTTCTTTCAGTTTCCCGTCAGCGAGTCTGGCCAACCGTGTTCTGGACTCTGCCTTCACTAAGATAAAATTACACAATATGTAGAAGGAAGGCTCTATCTTCCACTCCAGAAATTCAAATTTCTAACCAGACACTATCATCTAGGACTATTTTGTGCATTTTTTAGGGGCAGTGACTATTTGCCAAGAAAATTGTACAATGTAGTCACTGACCCTCCATCCATTACCAGTTGAGATTGTGCATTGCGCAATTCCAGTAGTCAGCAGCCAGACTGGACTATGCATTGCGCAATTCCAACATTTAGTCATCCTTTGAGTAGCCTAGACTATTCCTTGCGCAGTCTTGGTAGTCAGTCTCCCGATCTCCCAGTGGAAATTGCGTAGCCTTCATGATCAGTCACCCAGGTATGTTTCAAGTTAGTTCTCAAGTTCATTTTGGTTTTCGACTGATAGATTGCTTGCCATGGGTGTTTCCATGTATCCTGGTATTGCAGGTTTTCATCTTCCTCTCAACAGTACAGGTACAATGGTTTCTAGGAGAGTAGACACGAAGACATCATTCAAAGCACACTTGGGGATGCAGTCGATCAAGTTTCTATGAGCTCACCTACTCACAAAGACATCAAGTTGTTCATAAACAAGGATATCAAGATATGACGGAAGTAACAACACAGTGTGTAGCATCATGAACAACAGCTAAAGGTAGCATACCAGATGCAATGAATGTAAGAGGAAGCTTTTTGACAACACAGAGGTGGAACAAAGTTGCAAGCTCAAGCAGATCCATTGGTGATGAAAGCAACTTTGGAGACTTAGGCTATGAGGTGATGGCATGACATGAAGATCACACGAAGACAGGGAATGGAACAAAGAAAGAGTTTCATGTGCGGAAGCAACAACTTAAGGAAGAGGATGAGCTGCATAGAAAGTGAATGAGTTGCAGCAAGAATAGGAACAACAAGGGGTGCAACATGCACTCACGAATGAAACTGCACTCATACAAGTTATAGATCCATCCTAATAACTGGCACAGAGAAGACATGGTGAGTAGTTTTTTTGATTGAATGGAAGAGATTCAGCAAAATGCATGTCATTGTGTGTACACATGCAATCCAACCCATTTAGCATACTCGCTAAGGCAAACACAAGAAGCAAGTCTAATTGGAGTTGAGGATGTAGTTGATAGTTGATGTGCGTGACCACCAACACACACTGGAAGATTAGCATGGACACTATGCATCAGTGTGTTTCAGGTTCAGTTGCACCAAGAATACCATGTGAATGTTAGCAGATGAGTTGGATGAAGGAGGCACACCAATGCACCTGAATGCAAAGGAGGCAGGAGTTTTCTTCAGCAAGTGTCACCATGGAGTGGATGTACACCATCACAGATGACCAAGATTGGCATCAACTCACCACCTTCACCATCACAAGCATGTCAAAGAGTTGGTCTCACCATAATGGACTGAGTGTCAATTATGTCTTGCATGGCTCGCTCAAACCATTTCATCTCACATGAGAACATGTGCATTGTAATCTAACATCTTGTCAAGTGGAAGTTCAAGTGTCGATAGTTGGATGTAATAGTCATAGAGTAGATGAAGAGTCATGAGGGTAGATGAACGGTCACAAAGGGGAATGTCAAGGTTCACCCCACCCTTTGCCATAAATAGAACCTCATAACTCATTCTAAAGTATTTTGGTTAGCCAAGCTTCCGATAAGACTATCTTAGACAGGGCTTGGATAGTATTGTAACACACATTGGCTTCTCCACTATGCAGAGCTAGTAAATCTCTTTGTAGGAGCAGGTGGTTGTGGCTGTAACATTCCACTATTGGAAGTATTGTTTAGACATGGATGTATTGTATGACTATAACTTACACTCTTAATATAATAGAGCCAACATGTTCCATTCATATGTTATATTATATACTATGTTATCTCATTTAGTCTAAATGGTATATGTATTGTTTTCTTATGCATGCATGTATGGACTATTCTATATAAGTATGTATGAATATTTTTGAAATGTGTTGTTGGTTTAACCATCACTTTGGATTGCTCACTAACTTCCTTTCTAGATTGTGATGGATCTTCGCTCGTGTGTTCCCTTCCAAGCCGAGTACTATTACAGGCTTCCAAGGGGCACACTCATCTCAACCCTTGTGTGTTAGAACCTCTCATGCACCTTCCTTGGCTCATTACAGTTGTCACACCCTTTCTACCAACAGATTTATCTTACTTGCCTCTGTGGGAAATTGCGATCAAGGCATTATCATATGACCCACTATTGGGACTCCTACACCAAATGGTCTAAGGTCTAATTGGGACTTCTTACTGGGGAGATCCCCTTACGTGTTGGCGGGTCCAGAACTGTCAACATGTCGGTCCAAAGAAACTAGGGAATAAATATTTAGGATGACTCTTGGACCTCATTAATCCCTAGAGGATTATGAGGAGAGATTTCAACTTATTTATAGGAGGGCCACAAGGAAAATTTTAAGGATGCATTTTTTTATGAAAGTTTAGAAACCTTGGTGACTCTTACTAGGCCGTATTATCAAAAGTAAAAAATGTTTAGTGATATTTTTTTGTAAAAACATTCAAATTTTTAATGATTTTATATAATCTCTATAACTTTCTTGCGATTTTTGAATTGAAATAATTTTAGCATATACAATTTGGGCAATAATTTTTAGAAAAATGGGAAATAGAGAATCTTTTTTTTGAAAAAAGCATGGAAAATTAGCCCATCTATGAATATTAGCCCCTAAAAGTTTCCTTGGAGGGCCAACTATACTCTTGATCCTGAGTCACTCAACTTAGTCCTTCTATGAGGGATCAGGGAGGATATGTTGGAAACCCTGAACATGCTATCTAGAGGATATATATCTCAATTATGCTATGATGACATCAAAATCATATTCAAGAATCACTCTAGGGCTTCCAGGAAGAAGGGTGGGGCTAGTCAAAGTTTGGTGAGTTCCTCTCCCTCCACAACATCCATCAAGAATGAGATAGGGAAAATGTTGGAGGATTTCAAGAGTGAAATGTTGAATACCTTTGCATTTCAAAATGATACCATGCAAATCAAAACAAAGCAGGAGGAAGTACAGAGGGTACTAACTATGTTATACCCTAGATGCACCCAAAGTAATCCTAGAATGAATGGTCATTGGATGTCATTGAAGTATGCCTAGTTAATGAATAAAATCATGCAACAAACAAATATTCCTCCTTTTCCCATCCTAAAATATGTATACCAAGGCGTAGAAGGTGGGTCAGAGAAACTTGTCTTCATTAATCAAGGAAGGCATTAAGGACCTCCAGCATATCAACAAGGCATGCAAGGTGCACATTACTCTTATTACAATCCAAATCAGAATTCACCTTTTCAACTTCAGTATTCTTCCACTAATCCATCATGTTCCACACCTCCTTATTAGACTTATTCTCCTCCATATCCTCCTCAAACTGTCAGCCATCCTTTTCAGCCATATCCAACCTAATCTTCTTAATGGGGAAACCCATCATGAGGGTTGAGGCCTCAAGTCAACCAACCTCCTACTTTACTACCTCCAACCCAACCTTAGCCACAACTCACTCATCCTACTCCACCTAAGCAAACTAAAATGCCTCATCAACCCAATCAAAACTCGAACAACAAGCAAGAACAATAGGTCTACGATGGAGAGACATCTTATCCTTCTTATGTTGTGGAAATCCAAGAGATCAACCTTCAGGCTGGGAGTGTGATCCCATATAATAACCCACATTCTCCACCTGAAGATCTTGAAGAAGAGAGGGAATAGATTACTCCTAAAATCAACGCACCTCCCTTTCCTGAGAGGTTGATCCACCCTAGCTAGTACACCCTACAAGAGGTTGAACTTCTAGGAGAATTGAAGAATTTGTGTGTTAAAACATGCTTCTCTAAGCCATTAAATATGTTCCCATATATAATAATCTTATCAAGGAAAAAAACTAAAAAATCCAGGGAGAAGAAAAAGAGGCACCCCTGAGGAACTATTTTATCTAATGCTTGGGAGGGTGATCTTCACAAAATATCTAGAACCTAGAAGCCCAGTAGTGGATGTGCACATTGATGGCATTATAGTCCCTAATACCATGATTGATCTTGGGGCTACAATCAATGTGATGACTAACGAAACCATGCTAAAGTTAAATATCCAAGGGGCTTTGAGGAATACCACCACAATGCTCCAACTTTCAAATAGGTCCACAATAGCTCCTAAGGGAATTATTGAAGATGTTATGGTCTTCGTTGACTCTTGGGAGTATCCTACTAATTTCTTGGTTCTCCATCCCAAAACCAAGTTTAATGGCTATCCTCTCATCCTAAGAAGGCCTTGGATGGCCACTAATGATGCCTACATTAGTTGTAGGGTTGGGAACATGACTATTAAGAAAGGACACTTATCAAAACAACTGGTATTGTATCATTCTTCTCAGCCTTCTATTGAACATAACTTAGCCTTGTGGTTAGAAGAGGAGGAAGAGGATGAATTGTATCACACAACCCCTACCCAATCTGCACTCTAAATATTGTTATAGGAGGGGGGAAACCTGATGAAGATGACCTCATTGACCATATCCTTCAGAACCAACCTCCAACTCCCATACCAATTGATGAGTTGATGAAAAATTTTGGGATTCGCCATTGGAATGAATTATGCCATGTTAACTCAAGTCCAGAACATGTCAATATTGTAGATTTTGGTCCATCCATAACTTTAAAGATGAACCCGTCTCTCTTGGCCAAATTGAAAGAACAATTTTGCAATTTGACCATGCAACACCTAGATGCTTTTACTTGGGATTATAAGGAAATGAAGGTTGTGCATCCCTCAGTTTGTATCATCATATTTAAATCAAGGAGGGATGCAAGCCTATGCACCAACCCCAGAGAAGGATCAACCCAACTCTTAAGGACAATGTGAAAGAAGAACTACTAAATCTAATGGATGTAGGGTTCATATACCCCATTTCAGATAGTGTGTGGGTGTCAACTATTGTTTTAGTTCCCAAGAAGAATGGGAAGTGAAGAATTTGGGTTTATTATCGGGAACTTAGAAAGGATAGAAAGAAGGAGCGTTTTCCTTTGCCCTTCATTGACCAAGTCCTAGATGGCCTTACAGGGAAGAAATTATTGTGCTTCCTTGATGGATTTAGTGGATACAACCAAATCCATATCATCCCTGAAGACAAATATAAGACCACATTTACATGTCCTTAGGGTACCTTTTCCTATATATTTCTTCCATTCGGTGTGTTTAATGTGCCTGCTACTTTCTAGAGGGAAGTTCTGATTATTTTTGTTGAACTTGTTCATGACACTATTGAAATACACATAGATGATTCCACTCCTCATGGATGTGACTTCCTTGAAGCTCTCTCTAATTTGTGCAATGTTTTAAAGAAATTCATTGAAATTAATCTCTCGTTGACCTTGAGAAATGTGAATTCTTGATGAATGAAGAGACTATCCTTGGCCATTTCATATCCAAGGAAGGGATATAGGTTTACCCAAACAAGATTGCCATCAAAAAAATGGTCCCTACCCCACAAAAGCAAAGATATGTTAAGATTTTCTTGGGAGTAGTTGGGTATTATAGAAGATTCATCAAAGACTTTAGTAAAGTGGCTTCACATTTTTTTGGATTAAGAGGTCGTTGAAGCATTGAAAGAAAACTTGATCACTACACCCATCCTTAGGGGTCCTAACTGGACATTGCCTTTCCATATCCATACTGATGCATTAGATAAAATTGTGGTGGTAACCTTAGGAAATGTAGAAGATAAACTATATTATGCTATCTATTTCATTAGTAATAACTTGTCTAAAGCTTAGTTGAATTACACTATCACTGAAAAAGAACGCTTAGTTGTAGTACATTCTTTAAACAAATTTAGGCACTATATCACTAGGTAACAAAGAAAATTTCATAATAATCATGAAACCATTAAATATTTGATGAATAAGCCTGATGTCAATGCTAGGATAATTATATGGTTATTATTGTTACAAAAGTTTGATTTTACTATTATTGACAAATGAGGAAAAGAAAATGTTGTTGCAGATTTCTTATCTAGACTAACCTTACCTACAGGTAAGGAGGAGATGGTGATGATCAAATTCCAAATGAACACCTCTTTTCCATATTGGTTCTTTCTCAGTTTTCTGACATATCCAACTGCTTGGTTGCTAGGAGGTTCCCTCCTAATCTATCATTGAGAGAGAAAATCAAGATTGTAAGGAAAATCGCTCCTTTTACTTGGATTACGGGAAATATTTTCAGATTAGGACCAAATCATATATTGAGGATATGTGTAAGAGAAGAATAGGTGTTTGACATCCTCTCATCATGTCATGATGGAACTTGTGGGGGTCATTTTCCTACTAAGAGGACAACCTTTAAATTTTACAGATTGGTTACTATTGACCCACTTTACATCAAGGTGCAAGGAGATAAACCACTAGATGTCATCAATGCCAAAGGATGGGAAAACCCACACCTATATATAAAATTCCCCTACAACCTCGAGTGGACTTAGATCCATTTGACAAGTGGGGCATGGATTTCATTAGGCCAATTGATCAACCATCAAGACCAAAGAGGTACATCATTGTGTGCACTGATTACTTGACAAAGTGGGATGAGATAAAGTGAGTCAAAGTAGAAACTAAGAGGAAAGTGGCTGGTTTTTTAAGAGAAAATATCTTCTAAAAGTTTGGGTATCCAAGGGAGGTAGTCACCAATCAAGGAGCACAATTCACATAAAATATAATTAGATATCTCATGATACAACATCATATCAAGCACAAGACATCCACTTACTATCACACTCAAGAAAATGGCAAAGTAGAGGTCACAAATAGATCATTAGAGAGAATCCTCACCAAGGTTGTTAGCAGTAACATGAAATATTAGGAAAAAATAATAGTAGAGGCCACTTGGTCCTACAACACCACTTGGAAAACAACTACTAAGTTCACTCCATATGTCTTGGTTTATCAGAATATGTCTTTTCTTTCTACTGAGTTTGAATATAACACTTTGAGGACGGAAGCTTAGTTCAACTTAGACATCAGTACAACACAACAAGAAAGGATTCTCCAACTTAATGGCTTAGATGATGTCAGGATGCAAGCTCTACTACACATTGAAGTCATACAACTGTAATGAAAGGTTTGGCATGAAAATCATATCAGGGAAAAGAATTTTCAAGAAGGAGATTTGATCCTGTTATATGATTCTAGGTTCAAAGTTTTCAAAGGGAAGCTAATGACAAGATGGTTGGGTCCATACCTAGTAGAAAAGTGTTATGAAAATGGACATGTGCATATCAAAACAATTGATGTGGAAGGTATCCCCTTACTTGTAGATGTTTATAGTTTGAAGCTATATAGAAAACCTTTGTCAAAGGAATAATTTATAAGTTCAGTTAGCAAAGAATTAAATGTGATTGGGAATTTCATAGCTTCTAGTTCAAACCATTTCTAGAAATTTGAAAAAATAAAGAATAATAAAAATTCTTGTATGAGATACTCTATGAGGAATATAAAGCCAACTCCAAGGTTGAAACCCTCTCTAAGGAAACCCAGGAGCAAAAGAAAAGAGAAGAAAAAATTAAAGATCCCCAGGTGAAAACCTCCATTAAGGCACCTAGGCAAGGCATGCAAGTTGAAAAACTCCACAAAGGAAGCCTACTTATATGAAAAAAATAATAGGAAAAGCCAAAAAAAAGGAGAAAATAGAAACACAAGGAATAAGCTTACACCATTCCCGCTAACCTTTCTCTTATTTTGTAGGACTGCACATAGTTGGCTGATTTTATAGCTACATGACAGAACCTACAAGCTATCATTCATATTTCGATCCATACACCTCTTCTCCATACTATCCACTCATATAACCATCTCTCTCCACCATCCAATCAACAATAAATTCAAATTTCACCTCCTCACTGTGATACTATAGGAAGGACTTGTATTGCAATAGGAGGTCCTATAATGCTACAAGCGGAGCTTGTGAATCTATAGAAGGGGGATCAAATGAGAATAATGGCTCAAAATACCATGATGAATCTATGAAATGATAAAGGGTGTCCTCTAATGATTTACTCATCATCCATCCATCACCAATCCACTCCATTTCACCATAACTAGCTCAAAATTTCCACTTTGTCCTACCTCTAAAAAAAACAGAAGCCATTTTTTTTATTTCTCCAATGTTTGGAATACTTCTCGATGAATCTAAACCTTTTCTCATGGTTTTCCATCATCTCTCTGAACACCATCATGCAAACTGAAGACTTCAAGGGAGGATCAAAAGACTGCTACAGGAAGAAAACTTCTCCTGTAGCAGCCTGTGTGGTCAAAACAGAAATCCCTGATATCATTTCTTCCACCCATAGAAGGCATGATGGAGCCTTGTATGTAACCAAGAAGGGACACATCCTCCTTAGGAAGGCATCCCACCAACAAAAACAACTTGGACATCATATGGGTACCTACACACATAATAAATTCATCGGTCAAGGTATGATCAAGTTATGAAGAAATGCACAGGAAACAAGTAAATGAGTCAACTCCCTTGATCATGATGTTATATGGACCAACTCAAGCATGCAACTATTTCTAGAAATTCAATCCATAGGTAGGCTTAGGTATGGAAATGCTCACCTCTTCCCTATGTATAAAATAATTAAAATGTGTAATGGTCGACAGGGGTGTTTTAAATAGGATGGAGGTGGCTAGTGAACTTGGCCACCCTTGGCTAGTGAACTTAAGTTTGTGTTAATCACCCATGAAACATGGAGATGTCAACTCAAAGTGAGGTGGAGTCCTCGAAGAGCGGGCTAACAATCATGAGAGAGAAATGATTACAAGGAGTGGAGGAAATAATCTGAAGAAGGAAACTCATGCTAATTCCATATCACTAGAGTGCTCCGAGATTTTACCCCAAAAAATAATATTATGTACTGGGCTCGACCTCATTTTCACCATCACCCATTCCAAAATAGGTAGAATAAGGACAAGTTATTGTATCAAACCACCTAGGGTGCCACCGAGAAGTTTCAAACCCTATTTGCAACTGCTACAGGAAGGCTTGCAAGTGCTACAGGAGGGCCAAGAAGGAGCTATGTGAGAAATTGGAAGGTGAGAAAGGAGCCAAAATGGCTCGAAATTGTCTCAAAATCATGATGCACACACATAATTGTTTTGGAAAGAAGTAAGTGACACCCTCCTTCCTTGTTTTTACATCCACTTACATCAGAAATTTTCTTGAAATTGATAACCGAGAACAATCAATTAGGAAATAGGACGTCTCTTTAGAAATTATTGTGGTTAGAATAAGAGAAAAATAGGATGGTTGATATCAATTAGAACACCCTTCTCCCTCACTACTACTAAGGAATTCAATATTGTTTCACTACTGAGATTGTTTAAAAAAAATTGAATTCCACACCTAAATAGAACCAAGGAGGGAAAGTAGAACAAATGGGGGGGCGGATTTAACATAAGAGAACCCTTAAAAACCAAGTGGATTCAACAACACCCTCCTATAGTGGACATCTTCAAAAGACACCAATGGTTGGGTTTCTTTGAGTTTTTAATGGGGTATGATGATGATCTTACTCATGAATTTTCCATGGCATTACATTCTCAAGGGGAAGATAGTGCCACTACTATCTCCATAGGGTTAGCCATCTCTATAAGTCTTAAAACCATAAGAACAGTGACAACCTTACCCCTAGGAATTGGGTGGAGTAAAGGAGACAAGTTTATGAGTGTCAGAGCTAGGAAAAACTTCTTCATTTTGAAAGAGAAGCCTCTCGAGGATAAGAATGGAGTAAGAAGAGAAATCCTACCTTACCCTTGGGATGAGGTAGCTTACCATATCTTCAATTATATCTTTTGAAGGGAGATTGAGTGTGGTTTATGAAGACCACTTCAGATTGCTCCATGAGTTGAGATTCAAGACATAATTTCCTCTCCCTCAAATACTTAGTGTTCCCCATTTCCTCCTACAATCAATCATGGAGATGGGTTAGAAGGTAAGGGAAGGAAAGCACCAATAGTTAGCTCACCATGTCCTCATCAAGTTAATAGTGATGGATGGTTTGAGTGGCTTGAGGATCCCTATCCTATGTAATAAATTTGTGGACATGGATAGGGAGACTTTCATAGACACCCGAGGCATCACACCTACAGAAACACCAAACTCTAGCATTGGAGGTAAAGAAGGAAAAATAGAAGAAGAAGGATTAAAAAGAGGATGAAGAGGCAACACAAACATAAGAATAAGACATAAAAATATAGGAAAAGGAGGCAACAAAAACAAAGGAACCAGAGGCAGCAAAGGTAGAGGAAGGAGAACAGAGGGAGAAGAATATAGAATAAAGAGTAAGCCTTGTGGAGACTTTTAAACCCCACAAAGAAGAGAAACAACCACATCAAACAAGTCTATCTCTAGGGAATACTGAACAAGAAGTAGCTAGAACATTGGCTACATTGGGCACTCCTATCAAGCCCAGGAGGATACAACCAAGACAAGGTCCTCTATATTTCAAAACTAGGAAGACCACTAGAATTAGACAAGGGAATCTACAAGCTCCCGCAAAGGTCCCTATCATTATTGATGAATCACTATGTAAAAAGGAAGAAGTAGGACCCAATGAAGGAAAGATTTAGGAGGTCATTCCTCCTAAAACCATAACCAAGTCACCTGTACCATCTATGGGTAGGCCCACCACTAGGTCAGTGACCTTCAAGAAACCCAGGAAGCAAGCTTCCTTTGAGAAAGAAGAAGAAGAGAATCTACAGGAGATACATCTTTTTATAAAAGAGAGGTAGGTTTTTCTACAAGAGAGACAATGTTTGCTACAAGCCCAGACAGAGTCTACTACAAGAGGAACAGGGGCAGCTAAAGGAGCAGAAAAGGAGCTACATAAGGAAGAAACCACTTGAAAATAAGTTGGAAATGACCTCCAAGAGCTCCAGGAGCCTGACCCACAACCTAGATTGGGTTCCTACTGGTGAGCACCAGTATTGTAGCAATAATGCTGCAACTCCTGGGGCTTCCTACTTTACTTTTATCAACCCAGTAGTTCGTAACAAACTTGGAAGCAACAGTGCTATATGCATAAGTACTATTTCTTACTGCAGGTTATCACTTGGTTGGCTGGAGCAAGATCACTAGGAGCTGAAGACAACTTCTATGATTTCTAGAAGAAGCTTTATGTGTGATGAAAGAGAGGAAAGCTCACTCTACAGAGGCTACCCTAGTTGCAGAAAGGAAAAGAAGACTGAAATGTGAAGTAACCCTAGGAAACCCTAATTAACCAACTAACCATACTTTGGTAGAAAGAGAGATGGAAAACCATAAAATGAATGCCATTACTTACTTAGGAAGTAAACAAAATCTATTCAAGCTATTTCTAGAAGGAAATGAGAAAAAAAAACAACTTTTTGGGTTTTTTTATGTATTTTATGTGAGATTGTCATGCATATAATTTATTTGCTTTTGGATGTGGCAGTGATTAGGTGGTGATGGATGGTGTATTTGGAGTTTGAAAAGGTGTAGGAAGGTGTGGATGGCTCCTAGGAGGCCTCTAGTAACATTCTAGAGGTTTTACCTGCAATCAGACTTCAAAAAGTCACCTACAGGAATTTCTACAGGAGGCTGTTGGGGATCTACAGGAGGATGCTGAGAGTTGTTTTAGAAGTTTTGAAGGTGGAAAAATGGTGGGAAAGGGTAGCTAAAGACTAGAGGGATGTGTTAAGGTGTCTAAGGTTCATCAAGAAGGATTAGGAAAGAGAATGATGGTTGGATTTTTTCAAGGTACGAGAGGAAAGTTTATGAGAAAAACACAACAAATTAGGGCAGATTTATGAGGGGTTGTGAATGACCTGTGGATCATGTAGAAAAAGAGATGGTGATGCATGATTTAATGAGTTATTATGAGCAGAGATGTACTGAAAAAGAGCTGCAAATCAAATAGTGAAACTAAGAAAGCAAAGAAACTATTTGCACAAAAAAAAAAAAGAATTGTACCTCATGTTAACCTAAATTCTGATCTAGGAAAATAGAATGTTGAACAATGTTATATCGAAAGGAAAGCATGAATGGAGATTTATTGTAGAAATATAAATGAGTATGGAAAAATGGATCTGAAGCAAAGCATTAACCTCTAAATCAAACTATAACACTAGAAATTGCACAAAGAAGGAAAAACTGTGTTTTTGGTGGTAGCAAGAGGGTCTTGACCTCAGCTCATGGTCCCAAAGGGAGGAAAGGAGTTCAAGGATCCGTTCATGGCCATTTTGTATCTTTCTCTTACCACTATTTAACCTACTTCAGCAAACTGAAATGGAAACAGCTATGTAAATCACCAAAAGGAAACCTATTTTACTAAGGAAGAAATCTATCTAACAGCAACTAATTCATGAACTGCAACAAGACATATAAATACAAAATAAGAGGTTTTGGATAGCTTGGGTTGGGCCCTAACCCAAGAGCTTCAGCCCTCAGGAAGAACTTCGTGCTAGCTCAGAAAATATCTCATATTCATTATCAAAATAATAGTCACATTACATAAAATTGTCCACAAAAGTAAGCTCGAAATGAGCTGAGCAAAAGCTGCAACAAAAGTGAAAAAATTTGACTAACATCCAACAACCTACTACAGCCCTAGGCCTCTCTATTTATGCAACTGGACCTCCCAACAGCTCTCCTAAAATCAGGGAGGCTTGGCTCCCAGGACTTGAGATAGATAGTAGTTAACATTCACTTGCTCAGTTGCCTCTTTGATGCATTGATGTGGTTTCTTGTGCTCCAAGCTTTCTGAAGGAAGATTCAAAGTAGGGAGTCATCAATGAGGGGGACACCCTCCAATAAATCCTCTCCCTTGTTTTGATCGAATATTGCCTACCAAATGCTCATTGAACCTTTGACTTTGTCTTAAAATTGACCAAAAATCTACATAAAGCACACATTAGACTTCCTGGCATAATGACTAACCCAACTCACACTATTAGCATAAATATAATAAAAAACATGCAATAAACTAACGAGAATGGTGGATTAAGCTAAGTTAGGAGGCCAAATGATCCCATATAATTACCCATTTATGGGGCTCATCATCACCCCCGTACTGAATGTGTTGCTCGTCCTCTGAGCAACTAGTCTATCTCCTCATCTTTGATGGCCCTGATGGTCTCCCTGACATCCCATGCCTCTGATGTGAGATCCTCTTCTTTATCATGGAATCCTACCTTTCTATCCACCTCTTCCCACTATTGTTTTTCTTCTTCCTCTTTTACACCTTCCAGTAGGCCTAGCAGCAATGGAGGACTCAATTTGAGGCCAATCAAATTGGCCTTCAAACTCTGCATAGAGTGCTTGTACACTGGCACTCTCCTTAATGCTTCTTTCATCCTTGTTTGGCAGTGATTCTCCCTGATTTCCAGACAGTGTGGGAGATTGTTCCACCTCCTCATCCAAGCATGAATACAGTCTTCCCCAAGTAATCTTTCCATGTCTTCAAAATGTGCAATGTCTTGGGCCTGCTCATTAATATACTTAGGGGCACTTTGAGGATTATTTGCAAGTAGCTGGTGAACATTGATGAGAGCCATGGGGTCTCATGGCTCAGCTCGGATCATTAAGGGTTCATTTTTCTCCTTTTCCATCAAATTTTTGATTTATATCGCCCTTTTCTCCTCATGATTCATCCATGATTCCATGGCCATCAGCTGTAAGTCCCCTAGCCTAGCATTGGGGTCCCATAGGTTCATATCAGTGACGCTCAAGTTATGCAAATAAATCTCTACTATATTTGCCTTGTCTTCTGCTAAACTTTGGTCACATAGGTCTGTAAACTATTTATAATCCTGAAAAATGCATGGTGCCTCTCTGTTCCAAGGTCTTGATCTGAAACCATAGCTACTGGTCTTTGAGGTATAATCCATATGATTTTGCTGGTTTCCTGCATTGTAGTGCCTCCATAGACCAATTGGCCATGCATTTCAAATGTGTGTCCTTTCCTTGCAGTTGTTTTCTTAACATTTCATTTTCTGCTTCCAAGTGAGATCTTCTAATTGCTTCTGTATGTCTTACAGTGATCAACTCCTGACCCATTTCTCTAAGCTTGCTCTCCATGTGGCCAATGTCTTCCACCCCTTTGGACTTGGCAATTTTCATCCATCTATGGATCCTTACTCTTTCTTTCTCTAGCTCAAAGAAAAGTAGGACTGCAAACTTCTGTGGGATGATATTCCCCCCTCAAGGAGATTGTAATAAGAGCCCAAACAAGGCTGGGGGTCAGGTTCTAGAATCTCTGTAGTTTCATCCTTCCCCTTGGTCTACTCTTCTACCCTTTTCTCAAGTTTCTCAATCTCCTTTAGCTTTGTTAGGGTCTCTTGTAGAGCATTCTGTGACTCCTGTAGGACTGTTTTTGAGTCTTGTAGTTTTATTCTTTCCTTCCAAGTTGAAGATCTAGGACTTACTCTTTCATAAGTAATGGGGGTTTTGCATGGCGATTCTTCCATTTTCACACTAGGGGAATCTTCAATTATGATAGGCTCTTTTGAGGATGGCTGTGGCTTCCCTATTTTTATTCTTGTGCTTTTTCAAGCCTTGAAATACATTGATGGTGGCCTTTTCTTCTTTTGTTTGGGTTTAATTAGGGTGTTGAGGGTAGCAAGAACAACTACTACTTCCCTTTCAGTGTCTCAAGGGACACTTCTGTCTTCTTTCCCCCTTTTTCCTCTTCTTTTGTATTTTCTGCCTCTGCTAGCTTTGTTTCCTCTAGCTCTATTTTGGTTTCCTTATCATCTTGTTTAGTTTCTACCTTCTCTGCTTTAGTCTTTTTCTTCTCTAGTTTAGTCTTTTTCTTTTCCATCCTAGGTTCCTTCTTCTCTGCTTTGGTATTTTTCTCCTCTGTTTTAGCCTCTTCCTTCCCTGTTTTAGGCTCTTCCTTCTCTGTTTTGGTTTCCTCCTCATCTTCCCCTTTTCGTTCTCCCCCTCCATTTTTAGAAGGACTGAGGTCATATGTGAGGGCTTTTATATCATCTTCTCCTGTCATATTTCTGAAGATCTCCCAGGCTATGGGGATTGTGAAGGTGTGGAGGGATTCTTCCACCAGTATTTTAATTAATCCATGGTGAGCCAATTGATCTGGACCTCCTGCCTTCAATTTAATGATGGAGTCCATAAGGGACTGTAGGAAAAAATAGGGAATGCTGAGCTTTTGGGGTGTCGGAATATCCATGCCATGTCTCAGCTCATGCAGAAGTCTGAAATGGTAACCATAAACTATGTTATACCTCCCTTCATAGGAAATGTACTTGATAATTTGGTAACTGACCCCATCCCAAGGGTAAGGCATGCTTTTTCTTCTGATGCCATTTTTTTCCTCTACAAGATGCTCATTTGGTTTTAATGTGTTGATGTCGATAGAAAGTGACCCGTTGCGGGCAAGCCCGCAACACAAAATCATTGTTCAAGTTGAAGAAATATTGCTGTAAGGACTGACTCAGGGATGGTCAAATGGATGACAAGTATTTTGCAGATGAAAGTTTTGTTTGCAGACCTCTTGGACACATAACGACATGACAGATGGTTTGGTGTTAAATAACTCAAAGTTAATCCCTGGAACCCGGTTGAAGACTTTCAAAAGTGGTTTGATTGACTGTGAGGTAAAAGATTTCCCAACCCAGGTGAATGAAAAGTGTCGTGTCCAAGAGTGGTAATAAAGTTTCTTTTGAGACAAAAGGTAACAAATAGGCTCATTCTTCTCTCTTTTCCCCCACCATTTCTGGCAAGTACCTCTTTATTTTTAACAAGCTTGAGGAGGATAACATATGCTTGATTATAAGCTCATCCTTCGGATGAGTCCAACCCAGTTTTGATTCGAACCCTAGGAAGGAGTGGTTCGTTCCTGTTTGTAATTGAACAGGTCCTTTACTGTGAAATGTTTAACGAGCCCAGTATAGGAGAAACTCGGCGTTTTTCAATTTTAGAGAGTCTGAAAAACTTAAGGAAACTCCAAGTTGAACTTTTTCATAAATTTGTGTCCCTCAAGCCCGAAAAAGTATAAAATAATACCTGGGGGAAACGCTTGATCTTGCGACCAAGGAGTACTTTCATAGTTAGTGTCATTGACCTGAAAAGTAAAAAGCGATCAAGGACACGTCGTTTTATTTCCGTATCGAGTTTGAAACGACAAAAACACGGCAATCTTTTCCTGATTTTACGGTCAGAAAAGAGTTATAAGGGGACCATCTTTTAATTCCGTTTTAACGAGTGTAAAAGAAATGCTCGGCAATCTTTTCATGTTTTAGGAGTCAGAAAAGGGCTTAAAAGATGACTCTGATATTTTGTTTGCGAAAAAATGATAATTTTCCCTCTAAGTCCCTTTGTCCTGCACAAAAGCGACACATTACTCATACCTGTTTAAGATAGGTAAAAATTCATCGAAAAACATCTTTCCAAGGTGAAAAATGAACAAATTCATCCAAAAAACCTATAAAAAGACTTTTTACCATGTCATTTTTACCGTTTGACTGTTGAGGTTGAAATAGGAGCTTTTGACAAGAAAATTCCCGTGGTCGCTGTGGAAAATCCGACCGTTAGAATTGAATGCCGTCTCTTCCAGGTATTTCACAACATCCTCCTTGTCAATTTCATCCGTTTAGAATTTTGTTTTAAGTTTCATTTTTTATTTTTGGGGGGTTTTGGGTTTTGGAAACCGCCTTGCGGGGGACGCAGGTTTCCTAAAGGCTGGCCTGCGTCCCCCGACTTTTTCCTACACAGGGAAAAGGTCGGGGGACGCAGGTTACCTTCAGGCCACCTGCGTCCCGGCGCACTGTGCGCCAAACGCGGGGTGCGTCCTCTGCAAAACACGGGTTTTGAAACCCCAAACTCCCAAACCAACCATTGAAATTTCTGAAAACTAATTTTAATGCCTGTTTATTCATGTGTAGGGCACTTATCATGCTGGATTGGAGAGAAAGAGAGCATGAGGAGGTTGATGAAGCTGCAATCAATTATCAACCCTCCCTCGATGCCCTAAGAGGATGTGGATTATACAAATACTGGTCCATACCCGGTATGAGAGCTCAGGTAAGGTTCTTGGAGTGGCTGGTCGAGAGATGGAACGTTCAAGAACAATGCTTTTATATCGGCGGGCAACAACTCGAGATAGAGCCTGCTGACATTTACTTTCTTACTGGCTTGCCGAACAGAGGTGAGCAACTCAATCTGGCTGGGACTAGGCCGGGTGGCCAATCCCTTGATAGTCTCCGAGCAGATTGGTGCCTACCTGATCGAGAGCACAAGAAAGGCATAGAGATCAAATATGTCTCTCAACGTGAACTCATGGTCTTAGCTTTCACTGTGACCAGAATTTGTGGCTCAACCACTTTACATATTGCTAACTGGTCTCAATTTTGGATGGCAATTGATTGTCTCCAAGGCACAATTTTCAACTGGTGTGATGCGTTGTTGGCTAACTTGAAAGCCAAACTGACCAAGGCAAAGACTGGCAAACTAAAGACCTTTGGATATGGGCCTATAGTCGTGAGCTTTGCCTTAGAGAGGATACCAATGCTTATCCCTCAGCATCTCACTGTTGATATTTCGGGTCCTCAGGAGCCAAAGCTAGTACGATGGGTTGTTGTGATGGCCCGGCATCCGGACGAGGGTGCGGCAGTTGTTCGATTCACTGACAGTTATTTTCACTGGTTAGAGGACCAGGTGTTCGCGATTCAGGATTTTCCGTATGCCGGAATAGATTTTCGAGGTGATCCGGACATGGTTCTTCCACAGGGAGAACAATGGGATGACAAAGGTACTTTATTTTTCACGAGTTTTCAAATTATGTATTTTTTTTTTGTTTTTTATATATATCGTCTCAAAACTGACAGTAAAATTTTCAAAATGCAGATGTTGGTCCACAGCGTCCAGCCAACCTCCGGCTTTTCGAGAGGCGACATCCAGTTGCACCGCTACCGGCCCCACAGGACGCGGCGGCTGCGGAGGTACTGACTGAGTTGGAGCATGATCTACAGCGTCTGACGGCGGATATACCAGAGACTTCTATGGATGATATTCCTATCAGACTTCAGCGCTACGTAGTCGCGGTCCCTGGACCGTTGAGGAGATTTTTGCGCAAGGTAGCTCGTGCAGTGGTTTCGTACAGGGAGCACCACCAGTGATTGGCTAGTCACTTGTAGACACATGTGACATTTTGACTTTTTGTACTTATCATTTTGCCGATCATAAGGTGTTTTTAAACCTATGATCGAAGACGATGTATATTTTTTGACACACTTCTATCTATATATATATCACTATTACCGGCTTATCTTGTTTAACATGTATGATGAAATGTTTTTTAAATTTACTTGCATGATTATCGTAAATGTATGTCCAAAATTCGAGAAGCAATTGCATCTGCTAATGTATTTAAGGACCTTGGAATATGCTGATATTCAATGTAATCAAATTCACGTTCCAAGAGACGCACTCTCAAAAACAACCTTAATAACACAGGATTTCTAATGGCATAAACTCTATTAAGCTGTAATACAACAAGTTCAGAATCTAACCTCACTATCAAACGTCGAATTCCAAATGAAATAGATTCGGATAATAATTCAACCACTGCACTGTATTCTGCAATGTTATTCGTTGTTTGACCGAGGCTTACCCCATGCATAGAAACTAACTCGTCAGAGGGTGAATAGATAACCCAAGCTGCGGAAGAGATATTCCGTGTACTACGACAAGCATCATCATCAAATCCAATGTATGTTTGGAGGGGCGTCGACATCTATAATATCAAGAGCAAAACCAAGATAAGCCAGAATAACGACGAAAAACACACTCACTAAGCTAAGCACACTGACTAACTAAAAATCATACTAGCTAGAAAGAAAACCTAACCTAACTAAAAATTCTCCATACCCATCATTTAAGCATAATACCTCTTTAGGTAAAGTCCATTTCTGGGTTTATCCAAAGAGTCCCCATCAAAATCTACTAGCTCATAAGCCCCTTTTGCTAGCTTTCGCTTTACAATATAGGGTCCATGCCACATAGGAACGAATTTTCCAGCACCTAGCTTATCGTTAGCTTGATCATATAAGAGCACTAGGTCTCCCTCCGAAAAACTTCGAGGGGTCACATTTCTATCATACTGAGCTTTCATACGCTTCGCGTGAGTCTCGATTGCCAATGCAGCGTCACGTCGAGTCTCATCTAATTTAGCTAAGTACAATAAACGTTTCTCCTCTTCGGAAGTAGCTGGAAGTAATTCGACAGCCATTTGAAGTGATGGGATTTCACATTCAATGGGTAACACTGCTTCGAAGCCATAAACTAGCTGGAAAGGAGTGAACCCTGTTGAGGTTTTCACTGAGGTTCGTGTTATAGACATTTTTGTGCCTCACGTCAAGGAGCATGGAATGTCAATAATTACAGGGATCCTCAGTCCCTAAACATGTTGTTCTTACCCCTAAAACAACAAGGTCATCAATCAACAGCACTTCCAATCAGTTCTCCACCTGAAAACACTTCAAAACAGGCTTATTTTGGATCATGTCAGCTGCTTAACTGAGCTTCTGCGCTGGAATGCAACTGTCCCACTCTGTACCTGCGCTGGAAGTCAAGATTATTGAAGGCTACCTGCGCTGGGCGAGATTGGCCAAGTGGCACAGTCATCCTGCAAGGTGTCAACTGCCCAGGAAGCTTCCAAACTGACACTTGGGTCATGAGATTCGCCCTGTGATGAGTAAGAGGTAATTGATCACCATGTGTAAGCAAGGATCTCCAAGTGGACACAGGAACTGAAGATTAACTGAAGAGGGAGAGGACACAAGGCAGCTTCATGTCAGTCTCAAGCTGACTCATCCTTTCCTCTTCTACCCTATATATAGAGCTCTTCTATGAGGTCTAGGGAGGCTGTAATTTTGTATAAGCAAGGAGGTGCTGTTGGTTTGCAGTCAGAGCTATTGGGTGATTGTTTTACTAGAGGTGAAGAGGAGAGTTCTTGCTGCCGAGGAGGTGCTGCTGGATTGGAGCCATCATCATTGGTTGTAACTTCCTCTGGAACCCTGTTACTTTCTATCAATAAAGTTTGCATGTTCTCCTATATACTTGTTTTACATAGATGTTTTGTGTTTACATGTATATTTGATGCACCCTAATCCATGCTTCAGTTATGAGTACATGTATCTTGTAGTTTGCTCTCTTGTTTTGTGCAGGATCTGTGTGTAGCTGGATCGGCTAGGAGAGCGAAGAGCTGGGAACGAGATACAAAGAGAGAAGGACAAGGATCGACTAAGCGAAAGACACCAGGTTGGTTGATCTTCTTTCCATTCTCTCTGTATTTTCATAAAGTGGAACATGAAAACTTTACATTCAGTTGTTGCTAAAGACTGTCACCTTTAGAGTAGGGTTAGTGTCATCCGCATCGGATACTTTTCCCCACAACAAACTGGCGATTCCACTGGGGAACCCAGTATCTTGTTGTTGTTGTTTGTAGTATTTTGCTATTCATTTCTTGAAGAAAAGAGTACCAAATCGAAAAGCTTTTGACTATATCAAAAGCGAAGTAGAGGGTCTGTTACTCTTGCTCCTTTGCTGAGCAAATTCAAGATTTAAAGAGCTAATCTACAAAAGAATCTTTACTCTTTGTGATAGATCTTCATCCTCTTGATCATCCCTTAGCCTGTACTTGACCTATAGCTTTTTATTTCAGCAAAAACAGTGCATTTTTGAGCTTTTTATGACCCGGAATTCTTTGCAGACGTAACTCTCGTAAGTCAGTGCAGGCTGTCCACAGGCAGTCTGCATTACAGTGCAGGTACTCCCTTCGGGAACTGCGCTGAGAGTGAAACTGGCAGACTAGCACCTGCGCTGGTCCAGTTAGCCTTAGTCTAGCTCAGCTTTCCTTTAGTGTCTTGGCCCTGTTTTCACTGTTTTGCTTGCTGATTGCTTGCTGGTCATTGTACTTGCTGTAGATCACTTCTCCTTGACATTATTCCGCCTCAGTTGTGTGATGAAACTGTGAATGTTCTTTCAGTATTTCTTGTTTCAGTTCCAGTTTCCCATTGTGAAAAGCGAACCAGTATAGCTGTGACCTCTTAGATCCTGAACTGTAAAAGTGTCTTTGTGATCTTAAGAGTTAGTTTTATTACTGTTCATGGCTGTTTGAGTTTGTTTGCTTTTCACTTTATGGTTTGAATCTATACATTTCCTGTATTTTAAACAAGTCTATCATAAGGTGTCTTTTTGATTGTGGACAAACTTGTTTATTTTTACTTGAAAGTTCATTCAAAAATCATACAACAGTTTCCTTTTGTTAGCATCAACATTAAGGATAACGAAAAGAAATACATGCATTGTGCATTTTGCATTTGACTGTATGCTTGATGATTTAGGAAAATGTGCATTTTAGTGTGTGTTCTTTGATCTGTGGAAAAAGTTGTGTCTTTCTTTTCCCTCAAGTAGATTAAGGTTTTCAAAGTTGAAAGATTGAAAAGATTTTGCTTCTCATTCTTAGATTGCATATAGGAAGTTGTATATATACATCTCGTGGCGAACCTGAAAGGCAAACTGTTAAGAAAGATCAACATTAAAATAAACTCAATTTACATAACAACGCTTTGGAATTTAACGCAAACATCTAGAGGTCTAGGTAGAGACGTGTTCCGGCGTCGTTAAACATAGTGACTGTCGATCTCTACGAAGGTGGGTGATTCCTCCTGAGAGTCGGTGGCACTAACACGGACTTGAGCTCCCGCGTACCGTCGAGTATATTGGGAGACCCCTATAGGCTTTTATCCTTTATCCTTAGGAAACCGTGTCGGCCGCCCTACTGATCGCGATGCAGTGAACACAGCATTCACGAAGATCGACCACCCGTACCGTAAAACGTATTCTGTGGTTTCGCGAAAGGTTTGGCACACCCTCTGCCTAGATCTCCAGAGCAGTTTCTTTTGGCCTTTTTCAAACTCTATAACTGAAAAAGTCCAACCGAGCATTTGTCACTTCGGGCTCGTTAATACATCGAAGGCGACTAGAGTCATCTTTAGCTTTTTCTCAACTCTTAAAACATGAAAAAGCAAGTTTGTGTCTAAAAGCGTCGTAAATAAAATTTATTTTAAAGCGGAACATAATCACCTATTATTCCCACGTTGATCTTTCAGTTGAAAAGTATGGAGCCCACCAACCAAGGAAGTAACCTTGGCGGAAGTCCAAATCCCTTCTCCTCTTGGGGAGATGTTGGTGCGCCTCATATGGCTACATTGTCGCTTCCAGGATTGACAATTGGCCTCCCTGTTTGGCTCTTTTCAACTAATGTAGTCCAAATCGCCACTAATCCTGAGCAGTCGAATCAACAGTCAGAACAATCTAGAACTACCCACCAGCCTTCCACTTCTTATGATACTTCCTCTGATCCTTCATCTTCGCAAGGTAGAGCCGGCAAAAGTCAGCCTCCCAAGGAGAAGAAGGAAAAGAAGAAGAAAGGAAAGAAGCAGAAGGAGCCTCTGGCGAAGGCGACTGGGGGCAAGCAGAAGAAAACTGACAAAAACCCACACACTGCACCGACCGGGCCTAAATCGCCATGTGTCATTTGCAAAGGGATCCATTTCCATCGTGATTGTCCTTGTATTCCCCGGATGCTGAAGGACTGGTCCCCAAGGTTGCACAATCCGGTAGCATCAACCTCTGGTTGTCAAGTTGATTGCATTCCGTCAACTAGCGAGAGTGAAGGACGAAGAAGGGGACCAAGATCACCCTGTCTATTGTGTGAAGGTAATCATGCCATCCACAAATGTCCATTCTTAGATGAGGCCAAGAGAGTTTTGGAAGATCGCCCGGTGTCACCGTTGCGACTTCCGCCTGGATATCAAAAACTCGCGCCTAATCCCTCAATAGTTGTAAATCTAGTTGACCCTCTCAAGTGGTCAGCTGAAGTGTCGGTCATTGACAATGAACCTACCAAATCTAGACCAGACGAAAGTCTAAAGGTCGAAACGGCAGTTGACCCGGTTCTTCCTTCAGAGGTTCTATCGTCTAATGACTCCGTCATTGAAGATCCGTCTTCAAGCGACACCCTAGCTGAAGAGAATAAAGATGACACCATCCAGGTTCTTTATATCAGCGCCGACTCTGATGAGAATCTGGGCAATGCGCCCATTCCTTTATCGCAGGAAGGAACAACATCAGGGTCATATCCGGCCGTATATTCGGTCCCACCACCAAGCAACCTGGTTGTATCCTTTGATTGGAATCAACTAGGCAGACCCCGGTTACCAGCCAGTATACCATTCAGAATCATTGTCCAGATCTATAGAATGATTATGGCTGGTACTATCATTGATGAAGGGGCGTCTGTGAGTATCCTTTCCTCTATTGCTTGGAAAGCACTGGGTTCCCCAGCGCTTTTACCTGAGTTGAGAAATCTCTCAGGTTTTGATAAAGGAACCAGTCGACCATTAGGGATCCTCCCCAATGTACCTGTTACATTAAAGGAGAAGACTGTTGAGATGAACGTGTTGGTCGTTCAAGGACCCTTGGATTATAACCTACTCCTTGGACGTGACTATATTTATTGCATGGGAGCGATAGTCTCCTCACTCTTTAGAGTAATGTGTTTTCCACACGAAGGAAGGATGGTCAAGCTCGTAGACCAACTTTCATTTCCGGGATCTCGCATCGCAAATAGTCAAATACCAATCCTAAATGGTCTGTTTACTCAAGATACGCCTCCAACCCCGGTCCTACTTCCCGATGAGCGCGAGTAATTCGGAAAGAAAGACTAGGACCCAGGGGGCATGCACCCTGGTCTGCTTCGGGCAGAAGAAACTCCGGGTATAAGGAAGAATTTCCGCAGAAGAATATGACTAGTCCGTACCCCGTCCGTAGGAAGTGGGGTTGTTCTAGAATAATAATCTTTTGTTAAAGTTATGTGTCTGGGAATCATTCACCTTTGTCTAAAAAGTGGGCAATGCCCGAGTAGGAATTCCCTTATTGCAACAAGTAGTCATCATCTTTGAATTCAAGCCTCGCCCATCGAAACATGTGTTTTGAAGGATAAGCAGGGGCAACCTACAAAGAAGGGGACCGTATTGTTGTGACAGAGGGTAACCATCTTTGGGCAACCCAATGATAGACACCGCCGAAGAAAGAGATTGATTTGCGGCAGCGAATAGAACCCTCTTCGGATAATAAGAAAGAGGCAAGCCTCCCTCAATAATACCAATGTTTTGTCTTTGAATAGTGTTCTTCTATTGTCACAAATAGCTGTTTGTTAAAAGTGGGCCGACAGGAAGTCTGAGTACTGCGTAAGACCCCTTAAAGTAACGAGAAGACTAGTATCGTTAACATTAGATTGGCAAAGATGACAAGTAACTGTGAACACCCAAAGAAAAGCAGAAGTAAGGGAGAGGAGGGGCAGCCTCGAAATTCTATCCTATACCTGGGGGCATGCAACCTTTTGGAATGCAAGCAAGGGACGACTATTTATTTTTTAAATTTTTAGGTCCTCCCTTTAAACCCGTAGGTTTAACCCGTTAAACTCGTAGGATTAGCCGTATCCAAACTTGCATAAAGAAAGCCTGTGGGGCAAAAGTAAAATTTGCCAAAATTAAGAGCATAGCTGTGGTAAGGCATAAGCTCTATAAAAATTGGTCCTTACGAGAGGCGTTCTTCATATGACTGGTATATCGAGCAGTTTTAGCATATAGTTCATGCTCGTTAAAAAATAAACGCAAATCCGAGCAGTTTTAGGTCTGAATCCATGCTCGTTAAAAAATAGAAAAGTGTGAGCAAAAGTTTCCCCCAGAGTTCAAGCTCATGGAAAAAATGAACCGGTAAATAACCTTTTGAGATCGTAAATTCATCAGCCATAAGAGCCTTGATCGTGTTGTCATCCATCACCTCCACCGTTCATTTGGCCGATCCATTCACTTCCATTTGTGTGTTTACCTCTTTTGAGAAACAGCTGCGAAGAGTGATTCCACCTAGCCATCCTCGTGACACTGCCGTGATTGGAAAATTCCAACCTGTACCTGGAATCTGTAGCTATCCCTGTTTATCACTCGTTCCTCAAAAGACGAGTCTTCTTTCAGCTCTTTTCACTGACTCGTAAAATATGAAAAGTTTGCCGAGTTTTGGCCTTCCAGCTCGTTAAATGACCGGAATGCTATCCCTCCTCTAAATTTTAATCTTTTTGGACCTGAGGGATTATTGCACAAAAGGATCGAGCGCTTGACTTGTTCGGCTCGTTAAAAGTACCGAACAGCCATCCCTTCTGTATGGTTTTATACTTTTTCAGACTTAAGGGATATGCTGACGAAAAAGGAATTATGGAGTTGACTTTCTGTACCTTTTCAGACTCTCTAAAAATGAAAAGGACCGAGTTTTCTTTGTCGTTAGACTCGTTAAAATGATTAAGTAGCGACAAACTTGTCTTTAGACGAGAACGAGTTTCCCTATCGCTAGGCTCGTTAAATCTTAGCGATGGGCTTGCCCGAAGGGCAGGTTATAGAACAAGCATATGTTATCCTCCTCAAGCTTGACAAAAATAAAGAGGTACTGGTCAGAAATGACTGGGGAAAAATTGGGAGAACATCAAAGTTTAAAGGTAGCAAGTCACTCTTGAACATGACACTTTTCCTCCGTACCACATCGGGTTGGGTTGTTTCATTCACCGGTCTCATCACCATGGTCCTCGCCACACCATCCACATTTGGGGTAATGCTACCGATCCATCGCATCAGTGTCGTTACATGTTCAAGAGGGGTCATTCTGAAAGTGTCAACCGTGTCCCATCCACTGCCATACATTATCCTTCATCCATTTCATGATCGCCACCCTGAATCATATGTCACAGTTTGTTTCCACCTCCACTAAATCATTAGCTCCGTTCTGTGTCATTGATGTGGGATTCATTAAGGCCCTCCTTTGACGGATCGCTTCTTGTCGACTTCAGCTCATTATCCAAGAAGTTGATCTAGGAACACCCCCATCAGTACTTTGAAGCTTGCATGCCTCAATGGCAAGTTTCTCACTTCCGGCGACAGGTATACATCAATGACCTTCGACCAGAAGATTTTGCGTGGCGTTCGACGCCAAGTCCTTTATTCACGCCACGTGAATTGTACTCCAGTACCTTGAGGGTCATCGTCATTATTGGTGATTCCTCTCGCGCTTGTTAACGGTTTTCATTATTGACCGGTAATCAAGCGATGTCTTTCCATGTTCGACTTCAGCGCAATTCTCACATGGATCGACTTGTACTTAGAGTGAAGATCGAACGAGTTTGAAGACCCCGGATCTAGTTTCATCCATCCGGGCTGCGATATATATTCAGGAAATATAAAAACATTTGCCATGTACATCATTGCAGCAGATGATCATCCTATCAAAGGATGATAATTTCAGCGGAAGATTATCAGTCTGACATCAGACGATCGTCTGTCATATGTACCAAAATGTATTTATAAAAGCTGAGCATGGGAATGCCCGCCTCAGCTAGACCATGAAATTTGAATGAAAGATAATGTATTGTATTGTATTGTATTACAGGGCACTCTCCTCAGCACTGGAACGAACTTCAGACCCTCTAGCTAAAGCATTTCACCCGATAAACGGCCTCATACTTTAGGGGGCAACTGTTATAGACATTTTTGTGCCTCACGTCAAGGAGCATGGAATGTCAATAATTACAGGGATCCTCAGTCCCTAAACATGTTGTTCTTACCCCTAAAAGAACAAGGTCATCAATCAACAGCACTTCCAATCAGTTCTCCACCTGAAAACACTTCAAAACAGGCTTATTTTGGATCATGTCAGCTGCTTAACTGAGCTTCTGCGCTGGAATGCAACTGTCCCACTCTGTACCTGCGCTGGAAGTCAAGATTATTGAAGGCTACCTGCGCTGGGCGAGATTGGCCAAGTGGCACAGTCATCCTGCAAGGTGTCAACTGCCCAGGAAGCTTCCAAACTGACACTTGGGTCATGAGATTCGCCCTGTGATGAGTAAGAGGTACTTGATCACCATGTGTAAGCAAGGATCTCCAAGTGGACACAGGAACTGAAGATTAACTGAAGAGGGAGAGGACACAAGGCAGCTTCATGTCAGTCTCAAGCTGACTCATCCTTTCCTCTTCTACCCTATATATAGAGCTCTTCTATGAGGTCTAGGGAGGTTGGAATTTTGTATAAGCAAGGAGGTGCTGTTGGTTTGCAGTCAGAGCTATTGGGTGATTGTTTTACTAGAGGTGAAGAGGAGAGTTCTTGCTGCCGAGGAGGTGCTGCTGGATTGGAGCCATCATCATTGGTTGTAACTTCCTCTGGAACCCTGTTACTTTCTATCAATAAAGTTTGCATGTTCTCCTATATACTTGTTTTACATAGATGTTTTGTGTTTACATGTATATTTGATGCACCCTAATCCATGCTTCAGTTATGAGTACATGTATCTTGTAGTTTGCTCTCTTGTTTTGTGCAGGATCTGTGTGTAGCTGGATCGGCTAGGAGAGCGAAGAGCTGGGAACGAGATACAAAGAGAGAAGGACAAGGATCGACTAAGCGAAAGACACCAGGTTGGTTGATCTTCTTTCCATTCTCTCTGTATTTTCATAAAGTGGAACATGAAAACTTTACATTCAGTTGTTGCTAAAGACTGTCACCTTTAGAGTAGGGTTAGTGTCATCCGCATCGGATACTTTTCCCCACAACAGTTCGGTATGCCCATAGCGCCGAAAATAACATGTTGTGCCAATTCGACCGATGAATACCAATGGTTCGTCGGATCATGATAACCAGAACTTTGTTGATAGACTCAACCAAACCGTTGGCTTGTGGATAATAAGGAGTAGAGCTGTCATGGCGCAAACCAAGCTGGCTTGTAAGTTCAGTCATCATGGTGTTTCGAAAATGGCTCCCATGGTCAGTAATAATTGCTTGTGGGACACCAAACCTAGTTATTATATGATTGAATATGAAAACTGCAATTGTTTTGCTGCTTGCGTCGAATGTAGGCATCGCCTCGGCCCATTTAGTGAAATAATCAACCGCGAGGATGATATACGCATGCCCCCCGGCCGAGTGAGGGTTACAAGTAATAAAGTCGATACCCCATTTGGCGAATGGACCAACGGCAATTATAGGGTGGAGAGGAGCAGGTGGTGCGCGCATCTTTCGATCAAACACTTGGCAGTTGTGGCACTTCCGGACTGCAATGATACAATCTTTAAACATAGATGGCCAGAAGTAACCAGCGTGCAACACCTTCTGAGCTGTGGCATACCCAGACATATGACCGCCACATGCTCCAGAGTGACAATCATTCAAAACTCTCTCAGCCTCTTCGTGAGTTAGACAACGTCGAAAAACTAAGTCTGCCCCCCGGCGATAAAGTGTATCTCCAATAATTTTGTATTGCTGGGATTGAAACCTAATTTTTTGTCGTTCCTCTTTGGAAGCTTCAGGCCGAAAGGTTTGGGTTTGGAGATAGATGATTATATCCCCGAACCACGGATCTAAAGTACTGATAAGAAACAAAGATTCGTCCGCAATGGACTCTTCTGCCACAGTCTCTGTGTCAGTACGCGGGAAATCACACATCAATTCCACAAAAACTAAGGATTTCTTAGACTTGGACTTCTCGAACTCCAAGTCGAACTCTTGCAGGATAACGATCCATTTAGAGTACTTGTCCCCTAGCAATTGTTCTGTCAAAATGTAAATCATAGGGTTGCAATCCGAAATAATTGTAGTTTTACGGAGAAGAATGTAGTGACGAAAACGCTGGACAGCTTGAACGGCTGCCAGGGCCAATTTCTCCACATGCGAATATTTTAGCTCAGTGGGATTTAAGGTTTGACTGAGATAATATATCACATGTTCCGCTCCGAATTCATCTTCTTGAACTAACACCATCCCAATGGTGGAATGTGAAGTTGCGAGGTATAAGAAGTAGTCCTGGTTGTAGTTGGGAGGATGCAACAACGGTGCATGGGTCAATGCGTGTTTAAGTGCATCAAAAGATTGTTGGGCAATCTCGTCCCAATAGAATTGAACGTTCTGTTTCAACAACCGTGTAAAACCTTTAGTGACATCGGCGTAGTTTGGGATGAATCGACATAAAAAGTTCGCTTTCCCTTGCAAACTTTGGAGTTGGTGCAAACTCGAAGGAGAAGACAATTTGATGATCGCTTCGACTTTCGAGTGATCGACGCGAATGCCTGCTTTTGAAACAACAAATCCCAGCAATCGACCTGTTTCTATACAGAAAACACACTTTTGGGGATTCAACCAAATTCGATAATGCCTACACCTCATAAAGATTGCTCGTAGGTGGTCAAGGTGATCAGCTCGTCGTAAAGAATGAGTAGGCAAATCATCGAGATACGGTTGCACAATGTGCTTGATGTCGTGAAATGCGTAAGACATCGCCCGTTGAAAAGTAGCCCCGGCATTCTTAAGCCCAAAAGGTAATTTGCAATAAGCAAATGTTCCCCATGGACAAATGAATGCCATTTTTGGTTGGTCGGCAGGTAGAATATTGATTTGATTATAGCTCGAAAAACCATCCATGAAGGAAAACATTTCACTTCCGGCACAATCATCAATAATTTGATCGATATAAGGCGTAGGATAGTTGTCTTTTGGACAAGCTCGATTGATATCCCTATAGTCGATACAGATTCTTATTGTTCCTTGTGTTTTATTGACGGGAACAATATTCGATACCCAATCCGTTAACGGGATCGGATAAATGAAACCTGCTTTCAACAGCTTTTCGACTTCTGCTTTAATCGCAGCCGCTTTTCGAGGGTGAATCTGACGCAACCGTTGCCGGATGGGTTTAGCATCCGGGTAGGTTTTGATTTCATGAACAACAATGGCAGGATCGATTCCCGACATTTCCTCGTAAGACCATGCAAACACATCGCGGAATTCTTGGAATAGGGCCTTGTAAGTTTGGATTTCTTCTTCTGTACAGGCGGCACCTATATGAATGTTCTCCTCAATTCCAAGCTTCACTGAAATATCAAGAGGAATAGTACGAGAAATATTCCCCAAATTCAACTCTGAATCAGAATGTTTCGTTGGATCCTGAGTGTCTTTGACATATTCAGCGGTAAAGATAGATGAAAAATCATTTTCAAATGCATCATCCTTAGGTAAAAACGAAGATCTGTGATGGAGATCTTCCCATGGTAGATCGTCTACACTTAGGATTTCGCGAAGTTGTTCGTCAGATGACACGACTTCGGGAAACGCTATCCGTTCTAAGGTTGAGGTGAAAAGTGATTCTTCACTGACCACATTCATTTGGTCGACTTCGGTTGAATGAAAGTCGGTAAAAGACATGAGAGCTTCATAAGCAATTTCATATGGAATCAAGGGCATAGCATTACCGAATGAGTCTAACTCAGAGTCAGATGGAACATACCAAGGATCATCATAAATAACGTTTTCTGACATAATCATATGAATCGTTGCAAACGAAGGTTCTACGCTGAGTGGAGGGAGAGGAAAAGTTCCCAGTAAACCGGAATCCTTAACTAAACCTACACCAACGTCCCGATAAGGGATTGTCATCTTACCGACATGCTGGATACTCTCTGAAGAGGCTGGGTCGGATGAAAAGTATGTCAGCTGATCAATACTCACGATCTTACCATTATGTGGAAACTTAATTACTCTGAAGACCGATGAAACGACCGCTGTCATAGCATATGACCAACTTCGACCTAAAAGAAGGTTGTAGTCTAGAGGGGCATCAACCACTTCCACATCCAGACTAACGGTTTTACTTCTACCCCTATAGGCAATTCCTGTAGATTACCAAACGGACGGAACCCACGGCCATCAAAGGCCTTAAGGATGGTGGGGGATTGGTTCAACGAAGGAGAACCAAGGGATCTCCAACATTGAATGGACATAATACACGTAGAAGCTCCCTCATCAATCACAGTTCGATGAATAGGCCTGTTTTTGACTATCACTGGAATTTGGAAAGCCATTTGATGGGGGAGTCGTGGTGTACTATTTTCTAGATCGAAGATCATTAGATTCGGATCCTGAACGTCAACAGCTCCTATAGCCGACAAAAGCAATTTTCGTTGTGCTGGGCATGATTGCAGCACTTCTAACGCCGACATTGCTGAGGGTGAAACAACTAAGTCCTCAACAATGTTGTAATTCTGGGCTGCTCTCGCATGTGGATTGAAAGCAGACCTTCGAAGTACACCCTTGGCAGGCGGTTTAATTACTAAGTCTGGGTTAGGTTTCTCGATCTGTAGTGGATCGGAACCAGGAGCTGAGGTTGATGGGTTAGAGTGAGAAGATTCTGCTTCCTTACCATCAACAGGATTCTTACTACCATAATCTTGCGATCGAGTCGCAATCCTCACATGAGACATCATCAAAATGGGTTCTTCACTGGCATTTGAGGAAGAACCTATCATCTTATTCTCCTGCTCCGGAAATGGATTTTTTAACACAGCAGGAGTGGGAGAACCTTTGACTATTTTCACTACCTCGGCCCGATGAGGGCAATCCCTCGTAAAATGATCCTCTTCACAAATAAGACAAGGATATCGAGGTTTGTGCTTTTCGTCATTGGTTTCCGACTTTTCAGTTTTCTCCTTTGGAGCCTTGTCTGCTTTAGCCTTCTTCTTTCCTTTCTTCTTTCCACCGTTTTTTGATTTGGCCGTAGATGACTCTACAGCGTGAATATCGGCGGTAAGTTCAGGAGAAGACTCTCCTGTCGGGGAATCGGGCAAAGTGATAATAGGAGTAGTTGAAGCCTTGGAAGACTTCTTCTTGCTCTTTGTATTCACGATACCAATCATACCATCAGCGGCATGAGATCCCGAAGGAGCAGCAGCGATTTGGTTCGACTTTGGAAGATCCGGAATCTTCTCGTGTAATGTACCCGACTGCGTGTAAACTAAGTCAAGGTATTGTGCCTGAGCAATGACTTGCTCCTCAGTAACTACTCCGGCCTTAGCTACATCCTCAGTAATCCTTGGTAATAATGATTTAACAAACCATTCAGCTAAGATTTGGTCCGGGATAAAAACTTTCACTAGCCTTCTTCGACGTCTCCACTCATGAATGTGATCTGAAATATACGTGGAGGTTGATTGTTTTAGTGAAGTTAATAACTCCGTTTCGTTATCGTATCTGACTGGTAACTGAAAATGAGTTAAGAACGAGGTAGCTAACTGGCTAAAATTGTAAAAAGAGGCTCGTGGTAACTCAATGTACCACTTGGTCGCGAGACCAATGAGTGTACGCTGGAAAAGACGTAAGCGGATCGAATCATCCGAAATGGAATTTGAAGCACACCAGAGGTGGTAAGTCATCACGTGATTGGACGGATCCTCTCCAGACTTACCTTCGAACTTGGGTATATCGCTGGGCAACTTATTTGGCATTGGCGGCCAGAACGGAAGTTATTAAATTGGATCGTTCGTTAGGCGCGTCAAGTCTGGTAAATCCAAAGTTGCGATAAACGGTAATTGCCGGTTAGGATCTCTAAAACTCTGGGTCACAATACCGGCCCCAGGAGGAGGATATCCAGGATAACTAGGAACAGGAGTCGCATTTGGGATATTATATCCTCCTGGAAAACCAGGATTAACCGGACCGTACTGGGGTTGCTGAGGTTCTTGATAAGTGTACCCAGGATACGGTTGATACTGGTAAACCGGTTGTTGGACAGCTTGCCCAGGTTGATACTGTCCCTGGTACGGAGGTTGAACAAATTGAGGTTGAGTAGTAACAACCGTACTTATACCAGGTTGGCCTACAGGCATCTGGACTGTGGTTTGAATCGTAGATCCAGACAACGGTACAGATGTCTGAGGAGTGGTTACAGAGACAGTAGAAACCGGAGCTGTCGATACTCCAGAAGTAAGTATGGTAGATGTGGCGGTAGTTGCAGCAGCCGTTTGAGATGGAGTACTAGGTGCAATTGGCGGCTGAGTAACTACCGAAGTTACAGGGGTCTGAACACTTGACTGGACAGGTTGCGGTTGCTAGGGTGGACCAGAAACTACAGGTTGTCCTGCTTGAGGTACCGACTGTATACTTAGTTGCAACATCTGTTAACCCTGTGAAGGATCCCACACTAACATTCCAAGGTATTGACCCATAACAGGTTGAGGGTACTGAGATCCATAGCCGGATTGAGGATAGGATTGATAATTGTAAGGTGCAGTCCCCATATTTTGACCATATGATTGACCTTGAGGTGGTTGATAACCTTGACCTGAGTATTGACCTTGAGGTTGATAACCTTGAGGTAAATACGGGTACTGGGGTTGACCTTGACCTTGAGGTTGGTATCCTTGAGGTTGATACCCTTGGGGTTGATACCCTTGGGATTGCCATCCTTGAGGTTGCCATCCTTGAGGTTGATATTGATACTGAGGTTGACCTTGGGGTACATATTGAGGCTGGGGTTGACCTTGAGGTATGTATTGCCCCATAGGAGCATACTGACCTTGAGGTTGCCCCCCAGACACGAATGAAGTACCTTGAGTTTGCCCCCCAGGCATTAATGAAGGCTGCCCCCCAGGCGGTAATTGGCCACCTTGAGGTTGGGTAACGGGAACTGAACCTGACATCATGTAAATGTCTCCTACACTCAATGGTACATTACCATTGTTTCCAACTAATAACCCATGATCAATGGGTTGAGGAGATGCTCCCGCAAAGGTACCAGAAAGAGATTGATACCCAGTAGGAACAGAAGGACCGCCATGTAAAAAAGATTCAGGACTTTGTGTAAACACAGATGACTGACCAGACATATTTACAGGAGTATGAATTCCTCCAGGTGGAAAAGGAGTTCGAGGTGTGGAAAAACCAAAGTTGTCTAAATAATTGGTTAACGAAAGGTACCAAGTAGTACTTCTAGGAGGACTGTAAAAGATAGATTCACGCTCCCTTAGATCAAGGGTGATTTGATCTTCAGGATCAGAGACGCCTATTTCTTCCTCTGGAACAAGTTCTTCAATAGCAATCAAACCAACAGGAAGATTTTCGGTGATAATTCTTTCTATTCTCGGTGAATCAGGAACACTAGGAGTCGGAGTAACAGGTTCGGATATTTCTGGTTCTTCGCCTGTATCACTAGCAGACGAAAAACTACCAACAAGCTCAGAAACTATAACAGCTTCGGGATTATAACCTGTCTCTAAACTTTGGTAATCTGGATGGACTACCAAGGAAGATTCTCCTTCTTCAGGTGAACCTACTCTACTGCCACTAGGAGGAGTTACAAGGACCTTTAAACCTTCTAAATGACTGGAATCGTCTTGAGGAGGTTCTCCCCTAAGTCTACGGGATCTTCTCAACAATTCGGCCACATAAACAACTTCAGGAGACTGGCCCCGAATTCTACGGGACTGTCTCGGTAATTCTGCCACAGCTAAAAACTTTTAACTAATACACACGAAAACAAAATAAAATTTCAAATCAAACCACCTAAAGTCTCTAAAGAACCAACAAATTTGAATCACACGCCTAAAGAATCTAGGGCGTCAAACCAAACACAAACAGTATTCTTCCGGACCAAAAGCGCTAGTTGGTGATTAGGTCCAACCTCGCAGGATTCAGTACAGAAATGGCGGGTGGAACAGTTACGCCGACAACCTGCTTAATGAATAGACGGGACCAAGTTCCTCCACTTTAACCGTCTCGAGTGAAGTGAACCCCCCAGAAAATCCAAGTGAGTATAGCCGACGTCTGCTCCAGGTACAGTGGGACCTTCCTCCACCGTCACCTTGGGTAGAATCCTAGAGATTATGGTCACTAAGGTTACCAATGGCCACAAGTACACCTGGGGGAATAGTCTAAACTCCGACAGCACGCAAGGGCAGAGTAGCAAGCTCAATCCCCTTACCGGCTCCTTGACAGTAATCCAAGGTTTACCGATAAGTGACCCCTGGCTCCTCGACAATGGTTAATCCGAGGTTTACCGTTTGTAATACGTAGTGTCTGGCGTCGTTCCCAACGAGGGGGGAATGATCCCCTCACTGGTTCGAACACGAGCTCGTGCTTCTCCTTTAAGAGGAGCTTTCCCAGAGTGTAAATGTAACAATTGGATTTGATTCTATCACAAGATCGACTACTTGTTTGGTTTTACTGCCTTGGAGAGTTAAGTACTCACCTACTCCAAGACACTAGCCTAAGCTATGTTGGTGCTTTAGAGCCCTAGAAAATAAAAGTTACTAGTTCAATTTTACTTTAAGCGTTACTTTTATGGTTGTTCTTTAAAGTCACAAGGTAATGGAAGTGAAACCAATGGTATGTAGACTCGACTCCAACCACTACAAAGATGCACCTAAGATGATCTATGCTACTTTTTCTTTTTCAATGAAATTATTTAACTAAGAGAGTTGAGAGAATGCAATTTTTAGAGAAAACAACTTCCTTAGAAAAGACAATCAAAGAAACAATTCTCTTTTTCTTTTCAAGCACACAAACATAACCACTCTTTACTTGCACGAAAAACTCTTTTTCTTTCAAAACTTTCAAAGCTACTTGAAACAAAACTTTTAAAAGGAGATATTTTTGTATTTTCTCTTTTCAATAAAGCATGTAAACCTACCTTTAACAAAAAACAATCTCAAAAGCTACAAAACTATGAAAACTTGACTCACAAGCAAATCAAAAGAGAGATTACTCTAAGCAAACCTAACAAGGCAAAATCTCATAAAGACGATTCTAGGATGTTTTACTTGATCAAAATCAAATCAAGGACCAGCCAATGCAGAATCAAAAGACTAGTCAAAACAAAACTCAAATCTTTTTGTTCTTTTCGTAAAATGGAATTCAAGACTTAAACAACAAGCACTTCGAAAATGGCCCAAAAGACAACTTGATGGTAAGTTACTTCTACAGGTAGACTTTATGACAGGTCTGACTTCTTAGAATGTTGACAAAACCAGAGAGATCTAAGGCTTGACAACTCCTACCGCTAAAGTCACTACAAGACCTATTCGAAAATCAAACCCTAGGGCTTACACTTCGACGAAATCCACTAAAACACTTAATGCTAATGAAACCAGTTCAGGTGAAGATTTTGGACAAGGGACTGATGAATCTGGGCAGAAAAAACTAGGAAAAAACAAAATCCAAGAGCAAAAAAGGCAAAAAGTGGAATTTTCTTAAATTTTGGCAGGGGACGCAGGCAACCCGTTAGCACAGGTACGGACCCGCTCTGTGCACACAGCAAAAGTGCGTCCAGGGACGCACTGTGCATCACTCAGAGGGTGCGTCCTACTGAAAAACTCAAGAAAACCTAAAATAAAACTAATCCTAAGCTAACCCACCCAGAGACAAGATCACAGAGCCAAAACCAAAAAAATAAACCAATTTTCTCAAAGCAAAGTTCAAACAAAAGAAAAGACTCTTCTCATCAATGGAATCTATCCCCAGCGGAGTCGCCAATTTGTCACACGGAATCAGTCAAGGGTGCGGACACAGCTGACCTTCCTAGAAGTCTAAGACGTTCTAATGACAAACAAAACAAACTGGAGCTATCCTTCTCTAAACATACATTATGATATGAGAAATCAAGTGTTTCGTTCTTACCTTTGTCCAAACGCTGTTGTAGAAGTCCAAGCTTTGTTGATCTGGATGAGCTCCTCCTTTTCTCCAAAACCTGCAATCACCAACAGTCAAACAATTAAATAGCACTTGATTATAACATAAAACAAATCATATTCAACACATAGACCAAGGATTACATGAAATAACCCATAAACAACAAGTTATTGAGAAGAATGGACCAATTTGAATTAAAGGTAATCAAAAGGAACCATTACAACCTGAGCCTTGGTGTTGTGCAAGCTCCTCCCAGGGTCCACAAGAGTCTTCCTCTACTTTGACAAAGCTCACCCACTTCCAAATAGAACAAGTAAAGATGACAATCTCTCCTCACAAGCTTCTAAATGGGAGTCCTAATTCCTGCAGCATTTACCCTTAGAAATCTATAGCTTTCAACCTTCTTCCTTCTGGCTCAATGCCTCTTTTTATAGTGCTCAAGAGGAAGTTAATCAGGTCCACCATCAATGGGATAGTCCCCTCTTTGGATGGGATCACTCCCTTATTGATGGGATAAGTTCCTCTTTGATAGGAGTGCATGAACCATCTGGAGGCGCTCAATACACATCCAAGAATCTTCTAGAATGCTCTAGAAATGACCACAAGTAAGTTTTTGAAGATAAAACTTGCGCATTTTAACCTTTTCAGAGGGACGCACCTGCCCCTTTAGATACAGAGCGTCCTTGGATGCAGACCTTATGAACAAAAGGTGTGTACCCGCAGGCAAGGCTTGAGAGAACCTGCGTACCCAGAGATAAACATATTTATAAAGACTTTCTCTCTTTCTTGGAGTTTGACATGAATAGCTGAGGCATAATACTTGCTCAAGAGGGTAGTATGACTGTTGATAGAGCCATACCGACTGTAAATAGCCATGGTGACATTTTTTAGTGTAACAATTACCTCCATTTTTCCGATTTAAATTTCTAGTTCCTGCCTTTCCAACCTCATCAGGATGTACACTTTCAAGTGTCTTTGTCAGCCACTTTGGGGGACCTTTCTCAGATGTTCCAGGCTTCTCTGTTGATTGAGTTGGGACTGAATCAATATTGAGTCTCCCAATTCTATCAATCACATCACTCAAAGTATCATCCGTTGTTGGAGTTTCATGTAGTGGAGAGAGTGTTTCATAAGAAGATTATACAAATTGATCTAGTATATGAATCCCCCCTTCAAGATGTGGAATTTGATTATCAAATTCTTGAAATTATTTTGCATTTTTGAAGCTATACAAGTGATCAAGTTGCCTTTGAACAACATTGTTAGTTTTGGATGATTCAAGAAAGATTACATCTCTAGATACAACAAACGTTTTGTTGAATTCATCATAGAGACAATATGCTTTGGAGGTGTTTGAATACCCCAAGAAGATACACTTACAACTTCTTGCACCAAGTTTGTTTCTATTTACCTTTGGTATTAAGGCATAACAGGTGGAACCAAAGACCCTAAGATGCTTTACCGAAGGAATGTTCCCATACCACATTTCATAAGGAGTCTTGTTTCTGATAGCATTATATGGACATCTATTCTTTATATATACATCACATAGAACTGCATCATCCCAAAACATCAATTTTACATTTTTGAAGAATAGCATGGAGCGTACGATATTTAAGATTGTCCTATTCATTCTTTTAGCTACACCATTCTGTTGGGGATTACAAGGCACAGTTGTTTGATGTTTGATATCATGTTGGCAAAGATAGTTTTCAAATTCATTTGAAGGGTATTCTTTTCCATTATCAGTGTGAATAGAGCCAATATGAGATTTTGCATCATTTTCAATCCATGTATGAAAGTTCTTGAATGTTTGTAAAGCATCAGATTTGTTCTTCAATAAATAAACCCAACACATTCTAGTGTAGTCATCAATAAATGTCATCATATATTTATTTCGATTTGCAGAAGGAACAGGCATTGGACCACATAAATCTGAATGAATGAGTTCAAGTTTTGTATGTGCTCTAGAGTGTGAATCAAGAAAGGACTATTTGCTATTCTTTCCTATAATGCAAGCATCACATTGCTTAAGCTCCCTAAGAATTGTAGGCAAATCAGTAACACCATTTTTCTTCAACAAGCGGAGGTTGTCATAGTTCAAATGTCCAAATCTAGCATGCCATAATAAACTTGATGGAAGTGTACCTTCTTCATAATGAGAATTGTATGAGAAATGTTGTGCACAAGTAGAGGTACCTTGCAGCTTGAGAAGCCTTTCTTCTTCTATCTTTGTCATGACAAGTGAGTGGTCAGATGCTTTTATTACCTCAAGATTTCCATCAAACATATGAATGGAGTGACCTTGTTAGCAGATGTGGACCAAGGACAGTAAGTTTCCCCTCAGTTGTGGGAGATATAGAACATGATGCAGAAGAAAGTATGGAAGACCAGGCAATTTAAGCTTGATTGTGCCAAGCCCTGATGGCTTGATTTTTGATTGGTCTGTAAAGTATATTGCTCCATCAACATTGTCAGAAAATTTTTCAAAAAAATATTTTTTATGAGTCATGTGGCAAGTTTCTCTTGAATTAAGCAACCACTCATTTTTCGAAGAAGCAAGTGAAGCATTAAATAAGTCTTCGTTTACTCCAATATTACATTGTGCCGCAACATAATGAGCGGATTTAGGTGCTTTACCTTTGCCTATGTCATTAGTTTTACCTTTCGGTTGTTTTCTTTACTTATCAATTTTTTCCCAAGGTAAATTGCATGTGGAGGCATCATGTGATCCATTTCTTTTGCAGTGTATGCAGTGAAAATCTGACTTTTCTCCTTGAGAGTGTCGCCCCCCCCTGCCTCTCAAATATCTTCCTCTTCCTCTTCGACCACCTCTTTCTCTAAAAGAATCTTGGGCACAATTATTTCCTTTATGAGCAAGGCACACAACCTCTTCAAAGGATTCAGGGGTTGTCTTCTTTCCAAAAGCTTTCTCTCTTTCAGAATTTTTTTTCACATGTATGTCAAAGGTAATATCTTTGATATTTCCATTTGTTTGCAATGACTTAAGGTAATTAGAGTTAGTAGGATAAATTTCCTTGAAAAAATCGATCGGAGGAATATAATATTCAACCTTAGTGACTTTGATATCATGCATTATAGATTTTACTTCAGATGTAAGAGAAAGAGGATCATTATTTTGTAATTCAAGGGTGAAGAGTTTAATCATGAGTTGAACAACTTCAAGTGCAGAGTGTGAGTCATAGAGTTCCTTCAGCTTTTGTAAGGCTTTAAATGCATTTGAAAATGGTGAAATGTGTCGACTCACCTCTTCAGTTACAGACGTTGCAATCAATGCATAGGCTTTGCTGTTCTTATTTTCCCAAATGGTGAGATCCTTGTCTGAGGTAGGCTAGATTGACACTTTGTCTCCTTCTCCAATACAAACTCCTTTCCATAACTCATTAAAAATGAGAGTGTCTTGGATTTTCCATGACCATTCAGGATAATTCTCCTTGCCAGTGAGAACTATTCCCACAATAGATATGATTGAACGCATATCGTTATACCACCAGTGTTATACCAACAGTGTTCAACGTGGTATCGCCTTCTTTCACCCGTATACAAGAATTTGACGTTTAAAAGATGAACGACAGAGATGAGCGAAGAAGATGAACGGAGGAAATGAGTGGAGGAGATGAATGGAGGAGGGTCGTCGATGGTAAGCGATCAACGGTTATCGCAAGAAAAACAAGTCAGGATGATAACCATGGCTAAAGGCATATTTCAGGTTACGAGTGGGATTTTAGGCGGATAAAAAACGGTAAGTGGTATTGCGAGGGGAGTGCCCCATTCCACTAAATTATGGACACGTAGCAACTAGAGGAGAGAAAAAACTGCTCATTTCGGGCAGGGAACTCTCGTGCATATAATGCACCTAAAATCGCTATAAACTGTCGGATTTGGAGGTTATGATCAATGGTGGAGATTAAAAGGAACTTTTCGGGCAGGTAACCACTAAGCAAGTGGTCCCCTCCAAAATCAATGTCAGTCGTTGGATCTGGAGGTTGAGATCAACCATGGAGAACGAGCCAGATAAAGTGAAACCTAGGGAAATGTATCCGAGTGGGTTTAATGAAGGGTATGATCACATCGCAGACATGCAGTGGTATTTATTTGGGCAAGAGATTTGTGATATGCGATTAAAAAGAGGACCAGACGATTTTTATATATGTGGGTTTATAATACTTTGAGATCCAGCTCAAGGGAATACGAAAAAGGATATATGGTTTTTCAATGTGAAAGGATATATATACCATACTCAGAGCAGAAGGAAATCCAAGTCATTACAGTACCTTCGACGAATGTATTAAATGATAAATGAATGAAAGCTATTCTTCGGCTTCAATGCACCATTCGACGCCACAACAATGAATGAGATTCATGGGGTTTTCACAAAGATATCAAACTGCAAAAGATGCAAAAAAAAGGCAAAACAAAATAGGAATTACAACTTAAAAAGGCAGCCAAAAAATGGCACCTGCTCTGATACCATGTCAGACTAGGAGGTAACTCCTCAAATCAAAACTCATATTATTCATTCAAATTGTTCATTATTATATACAAGAGGGAGTGACTATTCGATTGATCTCCCGATGACTCTCTATCTTCTCTATAATTTATTTACAATAATTACAGTTGTACACCCAATCCCTCTGATTGGGTGTCAACGGGACTTGACTATAATTATTTTAGATTTAATATAACTTAAATAATTGTATTTTCATAAAATCTAATTTATCACTAAAGTTATCATAATTTCATGTAACTTAAATTTAATAATAGCAACTCTTACCAATTTTAATTTTAATTTAATATCTTACCCATTATATAAAATGCCAACAAGGCGAATAAAAAGAAATATAATTAGCATGTGATATTGTTAGATGTGATTACGATGATGGCGCCCTGTTAAATTATTATATTTCTATGCTATCTAATGACATTTATATGTGCTATAGGTATATATAATTAATGAAGTTAGTAAATTTGAAGATGTATTTTAGAATATATTTATGTTTGTTCTTTTTTAAACAAAAATGAGTATTTTTCCTTAATTCTACACCCAGTTGCGACAAATACTCTGGAGAGTTACAATCCTAATTTTCTTATGGGAATCTAGATTGTGATATTACATCTATTTACCCCATCCCTGATTACAGCAAAGTCCCAAAACCAAACAATAATCTTATTATCCTATAAGTGTACATGCGACAAAATTGGAACAACAACATTACACAATTAACTCTAACCATTACAATTATATTTGATTAGATCCCTCAAAAAGGTGATTAAGCTCCATGCCCCTAGGAGTTTCCCCTGTTAGGCCCAGTGGATGATTGATCTATAAAATAAAATCCATGATAATGCTACGCAGGGCTTCCATCACGTCCTCCAAAGGACTGATTCTCTTTTGTTGAGCCTCTACTATTTCTACTATGGATATATCCAATTTATATTGTTGATACATTAGAACCTGCAAGTCATAAATTTCTGCATTTCAGCACAGGTCATAGACAGTTGAAGCCGAGGAGTTAGACTCTGAGGTGGAATATATGAAAAGAATATGCCAAGACGCAAGCTACATGAAGAGGAAATATGTTGAGACTGAGTTGACCTAAAAAGAAACATCTTTATTTCTTACGCGGTAGAATTGACTGCTATCTAAACTAGTTTTCTGAGTTGGAAATGGATACCCAACTGAATGGAAATATTACTGAACAACCACACTACCCGAGAAAAAATGTCAATTTTTTCTTTATTCTGGACTATGTCTCAAATTTTCTAATATGAATAGAGAACTCCCTATCATGCACCAAATAAATTGGATAAGAAATGGGTTTATTTACCTTTGAATTAGAAGGAATATATTTCCACCCTATCTTGATACAATATAGCTTGATTCTTGACCTAAGATAATAGTACAATAGAATCTGAGAAGCCTTTGGAAGCTTTATAGTGAGGTTCCATTTTTTCTTCTGATTTCTCGCCACCCTGACTAGAAAATCCTCCTTTCTCCCAAGGCTCAGAGAATGGTTAGAACATAACCATCTTTACACATTCAAAATTAAGGAAAAAATATCTCTTTTCCACCCTTTAATCTCAATATTAAAGGAAGAACCCATGCAAATTTGTAGGCTCACATCACTTGAGCCAGGGTCCGAAGACTAGATTGTCATCTCCCCATACACAAAAGATATACCTTCCTTATATGCCATGAAATCTACATCATACTTATGTATAATATTTCTTATTTCCCATTTCTATGGCACACTAGAGAGGATAAATAGAAGGGATGTCAAAGAAACAGAATGAAGGGTGGATAGAGGCAGTGCCAATGCCATTAAATGAAGCACAATTACATGCAAATGATACTAAATAGTTGCCACAATCCCCTAATATGGAACATGTCTTAACATCATTTCAAATGTCACCAATTTACAATTATGTCTAATGATTAAACAAAAAGGTGCAAGGGATGGGAATAAAGAGGAATTTTGACGGAAAGAATGACAAAAATATAACTTAGATTCATGAGATCAGGATGGCACATGTTGAGGAAGGGGGAATATAGATAGTCCATAAAAATCAATTAGGGGATGATAGATTGACCTTCCAAAACATTAATTTATGTTGTCCCTTATTTCAAGATGTAGGATTTATTGGCCATAAGATCAACATCATTATTGAGACTCTGAAAAATGTGGAAAGAGGGATAGCTCGAGAAAGAGCTAAAAATACCAGTGATAAATTGGAATAACAATCTTATCATATTGCCTATAGGGAGAGTCTTAGATATTAGGTGTTGAATAATTAGGAAAGAGTCTCACGAGATAGTTAAATATTTTATGCCCCTCTTTTTCACTATTGTTAGCCTAAAAAAAAGACCATACATCTCGACTTGATTGTTGTATTTAATACCAATCCCCCATGAGTATTTATCTACTATTATTCATTCGAGATTCAAGAGAATTCCTCCCCCTCATGTTACCCCTGGAATTCACTTAGAAGCTCCATCGAAATACAATACCCAAGATTTAACATTCTTCCTCTAACCTATAAATTCCTTCGCTAAAAGACATTGCAACCACCCAGATCAAGCGTTGCACTAATTTGGAGAGAAAGGTTCTAGAGAGATCTAGGAAAAGAGCAACTAATGTTCTTGTAGATCTAATGATGGGTCAAAGGATGGGAGCTTGATCTCAAAGTAGAAGGATAGAGATTTTATAGTCACATATCTTGCTAGAATTGAAACAAATTTGAAGGTAGAACGAAAGCTAAATCTATCAACAAAGGCATTTCGGTAGGGCTAGCTAGATATCTTTAAAGGAAGGTTTGGTCTTAAGGGAGGCCTGGTAATGGTTTTTACAAGTTGAAAAAAGGTTTTGAATATCAGTGGGTTAACATGCTTTTATAAAGAGAGGGCCAAGAGTTATGGTCCAAACTAAAAAGGTATAAGGACATTATAGAAAAAGGTGTGAGATAGCTTCCTCAGATTTTTCACACAGGGGATATCTAGAAGAGCCAACTATTATCCATTTTTTGAGATATTTAGAAGTTCAAATTTTCTTATGTAATAATAACGAACAGAAGGAATTTATATTTAGGATTGCATTTGATCTCCATAGCTTGCTCCATATCAAATATTTTAGAGGTATTTGAGATTGGAATGGCAGGGTGTTGTATCCTTCTTTGATTATGTATATTGAATTCTTCCAACCCTTTTTATCTACTGCTGACTGTCATAGATGGGCACAACCTTGAACATTATTTTTCAAATCTTTAAATCAGGTCATAGGTTCTCGAGTGCTACATCAAATTTCCATTCTTTTCTGTATCTATGTCTCATCCCAATTCTAGATATGGGAAAGAGTGTTGATTCCTACTTGATTTAGATGATTTCTTAGTTCTCTTAAAGTTTTATTCTAACTCAGTGGCTGATGCCAAGGATAAAATCACCCCATAAGTTAATTTTACTCCCATTTATAGGTATCCAACATAGGTGATTTTAAATTAGAGCCAAGTAGGAGGCTATCAACTTCCATATGGGGGATCCTTGCATTCCTTCTAAGCTTATATTATTATGTTGCATTTATTTTCCCTTCATAATTTGTACCCACCACAAGTCAAGATGGGATTTCACCTTCCAGAATAGTTTTTCTCCCATAGCAATGTTAACCATAGATGGGTCCCTTCTTCCTAAGACATTATACCTATATATGTCTTTGTTCTTCCCTCCCTCTCTCTCCCCCTTCAACTCCATCTCTCTCTCTCCCCCTCCCTCCCTCTATCCTTCTCTCTAGAATACCTATGAAATATTTTTAGTGGTTGTGAGGATAAAGGGTGTAAATATATCTAAAAAGTAATGATAACTTTTTTTGTTTTAGATTTAATTTTAAAAATGTTACAAGATTGAGTTATTTTGATTGAAAAATGAGTTATGGTTTTTGGGTTTCGAGTATTGATAAGCCATGGTATTGTAACAAAACCCATTTACAAGTGGGGTGAATATCCATGGTTAAAAATCTTATTATATTGTAAGTTTATTGTAAGCATTATGATTATATATGCTTATTAATTAAATTTAAATATCGTTTTTTGGTATTTTGTATTGATAAGCCATGGTATTAGCCCATTGTATTATAACAAAGCCCATTTACAAGTTAATAATATCCATGGCAAAGTGGAAGTGAATATGCATGGTTAACAATCTTGTTGTATTGTAAGATTATTGTACGTATTGAGTTTTTACATGCTTATTAATTAAATTTAAATATAGTTGCAAAATCATTATGTAATTTATATGGATTTTCCCTTTTACATTTTGTATCACAATTTACATTATACTTTACATTATACATTTTGAATTTTATATTTTACATTACATTTTACATTTATATATGTTTTAATTTGAAAATGAAGTCTACACTTAATTTTTTTTGCTATCTATATATATATATATATATATATATAGATATATAGATATATTCCCCACATTTAATAAATGTTGACAAAATTACATTACATTACTTACTTACATTACATAATTGTAAAGGCGCAATTAGGAATACTGATAATAAATAGGGAAAACATTCCTTTTTATATTAATAATAATGTTATAATTTAGTTAATTTTAAGATTTTTATTTTTATTTTTTATTTTAACACTGTAAAGTGTTTTATGAAATAAATGTTTTAATGTTTCTTGTTAGACACTACCCATACACAACTCTAGCAATGTATTGACTATGAAAACTTCTAATGTTTAACTTTATAAATCATTAAAATAATTTTTATTTTAATTTAAAAAGAAAATATTTTGTTAGCATTTGATTGGCTTAAAAAATTGTATGTCTTATTTCAGGGTTTTTGACATGTCTCCCATGTCACCCATGAAATTTGGACACCTTGAGAACTCACAATTTTCATGGGGATCATGCTTGACATCTTGTAATATGATTAAACATCTTATAATTGAATTAAACATAATTTGAAGGTTTTATTGCAGCATTCACATAATACAATACCATGTTGATAACTCCCTCCCTAATTTTATTCAACGGTTTTGTAAAAATGGTTGCAATTAATTTTTTCCATTTTACTATATTGATACTTCCAATTAATATCTTCCATTAGAATAAGTGAATTTCAAGTCCCCATTTATTATCTGTTACATCGATAACATGCATCTCAAACACTGCTTTTACTTTGTGTGCTTGTTGAATTGAGCAGGAGGATTTGAGGTAGGAATTGGAGGTATAGGTGATGAGCCCTAGTTTTTCAACAAGAATGTTGGAACTCCCGAGGTTACCAACTTAATTTATCAACTCAGGGTTCGTACAAAATTAAGAGGGGTCGAAACTATATGTGCAACATACACCTTCCTCTTCCTAGTCTGACTCCCTTTGATGCAAGTGAAAAGAGACAATGAAACAAATTTAAATGAGTAAAGATCTAGGAAAGCCACCAATCATAATTTGCAAAAGGTAAATAACAATAAGAACATCTATTCTATGTTTGCTAGGAAGTAAATATAGACTAATTGCAGAAATCAACATGCAAAAAGCAAGAAATGTAAGAGAAAAATGGTAACCTAACCAAGCCTTAGCTCAACCCAAGTGATCTCTAAGAATCCATAGTCTCGGCTCAACCAAAGTGAATTTGGGCAAGGAAGATCTCAAAAACACACTACTACATGATTGTTGTTTCTCAAGTTACCTTTTCAAATTCCCAAAAAAATCAAATGAAAATGAGGTGGAGTAAATTTTGTTATTAATTACAATGTCCTAGGACTTTAAGCCAAGTGTAATCATTGAAAACTACCCTTGTTAACATGTGAAAAAAATTAGCAGAAAAATACTACTCTAAGAACCAAAAATTCTAGAATTAGTCAGCTAGTTAACCTACCAAATGTTGAAATATGGCAACAAGAATATTCCAATTTAATTTGTCCTTGAATTAAATTGTGAATTGAAATCAATTTAGCCTTAACAACTACTTGGAAATAATTAATTAATTATTTTGAATTAATTAGTTGGAGAAATTCAAGTTAGAAGTCTTTTTGAAGTCATGCAAGAGTTGATCTTTTATAATACCCTGGAAGTTAATGGGAGCTAGGATCTTATGGGGAGATCAGAGGCAGAGAAAAGGTAGAGGCGACTAGGGTTTACGACTTCTACAGTGAGTTTCTCACCATGGATCGACGCAGAGGAGGGATCTCCACTCCCTCCTTCAAGGAAGCAGTTGCCAACAATGGTGAGAGGCCTCTGGAGAAAGGAAACGATGAGGCGGAGGAAGGCAAAAATAACAAAGAAAAGGAATCAGAAAACACCAAAGCGAAGGAGAAGGATGGCACCAAAAGACAAGGAAGAAAATGACAAAATACAGGAAAAAAAGACAAAAATCAGAAGAGTCAGTGCAAACCCAGAGCTGAAATTACTCCTAGAGTAGTTTTAAATAATCCAGCGCTGCAGGAGCACAGAGAGTACATGCATACTTATGCAATCATATGAAAATTTATGGGACTATTGCCCATTGAAAAATCTTTACAAACATGGATAAGATACCACTGGAAGCCCAAAGGTAGCATTGATCTACATCTGGGGTCCAAAGGTTTTTTCACTATTGTGTTCACTATCATTGAAGATAAGGACAGTGTGTTTGAAGGCGGGCCCTACTTCCATGTAGCAGCAGGGCTCTATATGAGACCTTGGATGATGAACTTTGTACCAGGGTGGGAAACTTTTACTTCGGTTCCGGTTTGGGTTAGACTCTATTCTCTACCTCCTGACTATTGGCAAGCTTATTCCCTTGCGGCCATAGACAATAAATTAGGAAGATTTATTAAAGCCTCTGAAGCAACAAGAAGGGGAAAATAAACTTCTTTTGCTAGGATCTGTGTTGAAATGGACCTATCCGGAGCTCTCCCGGATGAAGTCATCTTGGAGGTGTTTGATGAGGAATGAGTGCAAACAGTAGACTATGAACATATTCCTTTTAGATGTTGTAGATTCCATGAACATGGGCACCTTCTAAGAGACTGCCCCCTCAGTCTAGCAGAGAACAAAAGCAATATGAACACAAAAATAGACACAGAAAACTTTCACTAAGTAGTGCATAAAGGAAAAAGGGGAAAAAAAGGGACAAAGCAACATCATGCTGAAGGTAAAACAGGTAGCTAGAACTAGTTCCAAGTTCTTGAAGAGGAGGAAGAAATAGCAGTAGAAGATCAAGTTATGAATGAAGAGAATGAGAAGAAGGAAAAGAATAAAGAAAGAGATCAGACACAGGAAAACGAAAAACAGAAGGGGATTATGTTGGATGAATCAGAGCTGGAAATGGATCAGGATATGACCCAGAGTGATATGGATATGGAGGACAATGAGCTTCAGGAGATTCTGGACAGAGAAAACCTGGATCTAGAAGGATTCTTGGCTCAGGGGACTACTGGAGGGGTAGAATCACTACCACAAGAAGAGCTCAATCGGATACAACAGCTATTCTTATGGAAAACCCAGGCAAAGGGTTTAGAGGGAGTTAATAACATTGAAAGACAGAGCAGTGACGAGATGAAAGCAGCGAAAATGACTCCGGGGCTAGCACCGAGAAATCCAGGGAAAAAAAGAGGTCGAAAAAAACAAAACGAGCTACTAATGGAATGTGGAAAGCTTATGGTGAACTCAGGTAAGATGAAAGACCTAACCAGTTACTCCTTTACCAATCTTTAATTATGAAGTTCACAACTTGGAACATTAGTGATCTGGGTAGCAAGAGAAAACAGAGAATGATGAATAATAGAATGAAACGGGCAGCTCCTGACATAATTTTTGTCCAAGAGACTAAATGTTCCATTCAGAAACTAAGGCAAATCCATAGTAAATGGCTCAGTAGATTTGAGTTTCTAGAAGTAAAAGAAGAAAATACAGCAGGGGGCATCCTCACTCTTTGGAATCCCCAAAAAATGGGTATAATTGATTTGGAGGCATGAAGGAATTATTTATCAGTTGTTATACAACTAGTAGGAGATAGGGACACTTACCTAGTAACGAATTTTTATGGCCCTCAAAGGTTAGATGACAAAATCAATTTCATAGACTCCCTGGTGGATCTAAGAGCTAGACATGCCGGACTACCTTGGGTCCTAGGAGGAGACTTCAATATGATCAGATCTCTATCGAAGAAGAAAGGAGTCACAAGAACTCTAAATAAAGATTCCTTAGCCTTCCAAATCTTTTCAAAAAACATGAACCTTGTTGATATTGAGACAAATAATGGTTGTTGCACTTGGAACAATAAACGAGGAGGTGACTCTTAGGTAGCCTCCAAGTTAGATAGATTCATGATCTCTAACGATATCATGCTTATATATAAGGAAATAATAGCTGGAATTCTTCCCTTTGGAGGCCCGGATCATTGTCCGGTTGAAATGGAAATCAAGGGAATAGGAACCCTAAGAAATAGACCTTTTAGATTTGAAAATATGTGGCTTTCTCACCCAGAATTCCTCAATAACATCGAAGAATGGTGGGCCGAGGATCTGCAAACCCAAGGAACAACAATGTTCCTGCTTCACAAAAGATTAAAGTACATCAAATTGAAGCTTAAAGCCTAGAATAAAAAAGAATTTGGTAATATTTTTGCAGGAAAGAAAGAGGTGGAAAATAAAATAATGGAGCTCAATCAAGCTTTGATCAAGGAAGGTTTTGACAAGGACAAAAATGACCAAGTTGAGAAACATCACCAGGAGTGGGAAAAGCTATGCCATCAAGAGGAAATTTTTTGGAAACAGAAATCAAGAGTTCAATGGCTAAAAGAAGGAGAGAGAAATACTAAATTTTTCCATAAATCCACTATAGCAAACAGGACTTACAACAGAATCTCTTCGATCAAGGATGAGGAAGGGCAGATACATCAATCTCATGAGAAGATAGAAGTAGTGTTAGTTAAGCACTTCCGAGGTATTGCTCAGGAAAACACTTTAGACAGGGATCCTTTCATCAAGGACCTCATAAAGCATATCCCCAAGTTGGTATCCAAAGAGGATAACGGTAATCTCAACAGACCGGTTATAGAAAAGGAGGTCTGTGAGGTCCTCAAGGAAATGAAAAATGGTAAGGCTCCAGGTCCGGATGGTTTCAATGTAGATTTCTTCAAAGCTTGTTGGAGTATTGTCAAAGAGGATATTGTAAGGGTTGTGGAAGACTCCGGGCTGAACAGATCCATCTTGAGAGCTCTCAATACCTCCTTTATATCCCTTATTCGGAAGAAGGATAATGCACAAACTCCAGAGAAGTACAAACCTATAGCTTTATGCAATGTTTTTTATAAGATAATTTCCAAAGTTATGGCCAACAAAATCAAACCTTTATTGCCTTCATTGGTTTCGAGGGAACAATCAGGTTATGTGGAGGGAAAACAAATTCTAGACAACATCATACAAGCACACGAGGTGGTACACTTGTTAACCAGTGAAAGGAAATCAGACATGATAATGAAATTGGACATTACTAAAGCTTATGATAAAGTAAGTTGGACATATATCAGGAAAGTACTTGGTGCATTTCGTTTTGACCATAATTGGATCAGATGGGTCATGGCCCTGGGGACTACCTCCAGCTTTTCAATTTTAATTAATGGCTCTCACTCTACAATTTTTCTGCCATCTCATGGTCTCAGACAGGGAGATCTGTTCTCGCCTTTTCTCTTCATCCTCATGATGGAAGGGCTGGGGCAGTCCATCAAATATGCTAGAGCTACTGGAAAAATTCAAGGACTACAACTTTCAGAGAAGGGACAAGCACTGACGCATCAACAGTTTGTAGATGATACCATGTTACAAGGGATTCCCACGGTCAAAGAAGCGCTAGCTTACAAACAAATTTTGAAAGACTTTGCTTCGGCTTCAGGTATGGAAGTTAATCTTTCCAAATCAATTTTTTTTTTCTTTAATACGCATATAGCCATCCAAAGGAATGTCTCTAGAATCCTTGGATTTCAAAGAGACTCTCTCCCCTCTAAGTATTTGGGAGTTCCTCTAACGGCTAAACCTATGCTCAAAATCATATGGGAACCGTTAATCATCAAGATGCAAGACAAGGTCAGGAAATGGGCAAAGAGGTCTCTAAATCTAGTGGGTAGACTGGTTCTCACAAAGGCAATGCTACAAGCTATCCTTGTCTTCATGTTATCATCTCTCCTAGCGCTAAAATGAGTTTTATAGCAATCTAGAAACATCCAAAGATATTTTCTCTGGGGAAAAGAGGAAACAAGGAAAAAATGGGCTTTAGTCTCACGGGATAAGATTTGTAAACCCAAGAAACAAGGTGGCCTCAAATTAGATGATATAGAGATTCTAAGTAAGGTTCTTGGGGCCAAACTTTGGTGGATATGGGTTAAGGATCCTAAGGCACAATGGCCAAGCATCTGGAAGGAAAAATATGTTAGTGCCTGGCTTCCTCATGATATCATAAGAATGTCTGGATATATAAAGGGTTCGCCCATATGGAATAAGGCCTGGGAGAATAGAGAGGTTGTCCAAGAAAAAAATTTCTGGGAAATCAGAGATGGAGATCTGGCACTATTCTGGGAGGAAAAATGGCAACAAGAACCAACTCTTTTGACAGAATATTTTACGCACCTAAAACAGGAGACAGACAACCAAAGATTAAGGAAAGTTAAGGACTTTTGGGAGCATTCTCACAACATGGAAAAATGGAGAACATGGAAGGAAATAGAAGTTAGAGATAATAGAACCCTAAACAGTAAAGCAGAGACCCTTAAGAGGTTGTTGGATCAGAGGAGGATACTAGTTACTGAAGGGCAGGATCAACTAAGATGGGGCATTAACAATGAAGGCAACTTTAACATTAAGGAAGCAAAAGGGATTCTCCTTGGGATGGAATTCCAAGCTACGGATAGAACTTGGCAGAAGCTATGGAGGCACAAGGGCTGGATGAAGATCAAACTCTTTATGTGGCTAGTTCACCATAGAAAAATCTTAACCTAGGATAATATCAGGAAGAAAGGTATTCTGGGACCCTCTAGATGCCAGCTCTACAAAGTCCAAGAGGAGACCTTCGAACATCTTCTCAATAGCTGCATTTTCACTTCCACGTTATGGGATTTCTTTACCACCATCTTCAAACAGTCAGATAGAGACAAAGTTAGCATCACAAATACCTTTACCAACTGGAGGAATAATTTCTCGGAATATGAAGTTCTTAACTCTGGCTAGGCTCTATTACCAAGTTTCATCATATGGAATGTGTGGAAAGAGCGAAACAGAAGAATATTCAAAGAAGAGAAGAGGTCTGCTCTTCGAGTGTTGGAGCAAATCTCAAAACAACTTAAGGAGACAGTCAGCACTATAGTTAGGGATCTCCCTAAAAATCCTCCCTCAGACGCAAGTTTTCAATTCTCAAGCAGTTAGGCATGCAGGGGCTGAGTCTGCAAGGTATAGACAGGAAAATAAACATGAGGGAACCAGGTAAGGAGTTCTGGAATCCTCCCCCGGAAGGATTTTTAAAGTATAATATTGATGGGGCGTCAAAGGGCAACCCGGGCATAGCAGGCTTTGGAGGGGCACGTAGGGATGATAATAAAAGCATTATCTCCCTCTTCTATGGGCATCTAGGAAAAGCCACCAACAACATGGCTGAATTAATGGCATTGGAACAAGGCCTGGAATTTCTGAAACATAACAATTGCCAAAATGTAATAATAGAAGTTGATTCAGTGTTAGTCATCAATGCAGCCAAAAGAATCAGTCATGGAACAGGACTGGAGAAAGTTTCAAAACATTGGAGGCTAATACAGGTTCTCCAGAAAATTCAGGGACTGCGCACTCTTGAATTCATCCATGTGTGTCAAAATTCCAACAAGTTGGTTGATATTCTGGCCAACCAAGGTGTCAGGTGTAAGGATAGAAGAGTTTGGATGGATTGGCTAGCAATGCCGCTGAGCAACCTAAAAGATCTCTGCTATACTCAGGTGGAAGAGGACAAAGAGGTGTATAGGAACAAAACACAAGAAGCTAATTAGCATTGATTGGTTTTTGGCTCGCTTCTCTTTCCAAGTCTGTCAAACCTATGGAGAAAGACCGGTTAGAGTCGGCCTCTGCTTCTGGGGGAATCTTATCCTTGCATAGTCCTGGGGTCAAAAGCAGGGTTATCTCTTTCAGCGGGGAGGAAGAATGGAACAATAATCAGTGGGAAACGTTTCACAAGTTTCAGTGGCGGGTCAATAAACTACTTCAAAAGCAGTTTAGGTGCAATCGCATTGCTTACATATGGAAGGAAGTTTTGAACTTCGGGAAGTGATTCCATACAACTCTTGATGCGTGGATGAGGACAGGGTCTGAAAGCCACCCCCATCGCATGATAAAGAGTGATCACTTCGGCCATGTGATGTCACAGTTCAACCGTCCGATGGGATCAAGCAGATCAACGGTCGAAATTAATCGAAAGGTTTTGTGAGGGCTGGGGGGTTTTCCTTTAGGTTTCTGCCTGATCTCTTGAGAAGTTTAGATTGTGGAGTTCTCAAGGAAGGATTAGGTTGCTCTTGAAGTGGATTTTGAGTGTAAGGTCCGCAGAACCTGTGGGTCCCGTGGTTTATTTTTGTCAGTTCCCATTGGAGGAGAAGGTATTTTTTGGAGGTATGATGTCTTAGGTTCTATTGAGTCTGATCCTTGCAAGCCCTTTACCACTCTGTTTGGTGGCTTGGTGTAATTGTTATAAATTATACTTGTTTTAATGAAATAGAAGGCACTACTCTTGCTTAAGCAAAAAGAAGTCATGCAAGAGTTATCCCTTAAATTAAGGAGATAAGATTGAGTTATATTTGAGTTGTAATTAGTTAACTCAATTTACTAAGTTAAGTCCAGCTAAATTAGTTCCAAATCATTTGAGGAACTAATAGTGAGTTAACAATCAGTTGATGCATTAATGCACTCAACTAGTGCTACTCCAGTTAAATGAATATTCCCTCCTTAACAACTCATGCATGTCTATTCTGAGAAAGACTCAGTTGAGATTAATGTTCAAGGACAGTGTGCATTCAATTGCATGTGTTTTCTCATGGAGAAATCTCATGCATGTAGTCAAGGATTTTTCCTTGAGGATTGCGTAGTTTTGAAGGAGGTTTTGCACTTGATAATAGGAAATCATCCACAAGGAACAATGCAAGGAAATAGGAGCTTGGAGGGCAGAGAGGAAGGCTGAAGAGAATCCAAGATTTCCTGTGAGAACCTGTGAGGATTGTACTGAGAGCTGGCTAGCTGTGGGAGCTAAGGCTTTGTATAATTCCTATGTATTTCCACCATGTATGATAGTACAATAGTGTGGGGTTTTTAGCTGAGGATTTCCCCAAAGTATTTTCATGTGTATTGTACCATTGATTATTCTTCTTCTAATTATATTGTTCAGCTCGATCTTTAAGCTTCTGCAAATTGATAGTAGAAGTAGGTTATAGTATTCTGCTTTGATTTATATTGCATTATCGGGTTAACCTAAAATGTGATTTGATTCATGTGCTAAAATTTACCGGAAAATTACTACTAAAAACTAGAAATTTCATAGCAATGAACTAGTAATCGTATCTAAGTACCCAAATTCCAAAGCTAATCAAGTGAAAATGTTTTGGGGTAGATTTTTTTATTAATTTGGATGTTTTTAAGATTGAAAACAAGTGGAGTCCACTCGAAATAATCTTATTAATAAGTGCTGAAATTTAGCAGAAAATTACTATTATTTTTCTACACGATTCTACCAAAAATTCCTAAATTGTGAACCAATAAACCAAATCGAGTAGCTCAATGATGAATATAAATTTTCAAAGCTTTTATAAGGGTGCACCATGCTTGTATCTGCATAAATGACCTACAAAACAACTTACTTCAATAATATAAAAAAATATAACCTACAAGAAATGAAGCATCAATATTAACTAGAGAAAAATGCAAGAATAAGAATTGCAAGTGAACAAGATGTTCAAGGAATATAAAGAGATTGTACAAGAGGGATCTAAGGCTCCTGGGATAGCCAAGCCCAAGGATACTCAGAGACCTATGAAGGATCCAAGCCTTAGAAGCTTAAAATGACACCAAACTTCATTATTTGAATCAATCCAAGTATGTCCCTACTAGAAATGAAAGTAGAGCTACTAAATAACAAGTTTTGTCCACAAGAAGAGTAACAAATACCTTCCCCTAGAGGAAAATTTGATTTGATACTTATAAAAATTGATGGGGAAGTATCCTCTTTGAAATGAGGCAACTTTTCCCTTTAAAATTCCTTGTGGATCTTGTTCCCAACAATAGGAATCTTCACTAAATGACAGGGAGCACATTCCTAGATTTGTTCAATCATTGGAGCTCTAGAATATATTCAATAATTTCATAATATATTTTTCATCTATTATCCAATCTTAGTCCATCATGTAGCAAAGAAAAAGTCCCTATACTATCTCATTCATAATTTACTCAATATTCTATAAAAACAAATATTATTAGGAACATAATAAGCAAGGATAAATCAAATTCCTAAGGATCCATTAATACTATGATTTAACTCTACGATGTGCAAGTAAGCAGATCAAATACATGTTTTAAGTGTTGGGCCTAATAAAATATATAATATTGGGCATGTCATTGGCATTTTGTTTATGCATTGGATTTGGGTGAGAGATGAGAAGGGTTTACGGCAATTTGTTTTAAGATCTTAGTAATGCAAAAATTCTTTTCCCAGTTCATGTAATGTAGGGCCCTTGGGCAAAGATTTATTTCATTTGCAGGCAACCATAATGAGCCCCACTAAGAGCCCCTATGTTGGGGTGGGTTTCCTTGTTATGATTACTTTCTTCGAGTTTATCCCTTTTTACAAGCCAAGGTAAGTAAATTCAAGTATTTATTTTTTTGTGTGAATTTTTGCAAATCATGTTAAAAGCCGATACACTGGGTGAAGAAAAAAAAATAGTTTTCCGAAAAAATGATCAGCGACCATATGTTCATATACTGTATTTGGAAAAGATACCAAGGTAGTTGTTGTGCAAGAAAGAATAACTTTTTGAAAAAAAACAAAATTATGTGATTTGTAAAGTACTAATTCATTCAAATTTATGATGGATCATGTTCTAGATTTCTTGTACAAATTTACTTTAATTTAATTCAATTGATCATGTTATAAATGCTTTGCATCCATATTTCTTTATGATTCATGGTATTTTCCCTTTCAAAAATATATAATGGAAATTTAGCAAGTGTTTGATATATTTATACATGCATAAATATTTTAGGGAAATTTTTTAATGTTAGGTTGGAAAGTTATCAATAGTATAAGGCAACGTATGTTTCACTAAATTTAATTAAAATTACAACCTAATAATAATCTACATAATATTGGATTATTTAAATAAATTCTTATTATCAATATGTTATTTAGATTAAATTTAAACATAAATTACTACACAACATGTTTTCTAATATTTCAATGTTACACATTTACATAGATACCTAGTTAAAAATTGTGAAATGTTGTAGCACAAATTTGTGTTAATATTTAAAGAAAAAAAATTCATAAACACTATTATTTTTTGATCCGGATTTAAACAGGAACGCAACAAATTACAGAGATAACCATAAATACAGAGATGAGATAACCATAAATACTGAGATGCAGCGGAAATAATACTTCATTTCATTACTGTAAAATACTGAAATGTGCTTACAAACAGAAATGGAAATAAATAAGCTAGGGCGATGGTAGCTTATCTCTGAGAAGAGATGTGGCGGCTACATGCCTCTGAATTGTTAAGAACTCTGTTACAATGAGGCTCGAAGGCCTATTTATTATTGATAAACAATGGAAAACCCTTAAGATTCCAAAACCTAACCCTAGAAAATGAAATGCCAAATTGTGGGCCCCGTTTGGGTAAATTGGTACATCAATTTCCCAGGGTTGTAACTTTGGTATACGATCTCCGTTTGACATGTACAATAGCTCGTTAGAAAGATATATCCGAGCACTACCACTTTGGGAGGCAATACATGGACCGATGTTGCCCCAGATTTCCAAAAAAACGTCGTTTAGGGCCTCAAAACGGCTTCGGAAGTTAAGGACCCGAAAAATTACTAAAAATAGTAAATTGTGCTACAATTTAGGAAACTGAAAAAGCTGAAAGAGATAGTTGTAGGGGTGCAAATGGGATAGGTGGGTGGCCACCAACATCCACTTGGATCATTTTTGTTGATCACATGCTTTATAATTGAACCTTACAACACTAATATATTTCTCGTGAGCAATCAAATATTATCATTTGTGTTGAAATTTTGAATTTTTCTTAATAGAATATACGAGCACTCAAACTTGCTTAGATGCCCAGAAGTATTGAACTTTTTAATATTAAATTCGTTGTTTGCTAAGCTTTTGGTCGGCTAGATCATGAGCCATACCAATATAACAATATGTGATTTGTATGCTCTTTGTAAATGTAATTAATATTTATGTATTTGAAGAAGAATGGTCTGAAAAAAGAAATAGAATTTCCTTAATGTTATCATGTTATCTTAAAGTTTGGAAAATAGTATTAATATATGTTGTGAGTTTAAAAAAGAATATTGTAGTTTTAAGTCAACATTAAATTTTCGATGTTTTAATTAACTTTACATCATTATAAGTTAAAAAACTTCCCATGATTAAATTGAACAAAATAGTAGTTTATCTCATAAATAAGTTGTGTTTTTTTATTAGTTCAAGGTATGATTTTAGTTATTATTAATTTAACATTGAATAATACAAATTAAAATGTCTATTTATACAAAATAAATATTTATTTTTCAATATTATTAATTTTATTTTTCAAACATTTCATTGCATCATAACTTGAAGGCTTTATCATAGTCTTTGTACAATAAAATGTAATGTGGATAATTACCTCCAATTTTTTTGCCATAATTTTTTGGTTTAGTTGCACTATTTATGACATGGATTTTTTTATTTTATTTGTACAATGATTTTTTATTGTTAAGTTTTATAGGAAAATAATTAAAAATTAAAATCTTTCAAAAATATCAATTATTGTTCACCATAATGTCACCCATAATGTGAGCAAATATTTGCATAAAAAATGGATAAAAACAAGATATAAATAAATATACATACTAGGAGTTACTTCCCACCATTATTTATGTTTCTTCAACATTTTAATAAGAATTAGTAAAAATGCAAATGTACAAACTTACTGGTTCTTACCACTAACCAAAATTTATGCAAATATTTATCCCTTAGTACCCAATCAACCTTTCCACTTCACACATTAATTTGAAATTTTCCTTATAAATATAATTTTGATATGAGTCACACACTAATTTTCATAATTTTGATATGAGTGACGCACTAAAATTCATTGTAACACTTGTTATAGATTAATATCTATCCATATTTACCCATTGTTTAATTTATAATTTATATTAATATAAAAATAAATATTAAATATACATATTAAATAAATTATTATACATATTGAAACATTAAAATTGGTGTGGTTATTTGACATTTTCTAATTCTTCGGAATATGAATTGTGACTGTTCAAGTAACTGAAATACCCACTTTCTGGTTCTAGATTCCACATGAAGCACTATACAATCCCGAATGAATCAAACAAAATCTTAAAGTTTAACTATTAAAATCATATCATTTAAATTATATTCTTGAAGCACCATACAAATCCCGAATGAATCAAACAAAATCTTAAAGTTTAATTATTAAAATCATAGTTGAGGTTATTACTAATTGTAATTTTAATAGTTGAGGTTATTATTAATTGTAATATTAATAATTTTATTGAGTATGAATTAGTATTTAATATATTTATTAAGTTTATGAATTAGTATTTGGTCCCCACTGCCTAAATATTATTAAAATTATTAAAATTAAGTAAAATAGAGGTTATTATTAATTGTAATATTAATAAGTTTATTGAGTATGAATTAGTATTTAATTTATTTATTAAGCTTATGAATTAGTATTCGGTCGCCACTGCCTAAATATTAAATTAAGTAAAATTGATATTATTTTTTATTTTCTTTGTATTATTGGTTATGATTTTGTATTTAATATTTTTATTAAATTTATGAATTAGAATTTCATCACTATTATATTATATATTAGGTAGAATTGAGATTATTTTTTTTATTTTTTAATTATTGGCTATGAATTGGTAATTAATACTTTTATTAAATTTATGAATTAGTATTTGGTTCGTAGAATATTATAGAGATTAGGTTGAATTGAGAATATGTATATTTTTTAATTGACTATGAATTCATGTTTAAATTTTTATTAAATTTATGAATTAATATTTTGCTACTAGAATATACATATTAAGTAGAATTGAGATTTGTTTTTAATTGATTATGAATTTGTATTTAATATTTTTATCAAATTTGTCAAATCCTAATGGCACGATCGGTTGAAGATGGGCCTCATCAGCGAACTGAACCAGGATCAAACCTAATGGGGTGATTGTGCCATGTGCTAGGGGGAGGAGACATGCTAAAAAATATAGTCAACTAAGGGTTGGTGTGGCCTACGGCTAGTGCAATCCTCGAGTGACTTTGAAATATTAGATTGCCCCTTGGTCATGGCTCCTCAAGCCACAGGTCAAGCCTTGAAGATCACAAACAACTCAACAAACAAAAAAACATAAATATTTTTATTAAATTTATGAATTAGTATTTGGCCACTAGAATAAGCTCCTCAAGTCACATGTCAACCCTGCCTTGAAGATCACAGACAACTCAACAAACAAAAAAATATAAATATTTTTATTAAATTTATGAATTAGTATTTGGCCATTAGAATAAGCTCCTCAAGCCACAGGTCAAGCCTTGAAGATCACAGAAATATTTTTATTAAATTCATGAAGTAGTACTTAGCCACTAGAATATTATAAAGATTAGGTATAGTTGAGATTTTTTTTAAATTATTGACTATGAATTTATATTTAATATTTTTATTAAATTTATGAATTAATATTTTCCCTCTATAGACTAGGTAGAACTGAGATTCTTTTTATGTATTTATTTATTATTGACTATGAATTTGTATTTAATATTTTTATTAAATTTATGGATTATTATTTGGACACTAGAATATTATAGAGTTTTGGTAGAATTGAGATTCTTTTTCAATTTTTTATTATTATTGACTATGAACATGTATTTAATATTTTTATTAAATTTATGTATTAGTATTTTACCACTAAAATATTATAGAGATTTGTTAGAATTGAAACTCTTTTTTGAGTCATCTCATCTCATTAGGATAATAATGTATTATATTAAGTCATATGATTTAGCCATGTAGATTCTTAATTTGTGAATAGACATTGTTAATATATATATATATATATATATATATATAGAGAGAGAGAGAGAGAGAGAGAGAGAGAGAGTCATCTCATTTGTCCATGTAGACTCTTAATCTGTGAATAGACATTGTTACAATATTATGGGCTAATACCATGGCTTATCAATACCCCAAGCCCAAAAAACCATAACTGAAACTCATATCATACATGTTCATATGACATTTTCTTAATTAATCAATTTAATTAATAGTGCATAAAAAACATAACTACTCTGGAGATAAATCTCAATATTTGATTTGCGTATACTACTAAGAATATTCTAAGATATTCGATGGAGGTTAAATCCCACCATCCATCCACTAATTATTGATAATTAAATTAAAATTCTTGAAGCTCTATTCCCAAATAGACACTCCAAAATAGACAAGCATATCTGTGTAATTATTATAAAAGGTAACATGTATATACAATATTCTCATAAATTATTGAACCATAATTTTTAATTTAAATGATAAGTAGTGGAATGCAAACAATAACATTCAAGACATTTTAATATAGATATAGCATAATGTGAGGACTTATTTATATGGAAGAAGACTATGAGCATATAGACTATAAGAAAGAGCGAAAGTAAATATGTGGAGGATCATTAATGTTCCTAACCCAGAAAGAACTATTAACAACATAGAAGAGGAATGACTGTCTTTAAAAGTCTTATTTCGCTATGACTAAGAAACTAAGGGTTTATTGGGGTCCTCAATTTTATGGTGTTTTATTAAAAGTAAAGGAACATTGAGATTGCCTTCATTCTAAAAGGATTTTTTTTATATAAACAAGGGTGGTTCTCAAACTATATGAGAAAATGTGCAGTGAACTCTATAGTTCTTATGAAATAAGGTAGTAAAGTTAGCAATGCGAAGAGCATATTTAGATATATCAACTCATGTAATCATGGCACTATCAGCTTGGAAATCCCATGTTAGTCCTTCACTTGTGGTATTTTAGAAATTCCAAGACTCGTGATAGAAGATACAAGTTTGGGCTTTGCAAGGAAGGGAAGCTTTGAGGGTTTCTATAGATAAATTTTGAACAACTCCTCAAGTATAAGAGTATTGATTGTTGTTAGGACTATAGTTGATGGAGGTACTAGGTCAATTTCCATTAAAGGTAGGAAATTAGACATTATGGGTATTTGTTATGTGGTGTGAAGTTTAAAGGCCAAGACAAAGAGGTAGTGGTCTGCATGGTAAAAATGAAGAGATATTGTGTCAAATTGAAAGAATGGATTTAGTTGGTTCTTAGTGAGAAAATGTTGAAGCACCTAATCTTCCACATGTTTGAGAAAGTGGTTGTTGGTATTTTCTTCATAAATCACTAAATGAGTGGGTTAGTATATATTTGGGAAAATCCTATTCGGATGCATGCCTTTGTAATATATATAGGCTGAAGGATGGTTGGATTTTATTTTCAAAACTTATAAGGATGTTAAGAGAGTTAAGTAATGGAAGTGGATATTGGGAAATATGATGCTTTCTTGAAAAACTAATTTCCTTGTTTAGACTCTTAGATGCAAGAGAAATTAGACCAACCTTTTCGGGTAAAATTAGTAATATTGCACTTGGAACTTTGAAATCACTTTATGATTAAGAAAATAGTAGACAATATTATTATCTTCCTCAATGTCAATGAGAGATTACAATCCTCAGTGTTAAGATATTTATCCAAGATATTGATAAATATGGATTATGGGTCAGCTTGAAATATGGAGATAGAAATAGGTGCCTAAAGCACATACAAGCACCAGATTACATGAGGATTTCATTTCATTTTGGTTGCTCTTACCATTATTGTCATCTAAAGGATGAATTCCTATGTAGGTCACAAAATCTGATAGAGATTAAGCTCAAAATTCATATTATACAAAGGTGAACATGAATATAGAAATTAGCATATTTGTTGTAGAAGGTAAAAGTAACAATTAACCTCATAACATGAATGAGATATAAAATTTTATGAAACCAACTTTAAAAAAAAACATATCAACGACTTGAAAATTATCCTCTTTTAACGGGAAACCTCCTTTACATTACATAAATGAAAAATTATTGGATGATACAAATGACAAGACCTCCTTTCTATATATAGGAGTCTAAGGGGTCACAATATAATCAAAACCTACATAAAAATAATAATGTAAGGGCACAATAATAACAATAGAGGGCTTCTATCGTGCACAAAAATAACAATATATGGACCACATGGGCACAACAATAAAAATAAGGGGGCTACACTAGAATTATAGGGACCTAACATGCCCCTCTCATTCAAAAAAGTGTTTTCCACAATGCTTAAGTAGTTATGGATGCTTCTCTCTAAAATTATCATCGTCTCGTGTGGAATATTTGTTGGAAATAATACTGAGAGGGGGGAGTGAATCAGTATTATCAAATCAACATAACTTTTTCATTTCCATATTAAGATTCATATACGCTACTTCAGTTAAGTCAAACCATGTGTATACGCAACTATGTTTAATGCAACAAGCGTATATCCAGTAAACTTATGATTCAGTTAGTTGATCCTTAATGAGTGCATCAGAACATTATTAATCGTATGAACAGTAAACAAGAGCAGTAAAACAGAACAAATCATCACACACAAGAAGCACACATGAACACCATGATATAATGTGGAAACCCAATGTAGGTGAAAACCACCTACTGCAAGTTGTCTCTATCTTCTTTTAATAAGAAACTTCTTTTTACAATATTTCTGTATTGGTGCAGTCTTATACTAGTACACAGGCTTCTACCTGCAGAAGGCTACAACCTTCTCTCATTCTCCAGCTTCTCCTGGAAGGGAGCTACAACCCCCTTAGCTCTTGTACTAGCCGCTCCTTTTACTACTACGTAGGTGCCTGCCTACTGAATGCTCCATCCTTCACTCATTTTTTAGCTACTACTGGAAGGGAGCTACCACCCCCTTAGCTCTTGTACTAGCTTATGTACTATTATGTAGGTGCCGACCTACAGAAGGCTACAATCTTCTCTTTCGTCCTCCAGGTACCATGTTTCATAAATTTTCAGACTGGATACTCCTGAAGCACAACACCATAATCTGAAAGGCCACGTTTCATCCAATTTTCATACTAGACCCATCAATATCATTGAAGCACACAATCAATCAACACTAGCATCATCAATCTCTGAATCACCCAATATTGAATCACTGAAACCCTATCAACAAAATGTAGTCGTCAGAACACAGAGCAGAACACAGAACTCTAAAACAATATTTAGAACCAACTGTATCATCAAGAATCATGCATCAGAGTGCATACGCTACTTGGAAGTGCCAAACCAGCATGTATATGCAACTTAACCAAATTGAACCAGCGTATATGTCATCAATTACTTACTTATAACTTCGTTGCACTTCCTGACTTCAGACATACCCAGATCATTACATATACAAGGATAATATGTGTGTTAGCAACCAAATCTAGTTCATCAGATCACATAAAGATAAGTCGTTATGATTAGATCTCTTCCATCAACACTGAATCTAAACCCATTCAACCAATCTAAATATGCATAATACTGACACCAGTAAACAGTCACCAGAACTCAGACTTTGCATCATCAACCAGAACCACCTATAAGTTCAAACATCATAGTTTATATGGTATATGCTATTCAGATTTATCTAACCTGCGTATGTACACACTTTTATCAAAGTTAACCAGCGTATACTTCTGTAAATATTCATTCATGATTTGCAGCTATTCCAAACTTGAGTTATACCCAGATCATAATATTTACAGAACATTACATGCCTCAGTATACAGATATAGAATAAGCATGATCAAACTGTATAGATATGATTCATTCCAAGCCATTAGATCCCGATCTATCCTTAGATCTTTTTCTCCATCAATAGCTGAGATTCTTCCTTAGCTCAGATCAAGCAAAGCATCATGAACCCATAAATTGCATCCTAGATCTCATACTTCATAGATATCAAGATTTTCTTGATTTCCTTTGCCTAATGATCATCTTCTCCTTTTATAGTCTTAGGCCTTACTCAATACCATGGTCCAAAACCATTTAGAACCAATACTAGGGACCCAATACTTGGGTTCAATACTTCAGATGCAATACCAAGGTCCAAAACCATAGGTCTAAATACCATGGACCGAAAAATAATCTTTTCCACATGTACGCATTTTTCCATGCATGAAAGTGCATGCATACGCATACGTGACTTTTGATCAGAAATCCCGTGTGTATACCTGCCTTTGTATATAGTGAACCTGCGTGTATACTTTTCTTTCTTCATTCTTTATAGTTTGATCATCAATTCTTTGCTACTGACCTCCTGCACTATGATATGTCATCTGTGTGAGTTGCCATCATGGACAACACTTGTATCATAATGCCAACAATCTCCCCCTTTGGACATGATGGGAAAGCTAACTTACCATACTGAGAACTGTCATCTTAACGAGTTGTCATTGTTCATTACATATAAACTGATTCCTTTGAGTTGTCTTGCATCCCATGTATTCTGTCACATCTGGTATCTCTTATGTAGATTCATCTAGTTATATATAAGTGAGTTGTTATTCTACAAGTGGGTTTCCATCAAGTACAACACATGCATCATAATGCCAACAATCTCCCCCTTTGGACTTGATGGCAACAACCATACCAATTCACTCGCCCCCTTTGACATCAAGGGCAAAGGACAGACCAAGATATTCTCTTCCTTGATATACATTCCGCTGTCCATACTCCCCTTGAGTACCTGTTGAAATCTCTTATTGAGCTCCCCCTTTGTATATGCCAAGTTGTACTAATTTGTCCATGCTCCCTCTGAGTACATGTTGAAATCTCTGCTCTGTTGAAGTGTGTTGTTCATGCTCCCCCTGACTGTATGCAAGGTCTGCAAAAATATGTTCTACAAGAAGAACATGACTCTATCATAAATGACCTTCCTATCACCAAAGACTCATATATACATCCATCTCCCAACCAAGTGGGGATATACCAGATACCAATTGTTTATACATGACTGAAATATTACATCATCCTTCCCATGCATAGTGGGGGTACAAATTACAAAATATGACCAAAAGGGATTCATCAAATGACTACAATAGATAGAGACAAACTATTAAATCATGAGTCTTGATATGACCTTTACATTGAATGATATACATGAAATTTATAACAGAGACCAAACATCTAAATAAGACCATGATAGTCATCAGCAACTATCATACACAGTGTATATGATCTGCTCCTTAAGCATCTGTCAACAACATCTAGACCAACAACTTGTATATGTCCATTAGTGTAGATAGCATCAACTTGTGACAATATATGTCTGCATATAGATATCAATTCATCCTCTTGATCTTGAGCATTATAAAATCATTCACATCATATCATATGCGAAAGACACCATAGCCATCTCATCAACATCAAGATCTGCATGATCTTATATATCATCCATGTATCATCACTCAGGGACATCCCTCATCTGTATCAATCAACATATGTAAGTATCAACCTGTCATCGTATGGGTAAGAAATAATCATCATCATGTCTCCAACAATGCAACTTTGAGTAATCATCCATGTATCCAGCATACTGTATATAGCACTATGTATCTTCAGCTCAAGATCTTTTGTCAAGACTTCTTGATATCATCAATAGCAACAATCCTCATCCATGTGAATGCCAAGAACTATAGGAATCCTGCATCATAACTGTATTATATGTCGACAACAACATATGAGTGACTCATCATCAAGTAATGAAATTGTGTATTCAAGCTTTGTTCTTCTCCTTATCCTTATGTAAGCACCATATATGCATCATCAGAGAATCAACCACAAATCCGATCTAAACACCAACTATGTAACCCCAAGAATCATATGAGATTTTATCATGAAAACTCATAACCATATCATAGCAAGGCATATCATTTAGCCATATAAGCATCATCACCAAGGACTACTAACCATAATGCCAACAATGCATTATTAAAATTATATGCTCCTGCTGAACCTGTGCCATCTTGTTTTACTGTCAGATCTGGTCATGCATATATCAGCAAGAAGTATCAAGGTATCATCATCAACAAGTTAGAATCAAAACACTTCTAAACATTTTACAAGTATCAAGACATTTCCACACATCATCAGCAGATTGCAACCATTATCAAACAGAGCAAGTAATGGACTGAATCATATCAGACCCTTTTCCTGAGCATGTCCCATTGTTTTTCTCAAACTGACATATATGCGACTATGCACTGTCTAACTCGCGTATATACGCGAATTCTCTTTATGAAACTTGTGTATGAGACTGAGAACACTGAAATTTTACACTTTCAGCTTCCTCTGAGTTTGTTATGTCTATACATTGTGTTGTGCCACATCTTTCTGACGGTCCTTCCTTCTTCTTCCATATCTTCAAGTGTGATGATGTTTTCTCCTTTTGGTATGGTGCCCGTACTTTGTTCCTGCAATCCTTAGCTATATGTCCAAGCTTGTTACATGCATAACATCTCACATGTTTCATATTCCTTCTATAGAAATCAACAGCTCTATGACCGAACATATTGCAAGCAAAGAAATATCCCTTAAAGTACCTGGAACGTGATGGTCTTTCTGTGTGATGGTCTTGAACCATTCTGCTTCTGCATCTGGCTACAACATGTCCAAGATTATGAAATACATAACATTCAACATTATTCATCGAAGGAGTAAAATATTTTCTTTGAAGAAATTCTTTCCTTGGTTGTTGATAGGATTGACCTCTCATCTCCTTGTTGAGTATTTCAGATTAAGCATTAGAGTTCCTTATCTTATTTTGTGAACTAGATTCACCTGCAACAGATTCATGAAAACCAAGGCTAGTTTTGATAGCAGGAGACCTTTGACTACTAAGAATATCATCCAATATCTTAGTACTATCTTGAAATCGTAAGAGCTTATCCTTTTCTTCTAAGTTATCTTTTAGAATATTTACCTCAACCTGAAGTTGCTCTTCCTTTCCACGATACTGCTTCTTCATGTTTTCTTCAGCTTTTCTTCCTTTTTCCAACTGGTTTCTTAATTCAAGAACTTTTTTTTCTTGTTTTTCAAGAGTTTGGAGTAGTTCTTTATTCTGCTTATTTGATTCTTCAAGATCTTCCTTTAGCGAGAGGATCGTAGCTTCAAGACTTTCATAGTAACTGGATCTTTCTCTGAGTTTCTTGATTGTTGTGCTCCTTTCATTTACTTCACTTCTTAGTGATGTCACTTCATCCTACAACTTTTGACATTAATCTTCCTTTCCTTGAATGGCTTCCTTACCTTGTTTCCTTCCCCTAGTTGAGATTTTAGTTTGGTAACTTCTTCTTTGGAGATACATTCCCTTTTGTGCAATAGATCTTGTTGATCTCTAATTTTGTCTGTAAGCCTTTTAAATTCTGCCTCTATTTGATATCTTTGTTTCTCACCCATAAAAGCAAATTCAATTGTTTCGCTATCACTTTCATAATCTTTAAATGGATAGATAAATGTATCACCAGAGGATAAAAAATTCATACATGATAGTTCTTTTGCTTATTCATCTTCTTTTTGAAGTGATTCTGAATCTGAAGTGCTTCTTCCACATATTCCCCAATCGATTCTCCCACTGTCATAGCTCTTCTGAGATGTATTCTTCTTCTTAGGCACGTTCTTCTTAAGCTTCTTTCCCATTGTTCTATGGATCTCTTTCAAGCGATCAAGCTTCTACCAAAGGACCTACTTTGATACCAATTGTTGGAAATAATACTGAGAAGGGGGTGGGGGGGGGGGTGAATCAGTATTATCAAATCAACATAACTTTTTCATTTCCATATTAAGATTCATATATGCTACTTCAGTTAAGTCAAACTGCATGTATACGCAATTGTTTTTAATGCAACAAGCATATATCCAGTAAACTTATGATTCTATTAGTTGATCCTTAATGAGTGCATCAGAAAATTATTAACCATATGAACAGTAAACAGGAGTAGCAAAACAGAATAGATCATCACACACAAGAAGCACACATGAACACCATGATATAAGGTGGAAACCCAATGTGGGTGAAAACCACCTACTGCAAGTCGTCTCTATCTTCTTTTAATAAGAAACTTCTTTTTACAATATTTATGTACTAGTGCAGTATTATACCAGTACACGGGCATCTACCTGCAAAAGGCTACAACCTTCTCTTGTTCTCCAGCTTCTCCTGGAAGGGAGCTACAACCCCCTTAGCTCTTGTACTAGCCGCTCCTTTTACTAGTACATAGGTGTCTGCCTACCAAATGCTCCATCCTTCATTCGTTTTCCAACTGCTATTGGAAGGGAGCTACCACTCCCTTAGCTCTTGTACTAGCTGATGTACTAGTACATAGGTGCCGACCTATAGAAGGCTACAACCTTCTCTTTCTTCCTCCAGGTACCACGTTTCATAAATGTTCAGACTGGATACTCCTGAAGCACAACACCATAATATGAAAGGCCACATTTCATCCAATTTTCATACTAGACCCATCAATATCATTGAAGCACATAATCAATCAACAATAGCATCATCAATCTCTGAATCACCCAAAATTGAATCATTGAAACCCTATCAACAAAATGTAGTCACCAAAACACAGAGCAGAACACAAAACTCTGCAACAATATTCAGAACCAACTATATCATCAAGAATCATGCATCAGAGTGCATACGCTACTTGGAAGTGCCGAACCAGTGTGTATACACAACTTCACCAAAGTGAACCAGCGTATATGTCATCAATTACTTACTTATAACTTCGTTGCACTTCCTGACTTCAGACATACCCAGATCATTACATATACAAGGATAATACGTGTGTTAGCAACCAGATCTAGTTCATCATATCACATAAAGATAAGTCATTATGATTAGATCTCTTCCATCAACACTAAAGCTAAACCCATTCAACCAATCTAAATATGCATAATAATGACACCAGTAAACAGTCACCAGAACTCAAACTTTCCATCATCAACCAGAACCACCTGTAACTTCAAACATCATAGTTTATATGGTATACGCTATTCAGATGTATCTAACCTGCATATGTACGCACTTTTATCAAAGTCAACCAGTGCATACTTTTGTAAATATTCATTCATGATTTGCAGCTATTCCAAACTTGAGTTATACCCAGATCATAATATTTACAGAACATTACATGCCTCAATATACAGATCTAGAATAAGCATGATCAAACTGTATAGAGATGATTCATTCCAAGCCATTAGATCTTGATATATCTTTAGATCTTGTTCTCCATCAACTGTTGAGATTCTTCCTCAGCTCAGATCAAGAAAATCATCATGAACCCATAACCTGCATCGTAGATCTCATACTTCATCAGTTATTCAAGATTTTCTTGATTTCCTTTGCCTAATGATCTTCTTCTCCTTTTATAATCTTAGGCCTTACTCAATACCATGGTCCAAAACCATTGAGAACCAATACTAGGGACCCAATACCTGGGTTCAATACTTTGGACGCAATACCAAGGTCCAAAACCATAGGTCTAAATACCACGGACCCTAAAATAAGCTTTCCCACATGTACGCGCTTTTCTGTGCATGAAAGTGTGTGCATACACATACATGACTTTTGATCAGCATTCCCACGTGTATACGCGCCTTTGTATATAGTGAGCCTGCGTGTATACTTTTCTTTCTTCATTCTTTGTAGTCTGGTCATCAATTCTTTGCTACTGACCTCCTGCACTATGATCTGTCATCTGTGTGAGTTGCCATCAAGGACAACACTTGTATCATAATGCCAACAATATTTAGCAGGTAACTTCTTCCACTTGATGTGATACTCTAAAATTGATCAATTTCGTAGCTATCGAGTTCTTATTTCTGTGACTGCTTCAGGTTCCAATATTATTTTCCCTTCCTCGTAAAATTTTGGCAATATTGTTTGAACTAGGAGCCTGACACCTATAACCTTCTTTAAGCATGAAACATGGAAAACTAGGTGCACTCAGGAAGATGCGGGAAGCTCCAATTTGTATGCCATAGTACCAATATTTTGTAACACCTTGTAAGGACCATATTACTTTGGTGATAATTTATTATCCTTGCGATCTTGCTTCAGGAACATTTTTTTTATGGTTGTAGCCGTAAAAATATTCAGCTGCCCACATCAAAACTTCTATCCGATCCCCTTCCGTTCATTCATGACATCTTTGGTGAACCTGCCATCCATGATTTCGTATGTGTATCTTCATCCATGGATGCACCCATTGTTGATCACTCGTAGGATACACCAGATGTTGGTCCATCATTCAACAATAGAGAGGATAAGCTATTCATTGAAAATCAACTTGATCCTTCATTTGTCTTTTCCGAAAACACAGAGGATGATTTTGTTCGCTTTTCATTTACCCCTCTGTTTGATTTATCAGATCGTGAGGATGACAATGAAATCATTGATTTTTCTAATCATGGTTGTCGTGATTTGTTTACTCCCATATTCGATCACGATCATGATTCTATCACGGTTGATTTTTCGAACCCACTAGTTTTTGATGATCTGTCTGACAATGAAGTCGAAACACCCCAGACTGTCGAGGCACCTCAGCTCAAGCTGATGGTTATGTCAAGCCCTTGCTGTCTCGAGGTTGGTTTCACTTTCGATCAATAAATTGTTCAATCACCCGAGGCTCCTCATCACTCATCTGTATGCATTGAAGATCAACTTCATGCACATATCATGCTTCCTCCACACAAACTACACGATCCCATAGCTCATGCATTGGAGGAATCTTACATTGCAAGGACACGTGCATGACACAAGTTGTCTTTGTTTTTTTCATTTTCTTGTATGTCACAGTCAAAAGCATGCATATGCTTCAAAGTTGAATGCTTTTTCGTAGATCACCATGATAAGTCCACAGGTTGCTTGTCATACACTTGTACCCACTCATGTCTTGTGGGCACTTTGAAACATGAAGTGTGTTTGTCTTCATTGCTATATATTTCTTGCTTGCTGGTTTGCACAACTGGGGTTCTCACGGACCAAGCCTTCACCAACATGGGTCAACCAATGTGCTGCTAGCTGCATTGGAAATATCACTTCACATGATCAGGCTTATGCACCATTAATTTAGGAGTAGGAGTAGTGTTTGCTTTCACTTTTTTTCTTGCATGTTTGTTTTCTTACTTGTTTTGTTTGTTTGTTTGCTTGCTTGCTTGCTTGCTTGTTTGCCTACTAGCTTTGCTTTTTCTTTTGCTTCTGCTTTTTCTTTGATTTGTTTTTTGTTAGTTTGCTTGTTTTGTTCGTAGGTTAGTTTCAAATGAAACCATGTATGACTCTTGAAACGAGCTTGGTAAAGTACAAGAGGCCTTGTCCAGCTATCACTACTTGGTTATCTGTCATCCTATCTATGTATGAAGAACTTGTTACTTTTAGTCCATGATATGTCGAAGGAAAATATGTACTGTTCAAAGTAAACCTTGGTGAAAACACAATGCTTGCACGCTAACTAGTATCACCTACTCTAGTCAGTTGTTTTTGGGTTAACCCTTGTCATCTCAATAAAGTAGAGTAAGGTGAGGGGGAAAACCTTAACAGGCACGTTAGAGATATAATAAACTAATTCTCTACTAGAACAACCTCTTCTACTCTCGATAAGTCAGGGTCCCTCTTCTGCCTCTGAAATGAATAAGTGCTATGCACAGTTATCAAAAATGAAAAAAAAAATGATGAAAAGTGAAAAAAGTTTGAAAAAATGAAAATGAATAAGGTGAAAGAAGAGAAAGGCTTCCTGTGTAGAGAGGTGATCCAAGTAACTCCATTGGGGTATTAACCAGGCTCGCTGGTAGAGGATCCATGCTTGTGTTCCTATGTGACCACTGGGGTAATTTCCAGGTATGCTAGCAGCAAAGCAACAACAGAGATGAAAATAAGACTCTGACGACTATAATTCTTGTGAATCAATATACCCCTCAACCCCAATCAAAAAAACTGTGTTGAAATGGCTTGCAATGTGTGTCAATCAACCAAGAGCTTGGCGGATGCTACATCTTACAATCAAGACATGGTGAAACCAAGACAATTTGAGAACTGAACAATACTTCCGGAGCTGTTAAACTTGCTTTTCACGAACAAGGTCCATCCAGAGAGATGGAGTTCTTCCAGTGTGTCACCAAGTGTTGTAGCAGCTACAACCACCCTCCAAATTTTATCTTAGCTTCATTTTGGAGCCTCCCTACCAACCTTCACACCAGCATGTCTTGCTTCGTCAAGTACACAATCTCCAGCCATTTTCTTGTATAAAGATAGCCTATCGATCAAAACTTGATGCATTTCCCTCACATGTTGTTCATCCGAACTTAGTCCAACAACAGGCTGAGTAGCTCCTACAAAAATTTGCACAAATCTGGAGGGAAAATAGCCTTCCCTATATAAATTTCACAATCCTAACTGGTAGCCTACTCGACCCCAGAATTGCACAATTCTACTAAGCAAGCTTCACTGAGAAAATTGCGCAATCCTTCCCAGCTGAGCTGCTCAGCCCAGAGTTTGTGAAAATATAGGCAACAGACAATTTCTCTACCTAGAAATTACACAAATCATTTGAGCATCCAACCCAACTCCCATCCAGAGGTGTGCATTTTCTCCCAGCCATTGAGAAACCTCTTGCATGTGCAGTTGAGTTGACTGGTTCCCTCCAGTACCGAGAAAAACAGACTTGCATGCATGAGCTGCTTCTCCCAAGGTAGCATGTAAAGCCATCCCTTGACAATTTGAGAACTGAACAATACTTCCGGAGCTGTTAAACTTTCACTTCACGAACAAGGTCCATCCAGAGAGATGGAGTTCTTCCAGTGTGTTGCCAAGTGTTGTAGCAGCTACAACCACCCTCCAAAATTTTATCTTAGCTTCGTTTTGGAGCCTCCCTACCAACCTTCACACCAGCATGTCTTGCTTCGTCAAGTACACAATCTCCAGTCATTTTCTTGTATAAAGACAGCCTATCAATCAAACCTTGATGCATTTCCCTTACATGTTGTTCATCCGAACTTAGTCCAACAAAAGGCTGAGTAGCTCCTCCAAGAATTTGCACAAATATGGAGGGAAAATAGCCTTCCCTATATAAATTTCACAATCCTAACTGGTAGCCTACTCGGACCTAGAATTGCACAATTCTACTAAGCAAACTTCGCTGAGAAAATTGCGCAATCCTTCCCAGCTGAGCTGCTCAGCCCAGAATTTGTGAAAATCTAGGCAACAGACAATTTATCTACCTAGAAATTACACAAATCCTTTGAGCATCCAGCCCAACTCCCATCCAGAGGTGTGTATTTTCTCCCAGCCATTGAGAAACCTCTTGCATGCGCAGTTGAGTTGACTGGTTCCCTCCAGTACCGAGCAAAACATACTTGCATGCATGAGCTGCTTCTCCCAAGGTAGCATGTAAAGCCATCCCTTGTTTCAGGGATCTATTTTTGGCAGTTGGAGGTTACATGCAAGGATCATTTCAGAAACCTCCCGCCAAGTGTCGCTTTCCCTAGATTTGTGGCATGTGCATCACAACCTCGATTTTATCAAAACTCATCAACCAGACACTACAGAGCTCATTCCTCACATCAAACTTGCAGCTCTGACATCCCACATCGCATCTAAGAGCCTTCGGCACATTCAACTTAGGTGTTTTGGGGTAAGCTCACTTTCCATGTCTTGTGTTGCATTTCTGGAAAAAAAATTGTTTCGCTTTGTATGAACATTGTCTACTTGATTTCAGTGAACGCTTTTTGTCGTTCTGATGCATACTAGCTTATACTAGCATTGTTTCAGGTCTCATTAACATCTCATTGATGTCGCATGCATGAAACAATTTTTCACGAACGGTCACCGATTAGGTGACTCGCCTCACTCACATGCATGTTGTTCCATTTTTTGAATATTTCATTCACCGTTTGCATGCATGATCATTCACTTCTTCTTAAACTCAGCATCACCATGCATTCACATTCACTTTTGCTTTCACTTTCCCGCATGTGAATCTCTCCAACCTTGGCCCAGACTCTGCCTCACTAGACAACATTGCACAATCCTAAGAGGGAAGGCTCTATCTTCCTCTCCATAAATGTGCATTTCTACCTAGGCACTGTCCTTCGAAACTATTTTACACATTTCTGAGGGACAATGACTACTAGCCTAGAAAATTATGCAATGCAGTCACTGAACCTGCAGACGTTGCTAGCTAAGATTTTTCATTGCGCAATTAAGTAGTCAGCAACTAGAATGGATTGTACATTGCGCAGTACCAACAATCATTCATCCTTCCTGTAGCCCAGATTGTGCCTTGCACAGTCTTGGCAGTCAGTCTCCCGACCTCCCAGTGGAAATTGCGTGACCTTCATGATCAGTCACCCAAGTATGTTGCAAGTCAGTTCTCAAGTTCATTTGGGTTTTCGACTAATAGATTTCTTGCCATGAGTGTTCCCATGTCTCTAGGAATCACAGGTGTTCATCTACCTCTCAGCAATACAGGTACAATGGTTTCGAGGAGAGAAGAGATGAAGACATTGTTCATAGCACACTTGGGGATGCAGTCAATCAAGTGTCTTTGGACTTTCCTACCCATGAAGGCTACAAGTTGTTCGTAGACAAGGACATCAAGATATGATAGTAACAACATCACAGTGAGAAACATCATGAACAACAGATGAAGGCAGCATACCGAATGCAACAAATGCAAGAGGAGGGTAGTTGACAACACAGAGGTGGAACAAAGTTGCAACCTCAAGCAGATCCACTAGTGATGAAAGAAACTTTGGAGACTCAGGCCATGAGGTTACGGTGCGACATTAAGATCACATGAAGAAAAAGAATAGAACTAAGAAGGATTTTCATGTGTTGAAGCAACAACTCAAGGAAGAACATGAGCTATATAGACAAGCGAATGAGTGCAGCAGGAACAAGAACAATAGTGGACGCAACATGCACTCATGGATGAAAATGCACCCATACAAGTTATAGATCCATCCTAGAAGCTGGCATGGAGAAGACATGGTGAACATTATTGTTTATCACATAAAATGGATTCAACAACATGTATATCATGTGTGCATGCATGCGATTCAATGCATTCAGCACACTCACCAAGGTGAAGACAAGAAGCAAGTCCAACTGGAGCTGAACATGTAGTTGAAAGTTGATGCGCATGACCACCAGCACACGCTGGAAGATTAGCACGAACACTATGCATGAATGTGTTGCCGGTTCGGCCGCACCCAAGAATACCATGTGCATGTTAGAAGACGAGATGGATGATGGAGCCACACCAATGCACCGAATACAATGGAGGCAAGAGTTCGCTTCAGCAAGATGTCACCATGGAGCGCATGCACACCATCATGAATGACCAAGCTTAGCAATCATATCACCATGTTCACCATCACAAGCATGTCAAAGATTTGGTCTCACCACAACGAACTGAGTGTCAGTGATGTCTTGCATGGCTTGCTCTAGCCATTTTGTGTCACATAAGTACATGTGCATTGTAATGTAGCATCATGTCAAGTGTAAGTCAAATGTCGATAGTTGGATGTAACAGTCATAAAGTAGATGAAGAGTCATGAGGGTAGTTGAACTGTCACAAAGGGGAATGTCAAGGGTCTCCCCATCCTTTGCTATAAATAGTCCCTCATAACTCATTTTAAGGGATTTTGGTCAGCCAAGCTTCGATTGGAATATCTTAGAGAAAGCTTGGACAATATTGCAACGAGCCTTGGCTTCTCCAATGTGCAGAGCTAGTATATCTATTTGGAGGAGCAGGCAGTTGTGGCTATAATGTTCCACTATTGGAACTAGTAGGTGTACATGGATGTATTGTATGACTGAAACTTACACTTCTTAATAAAATAGATCCAGCACGTTTTCATGCATATGTTGTTATTATAGTTAGACTATTCTGGTTATTGTAGCAATGTATGTTGTTTAACTTACGTATTTGTGTATGAACTATTTTGTATGCAATTGTATAAATCTTGTTCTAGATGTTTTGTTCTTTTGAACATCACTTTGGATTGCTCGCTATCTTGCTTTCGAGTCGGTGATGCATATTTTCTCGTGTGTTCCCTTCCAAGTCGAGAACTATTACAAGTTTCCAAGTGGTGCACTCACCTCACCCCCCATGTGTTAGAACCTTTCATGCACCTTCCTTGGCTCACCGCATTTGTGATACCCTTCCTACCAACAGAGTTATCTTACTTCCCTCTGTGTGGAATCGTGATCAAGGCATTACTGTACGACCCACTGTTGGGACTCCTACACCAAACGGTTTGAGGTCTAATTGGGACTTCTTATTGGGGAGATCCCCTGATACGTTGGCAGGTACAACACTGTCAACACCTACCAAATCATGACAATAGGTGGACATCCTTTTGGGGAACATCTATCATCTATAAGTATTTTTCATTTCCTCATCGGCATATTGAAACCTGCCTAACCATGGAGATGGCTGCACAATTCAATATTAGCTGTGGAATGAGAAACATTCTATAGTTATATAGATGTTTAGATTATAATTCACAAAGAAACAATATATTCCAAAACATGTATGCTTAATACCTTTTATATGATTTATTAAGTTTTATATGACCTTGATTAGGCTGAAACTACAATAAGATGGTAACAAAAAGGTAAAGAGGAGGGGAAAGGATAGTTAAGAACAGAACAATTTTGGACTTCGACACCTATCGATCAATCATTGGAGGAGTCATACCTGGAAAGATACTTTGCAAAATGTAAGTTTTCTACTTTATTTATGTTCACCAAGTTTGGAATTTCCAAAAAATGTTTTTGCATGTTACTTATTTGCGACGTGTACAAACACCATCGTGCATCAGCAAAATGTTTTGCATATGCTTTCTTGATGTATTTTTCTATCTGCATTTTCAGTCTTTGAATGTTGTCGCATGTTGTCGCATGTCATGATTAATCTTTCTTGTCTGGTTTTATTCTTGAATAGATATCTATATATATATATATATATATATATATATATATATATATATATATATATATATATTATAACCTTCCCTGCTCAGGTTAGGAAATGCTTCATTGGTTACATTAGAAGTTTCATTCTACGTGAGCCTAGCCTTTTCTCAGTTAGTTTAGGAGTAGGGGCAGTTTTGTTTGTTTCTCTTTTTTGTTTTATTTCATTTGGTTTCTACCCTTCCCTTTTCCTTCTTTCCATTCCAAATAACTTTCACATGAGACCATTTATGGTTTCAAAGCAAGTGGTGAAGTTCAAGAGGAAATTGTGCTATAGTCAATATTTTGTTATCTATTTATTGCCTCTCTTTGCATGGATCTTCCACCTTTTAATCGATGATTCCCTAATGGAAAATACGTTCTTCCTCGAATAGAACCATAGCAGAATCATGATGCTTGAATCTATAACTAGTACCACCTACTCAAATTGGTTTAATGATTGGTCAAAATTTCCTTGTCAATTAAGGAGGGGAGGAAACTTTAACAAAGGAATTGTATTTCATAGGTGTATAAATATTCTTCTCTGAAGGGGAAACCTCCTCTTCTCTCAATAAGTTGGGATCCCTTTTCTGCCCTATGAAATTAATAAATTCCAATGTACAGTTCTATGAATAAAATGCCAAAACAATGAATAAAGGATGAAATAAGAGAAATGCTTCCGCATAGGGAGGTGAAGCACGAAACTCCACTGGGGTACTGTCCAAGTTCATTGGCAACAAAGCAATGTTTGTGTCCCTGATGTGACTCCACCGGGGTATTGTCCATGCCTACTGGCAGCAAAGAAACACCAGAGATGAAAACCAAGACTCTCACGATCCTTTTTCACTTGTGTATCTATATACTCCCATCTCCAATCGAAACAACTGAGTTTGACTTGTCTTTGTTAATGTTCTGCCGATGAAGAGAATGGTAGGGACTAGATCTTTAACTCAAGCTATGTAAAGAAGCTATGATAATAAATGAAATTTACAATACTTCCTGAAGTGATATACCTGTTTTACATGAGTTAAGACCCATACAGAGAGTTCGAGCTCTAATAGTGTGTCGCCAAGTGTTGTAGCTGCTACAACCACCCTCCAAAAATTTTCCCATGCTTTTATTTTGAAGCCTCCCTTCTTCCCACAAGAGCCCATGATTCACCATCGTCAAGTATTCATGTTATGTTAAGACTTATCACTTCATGCAACACTTGCGATGTCTTGTTTTGATCCTGATATGAACCTTTTTAAACACAAGGCATATCTTGTCTTGACTTTATAGCTTGGTCAGTCTTCCCTTCCGAAATTATGCAATCTTGGAAGGAAATCCAATTTTGAGGATCTGAATTGTGCAATCTAAAGAGGCAGGCTAGCCTTGAGCTCATGAATTGAAAAAAAGCTTCCCCTGCCTTCAGAAATAGCACAATTCGCTGAGCCAAGAAGTTGCTTAGTCCCTTGTATTTGGAAATTGTGCAATCATTCTTGATTATGTGAATGGTCAGTTTCTCACAAGTTACCTTTTTTTACTTTCTTCCAAGTGTCGCTTTTTCCTTGATTTTAGGCATGCACATCATAAACCCTTTCCCACGTAGATCTACAAAATAGATGCCCCTAGAGCTCATTTTCACATTCAATCTTGGAGTTGTAGCTTTCCTAAGGAGCTCAAGGAGCCTGTTGGGTCCCTATAATACTAGTGATTACCCCATTACTATTGTAGTTATACCCCTTATTTATATTTTTGTGCCCCTATTACCCCCATGTTGTTATTTTTGTGCCCCATAGAATCCCTCTATTTTTATTTTTATGGCTTTATATTATTATTGTTAGGTCGGCTGGATTATATTGTGACTCCTTACACTCCTATATATAGAAAGGAGGTTTTTTCATTTGTATCATCCAAGAATTGTTCATTTATGTAATGTAAAGGAGGTTGCCCCCTCGAAGAGGCTGAATTCTAAGGCGTTGATCTATCTTTTCTATCTTTTCTTGAGCTGGTTTCATAACATTTGGTATCAGAGCTTTGGATTCTAGGGTTTCGCTGCTCCAAATAGTTCATCGTGGAATTTTTGCTATAACTTTTTTTTCTGTGACGTTTCAGAAGTCGCAAAAAAAACCCATTTGAGAAGAAATCGCGCTGAACCTTTGGTCCGAATTTCAGAGCTTTTAGCGCGATATTTTTGGAGATATGATCTGAGAAAGTTGGTCTTTTTGCAGACTCCTGAATTACATTCAAAATAGGTGACCTGGGGAAAATCGTCATAACTTTCTCTCTGGGGATCGGATTGAAATTTCGTAAGAAGGTACAGAAAGAGGACGGCCTGTAGTTTCTTGTATGCGAGTTTCAGATACAAAGGTTGAAACAGTGACTCGTGGCACGTCGTACAATTTCGCTCTACTGAACTAGTCTAAAAGCAAGTCACTGTGGGAGATTTCACATAACTCTTCCTTGGAGAATCCAATTTTGGTCAGACTTGTGGCATTGGAAAGAGGACGCAAAAGGCTACTACAGGTTGCAACTTTAGAATTGGATGATCTGAAATTACAGAGATACATCAGATTCAATATCAGGCTTCTATAAAATGAAAAAGGGTGTGTAGTTTTTTTTTTTTTTTTTTTGTAAGCTTGGTTTAACGGAATTCAAAAGGCATAGTAAAGCATTATTATCGGTAACTGATGCCCCGAGGAAAGAAAATGCAAACACCTAGTAAGGAACCTGAAAGCTCTAGCATGACTCATGAAGAAGAGGAAGAAATGCTACATGATATATCAAAATTACAAGAACAAGTGCAACAAATGTCACGCTCACAAAAGCTAACAGAAGCTAAGATAAATGGCGTGGAATCTAAGATAAATGGCGTGGAGTCTAAGATAAAGGGCATGGAAGCTAAGATGGATGATTTGAAGACAGATTTGAAGACAAACATGGCAGATTTGAAGACAAATTTGACAAATTTTCTACAAGAAATACTTACTAATGGTGAAAAGGTTGTAAAGGAAACTCATGATGTGAACAAAAGAAATGTTAATCATGATTCCATAGACTCTAATGTTGGATCGAAGACCCACCATATTCCAAAAATCGATATGAGGAAGTTTGATGGCAAGGATCCCGCCACATGGATATTACAGATGGAGCAATTCTTCGATCTCAATAATGTGCAAAACACACAAAAGGTACGTATGGCAATTGTATATTTGGAACCAAATCAGTTTGTATGGTATCAATGGCTTTTCTCTCGTAAAAAATTTATCACTTGGGCAATTTTTACGGAAGAATTGATAGCACATTATGAAGATACAAAAAGCAACACTTTTTTTAGCCAATTGATAAGTCTCAAACAAAAGGGTTCAGTAATGGAGCACATTGAGGAGTTCCAAAAATTGAACATAAGGGTAAAAGATATTCCAGAGGAGCATAGGATTGATGTGTTCATAGGGTCTTTAAAGGATAATATCCAACATGATGTTCGCCTTTGGGAACCTGATTCATTAGAGAAGGCATTCAGGTTAGCAAGAAAAATGGAAAGCAAAATTATGGCAACTAGGAAGCATACCACTCACAACTATAAAGACGGAAGTGTTGTTGCCCCTAGTCTTCCACAACCTATAAGGTTGACACCACAACAATTGGAAGAAAAAAGAGCAAAAGGGCTTTGTTACAGTTGTGATAGCAAATACACTAAAGGTCATAAGTGTGCTGAGAAGAAATTATTCTACATAGATTGTGAAGAGGAAGAAGAAAAGGAGCAAGAAAGGTCAAAAGAAGAAGAATACTCCAGGAACAAAGCCTAGATGAAGAACAAATAAATCCGACCATATCTTGTAATGCATTGGCGGGAATTACCACTCCTCAAACCATCAAGATAGAAGGACAAATCAAGAAGAAAAAGGTAATAGTGTTGATTGATTCAGGAAGCACCCACAATTTTATTCATTGTAGGGTAGCAAAAGAATTGAATTGCTTCCTATATCCAGCACCAGAGTGTCAAGTGATGATTGCAAATGGAGGAACAATAAATTGCTCTGGAAAGTGCCATAATATCAAGCTATCCATGGGAGAATATGTATTGACTAGCCCAATGCTTTCCATTCCAATGGGAGGTGCTGATGTTGTACTAGGAGTCCAATGGCTACAATCCTTGGGTACAATAGCTTTTAATTTTCAAGAACTTTTCATCAAATTTTCTACGGAAGGAAAGGAAGTTGAATTAAGGGGTATTGCAGGGAAACCAGGAAAGATAATCAGCTCTAATGGTATGACAAAGCTTCTAAAAAAGGAGCAAAGAGGTGTAATTGCACAATTATGTTCGCTAGATGTTTCCACATTGGAATCATCTATTTCTCCAGATCTCCAAAAAGTCCTGGACAATCATTCCAAGGTATTTGAGACTCCCAAAGGTCTCCCACCTATGCGTGATCATGATCATGCTATTCATCTGATTCCAGGAAGTGTTCCTCCAAACATCAGGCCGTACAGATATCCCTATGTCCAAAAAAGTGAAATTGAACGTATGGTTGCAGAAATGCTAGAGGCTGGTATAATTCAACCGAGTCAAAGTTCTTTCTCTGCTCCAGTAGTATTGGTGCACAAGAAGGATGGATCATGGCGCATGTGTCCAGATTATAGGGAGCTCAACAAGCTCACTATTAAAGATAAGTTCCCCATTCCTGTCATTGATGAATTACTGGATGAATTGCATGGATCAATTTACTTCACCAAGTTGGATCTTCGTTCGGGATATCATCAAATCAGAATGAAGATTGAAGACATTCCAAAAACGGCATTTAGAACTCATGAGGGTCATTATGAATTTTTGGTCATGCCTTTTGGCCTTACCAATGCACCTTCAACATTTCAAGGTTTGATGAATTCAATTTTCAAACCATTCCTTAGAAAATTTGTGTTAGTATTTTTTGATGATATACTAATCTACAGCAAGTCTTGGAAGGATCATGTTGAACATGTTGACAGGGTGCTACAACTATTGGAGGAGAAACAATTATATGCAAAAAGATCCAAATGTTTCTTTGGAGTCCAGGAGGTGGAATATTTGGGTCATATTGTATCTCATGAAGGAGTTAAGGTAGACCCTAGCAAAATTAAAGCCATTAAGGAATGGAAAATCCCCACATCCATAAAGCATCTGCGAGGATTTCTTGGGTTGACAGGGTATTATCGCAAGTTTGTTAAGAATTATGGGAGAATAGCAGCACCTCTAACAACATTATTGAAGAAAGATGCATTTTCATGGACTCCGGAAGCAACAAAGGCCTTTGAACATCTTAAAGAGGCAATGTGCCAAGCACCGGTCTTAGCTACACCGGACTTCACAAAAACCTTTATTGTGGAATGTGATGCTTCAGGAAATGGAATTGGTGCTGTTCTAATGCAAGATGAAAGACCCATTGCTTTTGAAAGTCGTCCAATCAAGGGAAAGTTTTTAAGCAAAGCTATTTATGAGAAGGAAATGTTGGCAATACTCCATGCACTTAAGAAATGGCGACCCTACCTAATGGGAAGACACTTCAAGGTAAAAACGGATCATGATAGCCTTAAATACTTTTTAGAACAAAGATTATCCTCTGAAGAGCAACAAAAGTGGGTCACAAAGATGTTGGGTTATGACTTTGAAATCATCTACAAAAAAGGGAAGCAAAATGTGGTGGCAGATGCACTCTCAAGAAAGGATGAGGATGTGGAAGCATTGTTGTGCGCCATTTCTATTATCCAACCAGATTGGATAAACGAAGCAAGGGAGGAATGGAAGAATGACGAAGAAGTGTGGGCACTTATTCGAAAGCTACAACAAGATTCCAGTACGTCTGATACATTTAGCTGGCAAAATGATTCGTTATGGTACAAAGATCGCTTATACCTCTGTAAGAATTCCCAGCTAAAACAAAAGATTCTTATGGAATTGCACACTTCTCCCTTAGGAGGGCACTCAGGATTTTTAAAAACTTACCACAGGGTTAAGAAGGAATTTTTTTGGGATGGCCTTAAATCAGATATTCAAAAGTTTGTGGCGGAATGTTTGGTTTGCCAACAAAATAAAGTTGAAACAATTAAGACACCGGGTCTATTACAACCTTTATCCATTCCAAGCCAACGTTGGGAGGAGGTTTCAATGGATTTTATCACAGGTTTACCCAAGTCTGAGGGAAAGAGTGTCATCATGGTGGTAGTTGACAGACTTACCAAGTATGCACACTTTTGTGCATTATCACATCCATTTAAAGCCAGTACAGTTTCTACTGCATTTATGGAAACAATTCAAAAGCTACATGGAAACCCAAAGATTATTGTAAGTGACAGAGATCCCATTTTCACTGGAAATTTTTGGACAGAATTATTTTCTTGTCTTGGTACTCAGTTAGCTCATAGCTCATCTTATCATCCTCAATCTGATGGGCAAACTGAGATAGTAAAAAAATGTTTGGAAGGATATCTTCGTTGCTTTGTATCTGATAAACAGACACAATGGGTCAAATGGTTGCCTCTGGCTGAATGGTGGTATAACACTTCCTTCCATACAGCAACAAAAATGACCCCATTTATGGCACTTTATGGGTATCAACCACCATCCATCACATCATATTTAAGAGAAAATTCTAAGGTTCAGGCAGTGGAACATCACATCGAACATCAACAACAAGTCCTCCAACTCTTAAAGGATAACCTCGTGTTGGCACAAAATAGAATGAAACAACAGGCAGATCAACATCGCAGTGAAAGAAGTTTTGATGTAGGTGATTGGGTATTCCTACGGCTACAACCATATAAGCAAATGTCCCTAAAGCAAGCTAAGAAGGATAATAAATTATCACCAAAGTATTATGGTCCGTACAAGGTGTTGCAAAAGATTGGTACTATGGCATACAAATTGGAGCTTCCTGCAGCTTCTCGATTGCACCCAGTTTTCCATGTTTCATGTTTAAAGAAGGTTATAGGCGACAAGCTCCCAGTTCAAACAATATTGCCAGAACTTGACGAGGAAGGAAAAATTATATTGGAACCGGAAGCAGTCACAGAAACAAGAACTCGACAGCTACGAAATCGATCAATTTCAGAGTATCTTATCAAGTGGAAGAACTTATCCGCTGAAGATTCCACATGGGAGGATGAGAATTTTATGCAGAAGTATCCAGAACTACTCAAGCGTTGAGGACAACACTTTTTTGAAGGAGAGGGGCATGTTGGGTCCCTATAATACTAGTGATTACCCCATTACTATTGTAGTTATACCCCTTATTTATATTGTTGTGCCCCTATTACCCCCATATTGTTATTTCTGTGCCCCATAGAATCCCTCTATTGTTATTTTTGTGGCTTTATATTATTATTGTTAGGTCGGCTGGATTATATTGTGACTCCTTAGACTCCTATATATAGAAAGGAGGTTTTGTCATTTGTATCATCCAAGAATTGTTCATTTATGTAATGTAAAGGAGGTTCCCCCTCGAAGAGGCTGAATTCTAAGGCGTTGATCTATCTTTTCTATCTTTTCTTGAGCTAGTTTCATAACAGAGCCTTCAGTGGAGTTTGCGATGCTTTTCTAAGTGGGTTTTTCTTTTGTCATATTTTCTCACTTTTTCTATCGTTTCATGTATGCGAGTGTTGTTTTTCTTCATTCTTTTCATAGTTGTTGGTGTTTTAAATTATATTAGAATTTACAGGTGCCTCTCTAACTTCTTCACCTTTATTTCATAGTGATCCACCTTTTTTTCATAGTGAATGAGCTACCAACCACATTCCAAATGTATTAATTATTTTGACATTTTTCTTCACCCATATGTTGCACTCTATAATGCTTTACTACTAAATTGCATATATAGATTCAATGAGTTTTTCTTATTATTTATAAGACAATCCTCCTCCCAACTAGATTAAATTAGAAATAATTTGTTTCCAAATTTTTTCACTTTGATTTTTTTATTATCAATAATTATAATAATTCATTTTGATAAAAGTTTAATCAACTTATACAACTTCTTTACTAATATGTCTTATTCAATATAATTTTCCAATTAAATTCCATACAAATAAAAGTGTTTCCACAATTTTTTTCAAAAAAATATCTTTTTAACAGTAGATCAGCCCTTCAAACTCAAAATAATTAATTTCCACACCTTCATTAACTCTATTTTTTCTTTATTATTTATATCAATTAATTTTTTTAAAAAAATAATAAATTTAAGTCGCTTTCTTCACAGAACCATTCAATATAACTTCCTTAATAAAATAAAGCTTGCACAACTCAGGGAAGTATTTAATATAACTTCGTTTACAAAATTCCAGTAAATATTTTCAACGACTCTAGTAACTCTTATCAAGTAATTTAAGATCACTTTGCCCACAAAATCCCAATAAATTGCAACATATCAACATATGATGTCCATTCAACATATCAACGAAACTCATATTAAAAACCAACTGGTTTCCCGGCCCAACAAGTTTCTCCAATAAAATATATGTCCAATCACCATCGAGAATGCGACCAATATGTTTGATTGTGCAGTAGGGATGGTTTGACTGACAAAATCCAAAAACATTACTCGGCACCGACCATCGCCCTGCAGTAAGATACACACAAAGAGGGGAACTTATCAGGCCAGCTTTTGAAGTCGTTAGATTTGGGATAGACCGTAAATGGAGAAAGGTGCTGTGTACTAAATTTCAAACACTAAATATGTTGAGTTCACACTTTTCTTCCAAACGCTTAACCAGTAACCAAATTCAAGTTAAAATAATTAATTTCATTTAACTTCTTCACCTCTATTTTAGAGTGATTCACCTTTATGTTATGGTGAATCAAGGACCAACCAAATTCCAAATTCCAAATGTATTAATGATTTTGCATATTTTTTTCACCAATAATAATGGTTACCTACTAAATTGCTTATAAATTCAATGAGATTTTCTTATTATTTATGAGACAATCTCCTCCCAACTAAACTAAATTAGAAACAACTTGTTTATAAATTTTTTTACTTACATTTTTAATGAATAATTGTAATAATTTATTTTGATAAAAATTTAATCAACTCTTTATCCTGTTTTTCCAATTAAATTCCATACCAATATAAATAATTTCACATTATTATTTAATAATATATTTTAACAATCAATCACCACTTCAAACCCAAAATAATTAATTTCCACACTTTCTTTACCTCTATGTTCTATTTATTTATTATATTAAAAAAAACACTTAATAAATTTAAGTTCTTTCTTCACTAAACCAATCAACATAACTTCACTAATACAACTCAGGAAGTATTTAATATAACTTCGTTTACAAAATTCCAGTAAAATTTCAACAACTTCAATAACTCTTATCAAGTGATTTAATATCACTTTGCCCCAAAATCCCAAAAGATTTCAACACTCTCTCCAATATTATGTCCATTCAATCTCTCCAATATTATGTCCATTCAAAATGTCAACGAAACTCATTTTAAAAACCAACTGGTTTCCTGATACAACACGTCTCTCCAATAAAATATGTCTAGTCATAATCGAGAATGCAGCCAATGTTGTTGACCCTGCGAGTTAAGTGAGCCCAGACACGACTAAATTCATGGAACCCAAAACTGAAAGGGATGGTTTCGTGGAACCCAAAACCGAAAGGGATCGTTTAACTTACAAAATCCAAAAACACCAACCATTAATTTTTTTTTCCGTAAACTGAGGGAGCGAAAAGTCATCCCCCGACCAGTAAGATGCTAACACTTGCAAAGTAAGATGCAAGACTAAATGAGTGGAACCCAAAGCCGAAAGGGATGGTTTGACTTACAAAATCCAGAAAACACCAATATTTTTTTTTTTTCTTTAACTGAGGGAGGGAAGAACCATCGTCCCCACCAGTAAGATGCTAAGACTTGCAAAGTAAGATGCAAGGACTTGCTATATATATATATATATACACAAAGCAGGGAACTTATCAGGCCAGCCTTTGAAGTTGTTAGATTTGGGTTAGAGACAAAAATGGAGAAAGGTGTTGTGTCGATGATGATATTAGTCTGCCTTCTGCGCCTGGCAACAACTACAATAGCATTGGATGATGTTGCTGCAGCAGCTTTTAGTTATTCCATGAAGCCATACCATTCCTCACATGTTAATAGGCACCATGGAAGTGCATCCCATCATTTGGTTTTGAAGGAGCAACCTGAATTCACGTCATTATCAGATTCCATGGACGCTAACGATACAAGGGACGTAGAGGCCCTTTTGTCATTTAGAAAGCCACTCACATCGGATCCGGACGGATCGTTGGTCAACTGGACCATAGAAAACTCCGAAAACATGTGCTCCTGGAATGGAATTTTCTGCAGAAAGCGCACAAAACGAGTGGTTGCCATAATACTGTCCGGGTTGGGATTGCAAGGCCCCATTTCACCATCTCTTGGCAGCCTCTCATTATTACGCAATTTGAATCTTTCTCAGAATAATTTGACAGGAAGAATTCCAACGGAGTTTGGACAGTTGAAGGCGCTGGGAGTACTGGACCTCAGCTATAATTTGCTCAGTGGTTATATTCCAAAAACGCTGTGCAATTGTACAAAGCTGCAATGGATGCGGTTTTCAGTAAACAGCTTGATAGGGAGTATACCAACAGAAATTGGTCGTCTAGTCCAGTTGAAACAGCTCCGCTTGGCAAACAATAGTCTTAGCGGAAATATCCCAGCTTCTCTGAGCAACTGCACTTCTCTTCAGGTGTTGTCCATTGGATATAACAATCTCACTGGTCCAATCCCTTCGGTTCTGGGTTTGCTCAGAAATTTATCTCTTCTATACTTGGATGGCAACTCACTAAGTGGAACTATTCCAGCTTCTCTGAGCAACTGCACTTCTCTCAGAGAGTTGTCCATGGCATACAACAATCTCACTGGTGCAATTCCTTCAGTTCTGGGTTTGCTCAGAAATTTATCTCTTTTATACTTGGAGGGTAACTCACTAAGTGGAACTATTCCAGCTTCTCTGAGCAACTGCACTTCTCTCCAAGAATTGTCCATTGGATACAACAATCTCACTGGTCCAATTCCTTCAGTTTTGGGCTTGATAAAAAATTTAGCTTATCTATACTTTGAAGGAAATTCACTAAGTGGTTACATCCCTCCAGATCTTGGTAATTGTACTCAGCTATGGTACATTGCTTTTTCTCACAACAACTTGAGTGGAAAAATTCCCGCTGAATTGGGCATGCTGCAGAATTTAGAGTACCTGTATCTACATTCAAACAAGCTGGAGGGTACCATTCCTGCGTCTCTAGGAAACTGCTCCTCTCTTCGGGTTTTATTTTTGGGAGACAATCGAGCATTATCAGGTAATATCCCATCTCAATTTGGCAAGTTGGGAGAGCTTGTTCAACTATCCATTTATGGTCCAGCTAATATTTCAGGTATTATCCCTTCCGAAATAGGAAACTGCAGCAATCTTGTATGGTTGGATTTAGAATACAATAGAATTCAAGGCTCCTTGCCTATGAGTATGTTTGGGCTTCCCCTCTCCACCTTGAGCCTACTTGGAAATAACATGACTGGTAACCTACCTGAAGCCATTGGCAATTTGAGTCAAGTTACCTACTTAAATTTAGGTGAAAATAGCTTCACTGGTAACATACCTAAAGGCATTGCAAAATTGAGTGAGCTGATCTTCCTCAATCTTGGAACGAACAAGCTAAGTGGCAAAATCCCTGAGGGCATTGCTAGTTTGAACAAACTTCAACAACTTTATTTAGATACCAACAATTTTACAAGTACAATTCCAAAAGGCATAGGAAAGCTTCATTCTCTTCTAAATTTCTTCTTGTTTTCGAACAATATTTCTGGCAGTATTCCTAGAAGTATTGGTGGTTTGGTTTTGCTTCAAAACTTAGATATATCTGAAAACAATTTGGAGGGACCAATCCCTGATCATATTGGCCAATGTGTGAGCTTAGAAGTGTTAGATTTGTCTGGAAACAAGTTGAATGGAAACATTCCTTCATCCCTAGGTAATTGTAAATCTATGAGTAATTTGTTACTGCATAACAACTTTTTGTCAGGGAAAATACCACCAACTTTAAGTAAATGCACAGTCTTACAGAGGTTGAAGGTGTTTAACAACAAACTTAGTGGAAATCTAAACATAGAATTTCCTAATTCTATGTTAGTTTTCTCTGCTTATTCTAATAACTTCTTTGGAACTTTGCCTGTTTCTTTGGCCTATTGCACCCAGCTTCAACTATTAGATTTAAGCAAAAATGAGTTAACTGGTCAACTACCTGGTTACCTAGGAGTTCTTCATGAATTGAGAGTTTTAAGTGTTGGTTATAATAAGCTTCATGGTAGCATTCCTTCAAACATCACAAATCTCATCAAATTGCAAGTGTTGGATCTGTCCAATAATAGAATCAGTGGAAAGATACCCTCCAATCTAGAGAGACTCCAAGGATTTAAAACTATTGGGTCTTCCGAACTCAGTAGTAATACATTGTATGAGGATCTAGAAATTGTCATCAAGGGATTTGAGTACACTCTAACATATGTGTTGGCTACAAACACAATATTGGACTTGTCTAGCAATAATCTTATAGGAGAAATACCTCCAAGCATAGGGAATTTGAGTAGCCTGCGATTGCTGAATTTATCAAGTAATCAGCTGGAAGGGAACATACCTGCATCTCTTGGTGATATATCTACTTTGGAACAACTGGACTTGGCAAAAAATGATTTGAGTGGAGAAATTCCTCAAGAACTCTCTATGCTCTCCATGCTAGCATATTTGGATGTTTCATCCAACAAACTTTGTGGGAGAATCCCACTAGGAACACAGTTTGATACTTTCAATACTACTTCATTTCAAGGAAACAGGTGTTTATGTGGTTTTCCTCTACAGGCATGCAATGAAAAAGAAAACCAGACTCAGAATAGCACAGGGGCAGGTGTTAATCAAGGATGGTTGGCCCATTTGGATAAATATATATCATTGAATGCAGTGGGTATAGGAATGGGGATTGGATTTGCAGGAACTATCACTGTAATGATACTATGGAAGAAAGCTAGGAATTGGGTAATGCCTCCAATAACAAAAAATCCATTTTATGGAATGTACAAATTTCCTAAATAATGTATATTTCTGTGCTGAAAAATAAAGTATATATATAATTTCAGTTGGTTAACTCATATCCTTGGTATTCTGGTGTTATTTGAATGTTTGCCGAATGCTTATATATCGATATCCTTACATACCAGCTATGATGCGATTTTACTCACAGTCAACGTCTTCTTACCTGAGTATTTCTGGTATGTGGTAAGAGCTTGACAAAATATATGAATTTCAAAATGTAAAAAGACATTTTCTTATTAAGGAAAATGCAATTCAGTTGAGCAAGTTATACTTCATTTGAAAACAACTAATTTGTCCCATCACATGGTTTGTTCTCATCAAAGTTTTGGTTCGACACAAGTTCTGCATTCAATTCTATCCAGATTGTTGCATGTGTTGTTATTATTCAACTAATAGAAATAATAAGGAATTAAGGAGATTGTTGCGTGTGTTGTTATTATTCGACTAATAGAAATAATAAGGAATTAAGGAATAATAAATGTGATATAAAACTTGTTATAGTTTTCTGAGATATGTGATATTGATATATTAAAATATTAATATTTATTTATTATTTTATAATAATATTAAGAATATCAATAATAAATGAGATAAATATACATAAATAAAAATTTTATTTTATTAATAATGATAATATTTTTAAATAAAATTATAATTTTTTTAATTTTAATATTTTATAAAATAAATGTTTTAATAATTATTATAAATTTCTATTTATATCTATCTTTACAAGTTATATAAAATATAAAAGTAAATTGATATTGACTAATTGGTTACTAGATTGTGAAATATATTTATGTTCAAAGAGGTTTTTCATTTTAAAATTCTCTTCAACATAAGTTAGGAACAATGTTATTCAGAAAGATCCATGGTTCTTGGGTTCGATGGGTCTTTCCATCACACCATGGTTCCCTACTTTTGATGTAAATACTATGGTTGTCTCTAGAATGTTGGTGTGGATCAGCCTGCACAATCTCCCACTCCATTTCTTGGAGGAGCGAGTACTCACATGAATTCGGAACATCATTGTGAAATATATCAAAACAGATATCCAAAGACGGGAAGAAAAGATCTTCACACATGCTCAAATATGTGTAGAAATACATCTTAGCAAAGTATTAACAAACCGCATACAACTGATCCATAAGCATATGCACTCGACTCAAACACTAGACTATGAGAACCTTAAGATGTCGAATTTGCAAACAAATAGGGCATCTACAAAATATGTGCCTAGAAGGACACTGGCAGAAAGAAGAGGAATAATGAATGGGAATTAGCCCAAGGGATGGAATTTCCCTCCACCCAGGGAGGATGAGGAGGAAGGAGGAAGAGACAGTTCTGGAGAAAAATATACAAACGGGGAACAACCTGACAACACAAGCACCAAAAAATCAGGGGGAAGTCCCCCATGACCTCAATGGAATGCAGGATCAGCAAACAACTTGGAAGATATGGAAACTACTGGATATAAATGTACCCACTCAATATGGAAACTAGTGGATATAAATGTACCCACTCAACATGCCCACTCAATATGGAAACTAGTGGATATAAACGTACCCAATCAACATGTAACTCAGACTCAGATAAGGACAATGCAAGACCTAAACCTAATTTTCAACTGGCTCTCATTCGCCATCTCAATGAGAATAAGATAGGGTGGAAAAAAAACTAGTTTTTCTCTTTATTATATATTAATTTGTTTTTTACATTAATACTTGATTTAATGAGACTTAGTTTACATTAAAATGTAACATATAATTTTATTTTAATTAATAAAATTACACCTTTTTCCTTAAATATATATAGATATATAGATAAATAAATTATACCTATGGTAAAAACATTAAAATTTATTTTCGTTTGAAATTTTGTAATTTTTTAGAGTATTAACCTTGATCGTCGAAGGAACTGAGATACCCACTTTCTAACTCCACTTTCACACTGAAGCACTCTCGAATGCCGAAAGATTGCGATATACAGTTTAAATTTCTTTTCGCAGATGAGGTTATTATAAATTGCAATATTTACAATTTCATTGACTAAACATGAGTATTTAATATCTTCATTAAATTGATTATGAATTATGAATGAGTATTTAATTTTTTTTATTAAATTTATGAATTAATATCTGGTAGTTAGGTTATTTTTTAATATTGATTATTTTAGAATAATTTATTATTATTTTTTTTTGGTAGGTAAGCCTCCAGAATGACTTATCATAAGTAGTGTTTTAACAATGCACCCACTTACCATCAATCTAAAGCCTCATAGGTATTTTTTTTATTATTATTGATTATGAATTGATATTTAATATTTTATCAAATTTATTAATTAATATTTGGTCATTAAATTATTACAAAGAATAAGTAGAATTGAGATTATTTTTAATTTTATTATTATTAATTATGGACTGCTATTCAATATTTTACTAAATTTATATTTGGCTATTAAAATGTTATATAAAAAAAATAAAAGTATTTTTTTTTAATAAATATGGATTAAGAATTAGTATTTAATATTTTTATTAAATTTATGAGTTAATATTTGACTACTAGAATATTATAAAGAGCTAGTAGTGTTAGAATTCTTTTTAATATTTTTATTATTAACTATGAATTCGTATTTAATATTTTTATTAAATTTATGAATTAAACTTTGATCATCATTGTATTATATAGATTAGTACTTAGGTAGAATTGAGATTATTTTAGACCTTTTTATTATTGATTAGAAATTTGTATTTAATATTTTTATTAAAATTATGGGATTTGTATTTAATATTTTTATTAAATTTATGAATTAGTATTCAAGTAATGGAATATGATAGAAATTATAATATTACTAGTATAGATCCATTTTAATCACAGATCTACCAAGAGCCAAGAGTTATCAAATCTCAAACTTGAAAAAAATTTTACATGCCAATAGATTTATTCTCTTGTAGTGCTTGGTAAATATGTGATTAAGATAAATCTATAATGATAAGTGTTCATGGTTTAAATTTATTTTTCAATATTTTATCATTATTGATATTTTATATTAAAAATTGGATGAGTTACACATTTTCCTCTTATTAAGAAATAACTATAGTATTTACCTTGACTTACTTGTCATTGAAATGTTTTAATAAAGTAAACATTAATAGGCCCGCGCCCACACACACGCATATATATATAGAGAGAGTATACTGAAATATATTAATTAATTTGGATATTTAAATATTTCAAGCTAAACATTTATACACAAATTATATATAGAGAGAGAGAATATACTGAAAGATATTAGTTAATATGGATATTCAAATATTTCAAGGTAAACATTAATGCACACATTATATATATATATATATATATAGAGAGAGAGAGAGAGAGAATACCAAAATATATATTAGTTAATATGGAAATTAAAACAGTTTATTTAAGTTCTATGTTGAAATATTTATAAGAGATAGATTTTTTTATATAAAATTATATTACTTACGATAGACATCCAAATATTTTATTTATTACTTGAAGAGTGAAAGTGAAATATGAAATAAACAAGTAGAATGAAAGTGAAATATCAACTTAGTTACTTGTTGTGTTAATCAATTTTTAATTGTTTATTTATATCGTTATTTAATTTATTTGTTTTGAAAAAATTATTTTTATTTTTTTTACAACTTGGATTGTAGAATGAGTCTCTTGGAGGTTTATAATTGTTTATTTATATGATTATTTAATTTTTGTTGTTTTGTTTTGCCTCACATTAGCTAAAATTATTTTTATTATTTTTTGAGGACGTGACATACTTACACATTTCCCTCATACTCGATTGTAGAATGAGCCTCTAGGCTCATAAAGATTAGGTAGAATTGGGATGTATTTGTTCGGATAATAATGTATTATATTTGATGTTTTTTAATATAGCTGGAGCATTTTAATTAAAAAGAAATTTTCATCTATAAATTAGCAATGTTTTACAAGTGTAAATACAACTTCAATGCAACATGTAACACAATTACATATTTAATGTTACTAATAACTTCCATAGTAATATAAATTAAATCAATCTAGATTCATTTTAACTCCAAATCTACCAAATTCCAAGAAAATAAATTTACATCAGAAGAGATTTGATCCCTCTTAGCTCTTATAGATCTGAAATTAAGATGAATTATTTAATTATTAATTATAACTAATTATAATTTAAAAATACTTATGGATTTCATGTTTTTTTTATTGTTATCTAATTTTAATTTAGTTTTAGTTTTATTTTGACAATGTCAAAATGTTAAACATTACAACATCTCAACCATACTAGGCTGGAGATTGATAAATGTTGGTAAGCATTAAAACACATCTCACATTAAGTGTAATATCGAAGTTAAATAATGTTGCCCCCTCTGCCCTACCCTATTTGGCATTTACATCGAGAAGCTAGAAGGTTGTTTAGAGGAAGCAGACTATGCGATCGTCACTGGGATAATCATCATCCTTCTTCTCTATGTTGGCGATATTGTTCTTATCGCAAGGTGCCCATCTGATCTTGATAAGCAACTTAGAGTACCTAGAAATTGATATTCATCACAAGCTCAACTAGAACTATAGAGGAATTGTATTAATAGAGGAATTGTCTTCTTACAAGTACCTAGGAATTGATATTCATCACAAGCTCAACTAGAACTATAGCATTGAAAAAAGGATTAATGGGGGATGGAAAGCTTATTTTAGTCTTGAAAATAATTGTAAAAGGGCAAACCTCGTAATGTGGGATAGAAAGAAGTTCCGCTTTGAAACTTTAGTCACTCATGTTATCTTATATGGATGTGAGGTTTGGGGTTGCAACATCTCTAGAGAATCTTGGATAAAGATTGAGCAAATCCAAAAGCATTTTATAACCTATAACCTCAAAATTAAAAGCAATACACCTTATCCTGTTCTCCTTATAGAAGTGGGTCTTTCCCCTATCAAGAGCTTAGCTATGACTAGACTTCTATTGTACAAGCAAAAACTCAATAACATAGGAAACCATAGACTTCCTAAGCTAGCTTTAAATTCCAACCAAAACCACCAAAGGATCAAACAAGGTTGGTATAAAGACACCAGGGCCTGGTTAAACCATTGGGAGATCCACAAGAATGTTGCATTGCAAAACATTAATAACATTAAAAATATTGTTACTTCTAAGTTCAAAGAAAAAATGTGGTGTGAGAAAGATTTAACAGCTAAAAGAAAATTAAGATATTATAAGGAGGTCATCAACCCCACCCTAGAAGATCAAAAGTATCTCTATGTTTTAACTAGCTCAAAGAAGAAAATTAATATAACCAAGATTAGAATGAACTCTCATGAGCTCCATAGTGAAACAGGTCGTTGGGCAGTTCCTAAAACACCATGGATGGAAAGCATCTTCCATCTCTGTGAGAATATGAATATCACGGATGAAAATCACTTCCTCTTAGAGTGCCCCACACAACCACATTAGATCTCAGTTTCATAATCTTTGTTGCAATATTGACCTTCCTAGCCTTTTATGACGTCAAAATTATAGTGACCTCAAGAGTCTTCTCTCCAAGCTTTTTGAGCATGGGAATAAAATCTTAAATCAAAATAAATAATAATTCATTTCTTTAGGTCCAATAGACCAAAGTTTGGTCTCATGGACATTAACCATCATCATCGTCATCATCACCAAAATTTAGAAAAATATTTAAAATTTTAGTTAGCAAGTAGATTTTCATAGTTAATATCCTCCTGGATAGAAAACTCAAATTAATGATATAAATGGTATGCTAAACCGAGCATAAATAGAGATAAAATATGATCTCGATAAACAACAACAACAATGGACATTGTCGACTTAATATTATTAATATTATTAATTTTTTTTTATTAATAATTAATAATTATATTTATATTTACGACAAAGAGAAAGATTAAGATCAAATTTAAGATAAATAAAATTAAAATATAATAATAATAATTTTTAAAAATAAAAATAGGTGAAAGTTAAAGTTAAAAGATAATAAAAATTAGTTAAACCAAGGGATTAATATTTATATTAATATATTAATTCTTTGAAATATTAATAGTATTATTGAATTAAAATAAATTAGAATTAAAATATCAAATTTTAAAATAAAATAATAAATTAAATTAAATTAGAATAACACTATTTTCTGAATTTTTTTAAAGCTTTCCATTCCCATACTCACTTTCTGGAATCAGAACCAGAAAGTGGGTATGAGAGTTCCTTACACACTCACAATTCACATTCTAAAGAAATACAAAATGTCAAATAATTGAAAACAAATTTTAATGCTTTATGATATGTTTTACATATTTACTCTTATATTTTAGGTTTAATATTTTCAAATTTTTTTAATGTTTCTCTTCTCCATAAATATAATTAATATTTATTAATAAAAATTAATTATTAATATTAAATTATTAATGTTCGTTTCTTCTTCACTTCCCTTATGGTCACATTCTATCTTATGGTCGCATACTTTTTGTATTATTAATTTGAGCTTTTGTTCTTGAAGATGGTTGCAGTGTTCACGAAAACATCAAACACCACACACGAAATGACACCAAAACAAATTGGAACTTTTGTTATCTTCTTCACTTCCCTTATGGTCACATTCTATCTTATGGTCGCATATTCTTTGTATTATTAATTTGAGCTTTTGTTCTTGAAGATGGCTGAAGTGTTCACCAAAACATCAAACACCACAAATGAAACGACACCTAAATGAAATGGAACTTTTTTTATCTGGCAGTAGGGCCTTCCCACTCTTAGTGTCTTTCTTTCCCACCTTAATAATGTGTCTCCACATATTCAATTAACCATGGAAATCTAATCTAGTAATTCCTTCCCCTTCCTTGATTTCCTAGTTTTTTGTCTCGTTGATGGCTCCCTAACCCATCAAGTCCTTCCCACTCTTAATTTCTTTCTTTCCCACCTTAATAATGCATCTCCACATATTCAATTAACCATGGAAATTTAATCTAATAATTCCTTCCCCTTCCTTGATTTCCTAGTTTTTTGTCTCGTTGATGACTCCTTAACCCATCAAGTCCTTCCCACTCTTAATGTCTTTCTTTCCCACCTTAATAATGTGTCTCCACATATTCAACTAACCATGGAAATTTAATCTAATAATTCCTTCCCCTTCCTTGATTTCCTAGTTTTTAGTCTTGTTGATGGCTCCCTAACCCATAAGTCCACATTAAGAAAGTCACACACTAAAAGACAATGGCTCCCTAACCCATAAGTCCACATAAAGAAAGGCACACACTAATAGACGATGGCTCCCTAACCCATCAAGTCCACATAAAGAGAGGCCCACACTAATAGACGATGGCTCCCTAACCCATCAAGTCCACATAAAGAAAGGCCCACACTAACAGATATCTTCATGCACATTCTCACCACCGTCATTCCCAAAAGTTAAGTGTAACCAATCAAGTCCACATAAAGAAATACCCACACTAATAGATATCTTCATGCACATTCCCACCACCATCATTCCCAAAATTTAAGTGTTTTGAAAACTTTTATTTCGCAATTCCTAAAAAATTTGCTCATCAATTCCTTGCTAAAGAAAAATCACATCTAATACAAGCATTTAAAGCCAACGTCTACTCCTCCTCCTCCTCCTCCCATTAATAAATTCCTTCAAGCCATTGTAAAGTATAAGTACCACCATCCTCATTCATCTCCTACTATTGGGATGGTATCCATCCCTTATATAAAAGGTATTACTAATCTTATTTCCAAAATCTAACCAAAAGGAATATTAAAATTGTTTTCAAACCACTCAAAACTGTTAAGTAGTTATTTCAATTAGCGAAAGAAAAATTTGACCTATGATAGGTTTAGGGGTCTATCAAGTCCCTTGTTCCTACGAAAAGTCTTACATTGGTTAGATAGGAATCCCTTTAAAACCCATCTTAAATAGCGCATTGCTGATATTAATCATCATCGAAGTCTTATATTGGTTAGATAGGAAGCCCTTTAAAACCCATCTTAAAGAGCACATTATTTATACTAATCATCGTCGACTACCAAAGTAGTCTACAGTAGTTGAGCATTCTTTTAAATCCAACCATCTCATATGTTTTAATCAATCAAAAATCTTAGCCTTAGTTCCTTTCCATAACACTAGTATCATTTGAGAAGCTCTCAAAATCAAGAAGCACCCCAACAACTTCAATAGAGAAGATGACTGCAAGTTAAGCCAATCTTGGCAACTTGTCATCCATCACCTCACTCATTAATTTATTCTATCTACTCCCTCCTCAATCCCTCTCTCCTTTCTCAACCTCCCTCACACCCTTCCTTAATTCTTTGACATTAATCCTCATGATTCCCTCACTTTATCACTTCCTTAATTCTTTGACATTAATCCTCATAATTCAATCTTAATGTTTCCTTTTCCTTTTCTCTCTTAATGTTTTATTTTCCTTTTCTCTAATCTAACATTGGTTCCATCACTTTATCAATCTTAATTTTTTCTTTTCCTTTTTCTGATCTAACCCCTGCTTATTTTTATTATTCTTATGTCTTTATACTTATTTTTATTATTCTTATTCTTATCTATGAGACTAATATATATATATATATAGAGAGAGAGTTTGGAACATTTTTTCTTTCTCTATTTTAGTATATAATTTTAATTTATTTATTTACCCTCCTTCATTTTTGTTATATAAACGTGGCTTCCCTCTCCCCTTCTTATATTATTTTTTATTTACTAGTGCTCCCTCATATTCATATTCATATATATATATATATATATATATATATATATATATATATATATATATACCCTCTTTCATTTTTGTTATATAAACCTCGCTCCCCTCCCTCTTTTTTATATATATATATATATATATATATATATATATATATATATATATATTTTATTTACTAGTGCTCCTTCTTTCATATATATATATATATATATATATATATATATTATTTATTTACCCTCTTTCATTTTTGTTATATAAACCTCGCTCCCCTCCCCCTTTTATATATATATATATATATATATATATATATTATTTACTAGTGCTCCCTCTTTTATATATATATTATTTATTTACCCTCTTTCATTTTTGTTATATAAACCTCGCTCCCCGCCCTCTTTTATATATATAGATTCATATATAAATATTTTCCTAATAATTTTTTCTTTTAAATTGCTTAACTTTAATCCTTTTAATTAATTAAATATTTTTGTTCTTTTAATTCTTATCCTTATGATTATTTAAATAACTTTTTCAAGTATTTTAATTTCATTCAAAATATATAATTTGAACTCTGACCCATTAGTTTTCTTTTAACAACTAATGTTTGGATCTTATTTTTTTTTTTTGTAATTTCACCTACCGATTTTCTTGTAACGATTCTATTTTTGTTCTTTAACTCTTATCCCTTATGCTTATTTAAATAACTTTCTCAAGTATTTTAACTTCATCCAAAATCTATAATTTGAACTTTGACCCATTAGTTTTTTAATGACTAGTTTTTGGATCTTATTTTTCTTTTCTCTAATTTCAACTACCAATTTTCTTGTAATGACTACTTTGTGTAGTGATCTACTTAAAAGCTCTTTACACTTGTTTTGATTATCATCAAGCTTGTTTTCATTATCATCAAGCTTTCTAGTTCCTGATAGTTCCTCTTTCTGATAATCGGTGGAGTTTCCACTTTTGATGATCATCAAGCTTGATAATGGGTGGAGTTTCCACTTTTGATTATCATCAAGCTTTCTAGTTCCTGATAATGGGTGGAGTTTCCACTTTTGATTATCATCAAGCTTTCTAGTACCTCATAATGGGTGGAGTTTCCACTTTTGATTATCATCAAGCTTTCTAGTTCCTGATAATGGGTGGAGTTTCCACTAAAAATGAAATGTTGGACAAATTAAAAGTTTTACACAATTTTCTTCTGAAATTTTTGTACAATCTCATTTGTATTTTAAAAAATAACTAACTTAGTAAGTCTTATGGTTGGGAGGGTTGAGAAGTAAATTATCGAGCAGCAAGGTTTATTTGCAGGATAAGTCTGGAAAGCTTGGACCATATAAGTGAAATTTTTTTAAAGTAATTAGAATTCTGCGATGCTATATATATATATATTGAAATAAACTGTGGAAGTTAATGGATTTATGGAAATAGTAGTGAATAATGTTCGTGCTATTGATTGAAGAAAATTACGTATAAACTGTAAAAGAATATATCATCAAATTTGGTAGTTCTCATTAATGAATATATGGTAGAACTGAACAAGTGCATCTCAGTTTTGGAAATAATTTTTAAACAGTTCTTATTAAAGAACATTTGGTAGAATTAAAATGAACGTATTTCAATACTGGAAATAATTTTAAACCAGAATGACTCAATATCGAATACCACATACCACTATGAGAGAATAAATTTAAAGTACCAACATTTTCCTTTTTCTAAAGAAAAGTAGAATATTAAAACCCTCCCTAAACTGCGAGTAACAGGGATGAAGCAAAACAAGTATTTGGTATAAACCCATGGATTAAGTGATCATGAAATAGAATAAAGGAAACAGTAGAGGTATTAAAAACAAGATATTCAGTACGCGACAAAATAAAAGAATTTCATTATACTACCCTCACGGGTTGGGGATATACCCTTTACTATATCAATGCAAATAATACGATAATTGCTAACTGTATTAATAGGAAACGAAAGAACAAGGAGACTGCTAAACATTTAAATAGTACGACGAAAAATACATTAGTAATAAAAATTACAATATTAAGTACAGTAGGCTCTCAAAAGAAAAGAACAACTACACGAACCAATCAACAATGGAATTGAATAGGCCGAGTTGAAATCCCTCCGGCAAAATAATCAAAAATATACATCTGCCTAAAAGATAGCGGAAGGAACAGTTTTTTTTCAGTACGAAAAAAGCCTGATATATATATTATATTGGTAGAAAATATACATGTATCATCTTTCCAGACGCCACTGTTTGCAAGAAAAGAAAACTAGATACAGCTCCCATGATATCAACGCCACTGTTTGCAAGAAAAGAAAACTAGATACAGCTCCCATGATATCAATAGTTAACTGTGACTCTGAAGAAACGAGAGTCAGAAAAACATGTAAGCGACATAGAATACATAATATGCATGATATAGTTCTGTATTGAATGACAGAAAGTAGCATATACAGTGGAAATTAGTCTAAGGAATATACAAAAAACATCAATTGTCACTGTATTATTGAATAGCCATCCATTTTGAAGAGTAACAGTCCCCTCCCTAGAGAAGACCTGTAGGCACTGTAGCATGTAAAGAGCCAGTCCAGAGAAGAAAAAAGTTCCACACAAAAATTACAGTATGGTCAACATAGTTATGAAACAAGACTTTTGTTCTGTAATGTCACCATCTAACAAGGAAGCTTTGGAAAGCCCCTCGTAGAGGACATTGTTTTTGCCCAGTGGCCAGGCATACAACATCGAAAAACAAAAGCATTTATGTATCTCTGAACAATTAAGACAACAATTTTACTAATAGTATGTCAAGTATTTTTAGGGAGCTTTGCTGAGTGTTCATTCTTCCAATGAGAAATCATGGGGAATTAGTACATTATCAAACTATATAATCGTATTTTATACAAAAAAACTTTGAGGCTTGCATAGAAATGGTTAACCCAGATTTGGGAAGCTCTCCATGTTGAATATGATTTGCTCCCATGTAATCTTTAAATACCATTCATCACTGCTCCCTTGTAATCCTTTTTTAGATAATTTGTCTGCATCCTTATTAAAACATCTTTCAATGCGTTGGATTGTGTATCTGTCTTGAGCTTTCCATAAAAGTTCAATTCTTTCCATCCATCCTTGTAGTCTGGGATTGTTGATTGATGCTCTCCCCAAGACTTGGTCGATCATGATTTTTGAGTCATCATATATGTGTAGCTCAGGGTTTCTAAGGAAGTTGTTGAACCATAGGAGACCCCAGAGAACTACTGCTTCATCTTTGGTATTGGTACCATCACCACGTTTCCAATGCATCCTGTATATCTGGTCAGCGTTTATCGCAATCAAAAAGCCACATGCACATTTGTTTCCTTATGCTGCCCCATCAAAAAAACCCATAGAATACGAGAACTATAAGTCATTTTTCATTTTGGATTCCTCTTTAGAGAATAATGATTGTGCAAAATAAAAAGAGATATTTGGAATTATTTTCTCAATGATTATAAAGAAACCATCCCTACTATTTTGAAATATGCTTCTATTCCTCCATTTCCAGATTTCTCAGAAAAGAAAGAGAGGTATAATTTGCCACACAGGTTTTTGAATACTCCACCATCCCAAGGAATCTCTAATGCAAGAATGTTGAATATAGGGGAAGCCCATAAGGGAAGAAATTTTTTTCCAAACCCAAGTGGGGGGGACCAATGTAGAAAAATATGATCATTTTCTTCTGAGTGGTTTTTGCATATGCAGCAAATGCCCGGCCCATACCAATTCCTTTTCTGCAAGTTTTCCCAAACAAGATTCTTATTATGGTAAACTAGCCAGCTAAAGATAATAATTTTGTTTGGTTCTTTTGTTTTCCAAAAGGCATAAAGGGTATGATTCTCCTCTCTCCTCACAATTCTTTTTGTTAATGTTTGGTAGGTGTCTTCTACAACTATGTTGTCAGAAAGCATTTTCCCTGACCATATTATTTTATCCTGGGTCCTTAATCTACATATGCCCAATTGTTTCATAGATGTGATGATTTGAATCCATTCTTCTTTCCAGTGACCAATTAATCCCAGTTCATTTGCATTTTTCCAGACAGGGAGATTTCCTTGCCAGTATTTTATGACTTGGCCCCAGAAAAAGAAGCCACGGTCATTTAGGATCTGCAAGAAATAGTTTGAGATGGATAGATTCGGATCAACACCCAGAATTGGGTCAAAACCAATCAGGATATTATTACCAGTCTGGAATTTCCATGTCAGTAGTTGGATGAAACATTTCTCAATTTTCAGGAAACTTGATCATATTGTTGAACCTTGTTTTTTCCCATTTAAACCCATACGGTACCAGTAAATAAATTTTTTGTTTTGTTTTTTTGTTTTTATATTTATTTTGAATAACCTTACTCCAATTGCTTGCTCCAAAT